>JANVCC010000018.1:45478854-45504505 GCA_025345505.1 Todiramphus chloris collaris | reverse complement strand
GGGCTTGGTGGGCACCTGGTGCCGTGCCAGGGTCAACCCACCACAGTAAAGTATCTCATATTTATTCCTCATGGTTCAATATAATTCAAACATTATAACTATGCCTATGTAATAATAGAAGTTACATATTATTTTGATATAATATGCATATATTATCAGAAACAAGAAGTCTTATTTTTATATATATATATAGATAGATATTTGAGAAAGTAACCTGTCAAGAGACATTTAAGTACTAAATTAGATAGTACTCTCAAATATAAGACAGAATTCCTTGGGTAATAATTTTGGATTATGAGATGAAGTGGGGAAAGGCAGGAATTTCAGCCCAAATTGTACATTCTTGCAAGGACAAAAATGATCACTAATCACTACTGCTTAGTTGTACTCCCCCAAATATTTTTTTTTTTTTTTTTTTTTTTTTAATAAGAAAAATAAGACAGGGAAAATCAATATTTGCTCACAAAAGCATAACTTCTCATTTTCACTTACCATCCCTGTATGATTTTGCAAATGTAGACAATTGTAAAATATCTGTGCTTGATAAGTGCATAACACGAAGTTCTTCAGTGTCATGTCTATGTGCTATACCTTCAGTTTTTGCTAAGAAAGGAGTAAAATATATTCTTCCTGCTCAGTTTTTTAATAGAAACATCTGTAGCTTTTCTCTTCTATGTAGAACTTGTTTTTATGAATATTAGCTGGACATACTAAAAAGGGACTTGTAAGGATCACTTGACCTTATCCAGAATACCATTTACTTTGAGAGCTCTGACCAGGAGGAGTTGCAAAAGTGGGTAGAGATGTCAGCGTTGCTAAAATGGCATTAAATCCAGGACTAAACAAAAGTAGATAATTTTGTGAGTTAAGGAACTTCATAACAAACATTGAAGCTTCTATAGATTTTAAGTACCCAACCTTCATGCTGAGCTTTTAAAAAACATACTGTAGAGGACTACTCTAAAATTAAACTAGATAAGAACTTGTGCATTTTGGTCTTTTCATGCTTCTGGTCTGAACATCAGATTAGAACTATGTAGGAACACATGGCTAACTAGTATTCTAATTAACCGTAATTAAATGCAATGCAATTCAATTAAATGTAATTAAATTAAATGCACCCATTACTATTTAGAATATGTAATGAGAACAATACTTATAAACAAACTCTTGTTTCCACAGAGAAAAGTAAATAAACATTAAGAAAGGTCCTTTGTCTATTCTTTTTCTAAATCCATTAGCATCAAATTGTTCTTATTTCCTAAATAAGGTCATTTCTACAGTAATAGGTCTAAGGCTTTAATCACCTCTAAGTTTGTGTTTGTGGTTTCATAGCTTAGCAACTTCATTATCTAGAATCTAAATGAAAATATCAGCTCTAATCAGAGGGTTGTGAAGATGAAACTTTCTTTTCCTCATATAAATATTGCTTTTTGGAATAAAGAAAGAAGATTTTATATCACTTTTAGTTGTTTATATATAATCCACTGACTCAGAAATCAAAACCACTGACTGCACTCTTCTTAAACAGAAGTTGCCTTTAAGTGCTCCTGAGATCACACATTTCACATAAAAAAGGAGCAAAGGTACAAAACCTATCCATATCATATAACTTCTTTTAAAGTAGTCTGGTTTTTCTTCATGAGCACTGAAAATTCTATGTATTTTGTATTTTTAAAGTAAATAACAGAGGTGATGTAATCTGCAAACAATAATTTAGACTGCATACTATTAATCTGCAAAAGTTCTAGGTATCTTTTTCTTTTTTGTCTTCTGGCTTTGTTAAATAAAGCCAGTCTCTCCTGCAGGTCATGTTTCTGAGAGCAGTAATTCCACTGGAACATGATATAAACATCACACCATATTTTATCTTGGTCAGCCTGTATATGGAAAACCTTTTAGATAGTCCTCTGAAGGGTTATGGTCATCTGTGTTCTGTGCCACATTCACCAAAACCTAAGTAGATCGGTTAGCTTTTCATGAGCTACCTCAGGTCCTGCTCATAGCAGTTCTGTGCAGGCTAGCCACCTATGCAATTTTAGTGGATTACGGGAAGCTCCATGTTTCCATGGCTACTATGCTCACAAGACCAATGCTAGTTGATATAATGTTAGCTCAATAGATCTACATGACTGGTGTCCTCTGAGGTTGTCATGACATTCATAAAATGTCAACCTTTACCCAATAAACCCTACTGAATCAAAACCAAACAAATCTACCTCAAAAAAATACAATTTTAATAAATGACAAAAGCCCATGGCCCCCGTTCAGAAATTCTGTCCTGAAAATGGAGAAATGCCAGAAATTTTGAGAAGTTTATTAAAGAACTCTGCTGCAGCTGGTTTTTCATAGATAGGGCTTAGATTTAGAAAGAAGTGTCAAGAACTCTGTTAGATTTCATTTCATTTCATATATTGTATTTGGCAATGAAAATGTCTCTGGCAGTGAGGATCTGTTGCTATAGTGAAGTTGTGGGATCTCTAACATCCCCAAACAACTGAGCTCCTTACCACAGCTTCTGCGCGAATAGGGCATATCTCAAACAGCTGTTCTTTCTGCTTGCTTAGGCTTCTCGATAAAAGTTTTGGCTGGTAAGCTAGACTTCTTATCCTAAAGCATGTATGCATCACTGGAGTAAGAATGTTCTGTGGTTAACGTTGATTCTGCTCTGCAAATCTAATGTCCTGTATGCAAGAACATCTGGCTTATAAGGACATGTCATTTGATATCTGGTTAATACTAATTAAATGTAAAAGCCAACAAACCCTAAAGTGCAGCAGATATCAGTGACCATAACAAAGAACAGAGTGCTCATGTCTCTAACCAATGGGCCGTTGAAGAGCTTCAGCCTGAATTGAGTAACTGATAAGAAAGGAGGGGATCGTAATTATTGTGGGGCTCATAGGAAATAATAAACTTATGGGATATTTGTGGGGTTTGTGAGAGTGCTTGAAACTTACTATGGTGTGTTTTAAGAGGTTTGCATGAATCACTGAAAGTTATTACAGAATAATTAAGAAAGTAAAGTGAGGAATCAAGGAAAAAGCATGAGGATAAGCATAAATAAGCGTGTGGAAATGAAAGAAGAAAAAAAGGGTCTGGTCACGTATAAGCATCTTTCTGGCCAGCATGATTATATGTCCAAGCCCTGAATAAAAGCTGTGTTCATGAACTGAATGCAACATAATTTATGGACAGGACCTATGCATTTAGTAGCATACTAGCAGACATAGAATGCATGTTTACACACTATGTAGACGAACCTCAACATTTTTGTGCACCTTACAGTAAGTAAATGAAAAAAAAAAAAAAAATTTTTTTTTTTTTTTAGTTGTTTTTTTGTGTTTGGTTTTTTTTTTTTTTTTTTTTTTTTTTTTTTTTTTTTTTTGAGGGGGGTGGTGCAAGGGGAATTGTTTTATGGTGTTTTTTTTTTCCAGAAGGGCAGATAATACTGACTTAATGACTATATGGTTTGTTCAAAGGAGAGATCTTCACTTCAAGGTCAATAAATTGCTGCTTACCAAGTGATTCATTAATTCAATTTTAAGTTAATTTTAATAATGTATGCTTCATGTGCAGCATTTACTACTGAAATGCTAGGTCTTGTTGGCTGTGATTCATGAAGTTTGTTATCTTACAAGCAAAGAATGGTCTTAATTTAAATGTCTGTCAACTTCACAAGTTTTATTTTACTGGGAACAAAAATGAGGGACTGATGGATGGTCATGGCACTACGTAGGTATTTTCTTTAAATTATACTTCCCCTCTAATCCACCCTGCAGGGCAGGGTCTGTGTGTGTGAATCATATGCTTAGTAGAAAACTGAGAAGAAAACAAAACAAACTAAACCAAAATAAAGTAAAACAAAACAAACTAAACCAAAACAAGTAATCCCTAGGAAATTGTATCTACTAACTCCTTTATTAGATTAAACATTTAAAGTGCTAAAGTCTGTCTTTCAGATGCCAAAACCCCCTTGCTTATTTCTTAATTTTGGGGACAGTTAAAATAAACAGCAAAATTTCATCAATAAATTTTATTAGGGGCCTAAGTCAGATAGAGGGTGAGAATGAGATGGATTCTGTCAAGCAACATAGCTCTTGAATATCATAGCAGCAGTAAGCCAGTCTGTCTGCCAGAAAAGTTCCAGCAGTGGATCTGAAGCTCAGAAAGAACAGAGGACAGGAAAAATTTCCCTGGAGCAGAGGTTAATCAAAAATATCTTACTTCTTTGATGTTATTCTTACAGAAGGCCTTTCTGTGAAGGCCAGATTGAGAGATACAGAGAAAGGTTGGTGTGCTTGTTTTCTTCAGGGTTTAGCTGATTCTAGGACTTCATAAAAAATGATGACTAATCCAGTAAGCTCTGCCTAGTGTGACCACGTCAGTCAGTGTGCCAAGGCACCCCTGAGGCAAGAGCAACCTGCCTTAGACGTGGCTTCTCCCTCGCTATGGCTTTGAGGAACATCTCTGCCTGCACTGCCTGCATCACCCCATGTTTAGCTTCTCTGACATTGAATTTACCCTTCTTAAATTGGGGTTTGAAGTAATGTTAAGTCTTTTGCTTGATGATTAGGGTTTTCACTGTCAATCAAGACAGTGACCAGAATTGCAGTGGATATTTATCTTTTCAAGAACGGAGAACAAGATTATTGACATGCAGCTGTGGGCTACCTCAGCTGACCAGCTTTGGGCACCTACATTTGTTCTCCCCCTGTCTTTGCATTTTATCTATTGCCAGACCCTTCGTTTTGGCACATACCTTTGGCTCGGGCATTATCATACTCAGTTTAGGCTCCCCGTTCCCTTCATGTTTTGGAGTTTAGCTGGGATGAAAATATACTCACCACAAATATATAGTGAGAAATTTCTTCTGCCAAAGTAGATTACAGATCTAGTTGATGTGCAATGTCTTGAAGAATTACTGAAAAGGCTTTAAGCCTGGACATCTCAAGTATTGCACATGAAAGCAGATGGTAAGTGGTGTACTGGGATAATACAACTTCACCTTTCTCACCTAACGTGACCTCAGAGTTTCGTGAGAATCTAAGGAAGCTGATGTCAGTCCTGGATTTCATTTTTTAATTCTTACCTTTCTATAAGAATGTACAAGTGAAAATGTAGTCTACCAAACTTTATGATTTGATTACGCCATAGCTGTAGCACTGTAAAGAACCATTCTATGATTCTATGTCTGTGAGTTGCTCACTGGTAATAATATTTCACTGTTCCTCTATCTCCATTCTATAACAGCTCTGTGGAATCACCCATAACAGAAGAACAATTTAACTTCTTTTGTATCTTGAATTTTGCATCTATAGTGATATCTATACATCTAGAATGTAACAATAGCATCACTTGTTAGAAACAATACCTTCATTGTTTAGATTGAATAAAACATATGAAGTAGGATTCATCCACCCTTTACTTGAGACATTTTATCTACTCAAATAAGACAAACAGCCTACCCTTAAACATTTGCCTCAAAGAATCAAAATATGTCTTCATAAGTGCCTTTGTCCTCTGACCATAGAAAAAGACTATACAATAACAGATATGGGATGCCTAATTTTTATTAAATTCAAAATAAATCTGAACTGTGGTATGACGTGAAAATTTCTGGATCCATAAAAAAAACCCAACTTTAAATCTGCCATATTAAAAGCACCTATAAAAAGATGGATAAATAAGACAAAGATTAGCTAAAGCTGGAAACAGGGTGTCCTGGTTTGAGTGAGAACAGAATTAATTCTTTTACTTTTCAGCTCAGTTCTTTTAACTAACTGCATTTTCTGAAGTTAGCAGCCTGTTCTCACAGACAGCGTCTGCTTGTAGCAGTGATAACACCCCATGTTTAGAGTTACTACCAAGGGTTGGTACGCAGACCAAGACCACTGCTGGATCTTGTGTACCACATTGGGGCGTGAAGAAAGTGAAAGGCTGCACCTGCAGGGAGCAGTGGACAGGACAGGTGACCCTAAACTGACCAACGAGGTATTCCATGCCATATATGTCATATTCAGTATAGAGCTGAGGGATCCAAAGGGCCTCTGGGCTCTTCTTCCCTCTTGAACTGCCTTGCCAGCTTTGCTTGGCTTGGCTTGGTTCCTTCCTTGGAGCACCCAAGGAGGACTCTGTCCATTCTGCCTTCGATCTGGTCTGTGTGTTCCTGAACCCGGTACCAGAATCCAGTTCCTGAACACAGCTCCTGTCTCCTGCGGGGCCCAGTCTGGGACTCTCCCGGTGCCTGCACAGCATCAGTGGTGACGGTGATGTAATTACCATCAGGGGGGTTGGGTTCTATACTAGTTTTGTATATGTTTGTATCTATTCCATTTTTATTATTATTATTTTTTATTAAAGCCATTCTAGTTTACTTTTCTAATTCCTAAGTCTCTTTCCCTTATTCCCTTTCTCTTCCCCTTTGGGGAGGGATTGGGGGTTAACAGAGAGCATCTGTTATAGCTCTAAGAGGCTGCCCTGATCCTAAACCATGACACAGGGTATTAAGGAGGGAGGTTATTTGGAAAAAAAAAAAAAAGAAAGAAAAAAAAGAAACTTTCCAAATATGAGAACTCTTCTTCAAGAAAGAGAGTGGCAGAAGTTGTTGAGGTGCACCAGACCCCAACACTGAGTCATCAAGAAAGTATGCTAGCAGTTTTCTTCAGACTATTCAAGCAATGCCTCTGGCATACAAGCTTTTAAGCAGTTTTTATAATGTAGGAGTCTCACACCTTTTTTGTTGCTTATTAAAAGGTATATAATATTTTCAAAGGAACATTTTTACATCATCTGTCAGTAAAAGTTCTAATAGTGTTCAGTGTCTGTGGGTTTTTTCCCTCCTTTTTGAATTGAATCAGTCATGACTTGTCCTACATTATTTCATAAATGAAACAAGTTCACCCTTTTTTTCCTCTAAATTAGAGAAAAAATATATTATTTCCTTTCAGTGTTGATTCTCTTAGCTAAATGAGTGCTTAAACCATAAATAGAAAAGAAATTTATATTACTGGTTGAAGAAAACCATCAGTAGTGTAAATGGTAACTTCTTCATTGCAGTTACAAGAACCTGGAAAAAGAATAAGATCTGAAAGGAAAATTGAAGATCAACTTTATTCAGGCAATAGTAAAATTCCTCATACAGTATACAAAATAGATGTCATATATATAGGATCCTCCAAAGAATCATTTTAACTGGTAGAAAAAAGGATTGACTGAAGAGACAATAATCTGTTATATAACAAAATATGACTTCCTGGCGAAGAGATAATTTGTGTGAGAGGGGGGCGATATTGGCAGTGGTCTACAAAATCATGGATGATGGAGGATCAATAGCAGTAACTGTTCACTGTCTTCTAATATAAGCACTACGCATTATCAATTGTATTTGCCAACAGTCAGGTTAAAAAGGAACAAAGTAAGATGGCTTCACACACAAGGGTGGTAGAATTGTGAAGCATAAGGTATTTAATTTTTAAGTGGAGACAGTGCTATAAGAACCCACTGAATATTACCAAATAGACCAGCTATGACAGTTTAGAAGATATGAAGAACTAGAAATAGGAAACGTGAGAGTATTCAGTGGCCTCATTATTCAGTACCATGTTCTTACTCCTCTTTCAAAATCAGACTTTGTCTGATATTTGAGACAGTATTCTGCCTTAGACCAAAATTTCGGCCCTTAGTCTGAACTATTAAATCTAATGATTTTTCAGTGTGTAACACAACACATAATTGTAATGATGATGCTACAGCAACTCTGAATCATTCACTACAGCTAAACCCCAATAAATTATATTAAACTTGTATGTGTGTGTATATAGCTATGTAAACTGAATTGCTGTTCAAAATTAATTTTAGATAACTGTATGTACATGTTTAGATGCTGTTCTATTTTTGTAGTAATAAATGAAAATTCTTATTTCTTGGAAGTATTGCAAGGACTTTCTATTCATGCAAGTAGCTCTATTATAATCAATAGAACTGAAATCACTCAATCTCACAACAGAAGCCAATGAAGATGCCATGGTAGAATTGAAATAAATAGGTGGCTTTGTTTCAACCAAAGAAGCAGGCAAAGAAGACAAAGTTAGCTCAATGTCAGAGTAATAACTCTTCTAAAGGCTTATGAGACAGAAAATCTTAGTTGTGGAATTTGGATCACATACTTACTGTCATCAGCTGAGCTATTCTAACACTTACAGAAGTTAACAATCTGGTCTCCTGTCTTTACTGCCACCTGTTACTGGCACAAAGCTGAATCAGGTTCATAAACTTAAACTGATCATGACTTTTTTGACTGATTTTCTTAAAGCTTTGAAAAATTATAAATATTTAAAAATTATGGAAAATTTCAGTATACACAGCAAACACAGGAATAGCTCACAATTATTTTGTTTGTGAACAATGGGAAAGTATATACAGGGAATGTTTTTGTTTTTTTTTTTTTTTACCATGTGTTTATAAGTTTATAACATATTTCTGATTTCATTATTTCATTCAATTTTCCTATTTAAAGTGTTAGTGCTAATATGTGTAGGAATTTCTAAGTGCTTTAAAGGACTTACAGACATGAAGGAGGAAGAGGAGAGTCTACACCTTTGGAAGAAGTGGCAGGCTACTCAAGAAGAGTACAGGGATTTAGTTAGGTTGTGTAGAAGGAGCATTAGGGGGGCAAAGTCTCAACTAGAACTCAGCCTGGCCACAGCTGCAAGAGACAACAAAAAGAGTTTTTACAAATATATTAATAACAAAAAAAGAACTAGGGAAAATCTCCATCCCTTACTGGATGCAAGGGGGAACATTGTTATCAAGGATGAGGAAAAGGCTGAGGTACTTAATGCCTTCTGTGCCTCAGTCTTTAATAGTCAGTCTGGTTATCCTCATGGCATTCAATCCCCTGAACTGGAAGATAGGGATGGAGACCAGAACAGTCACCTCATAATCCAGGAAGTAGTAGTTAATGATCCTCTAAGCCAGCTGGAAACCCACAAGTCTATGGGGCCAGATGGGATCCACTCGAGAGTGCTGAGGGAATTGGCAGAGGAACTTACCAAGCCTCTCTCCGTCATTTATCAGCGATCCTGGTCAACTGGGGAGGTACCAGATGTCTGGAGACTTGCCAATGTGACACCCATCTATAAGAAGGGCAGGAAGGATGATCCAGGGAACTACAGGCCTGTAAGCCTGACCTCGATCCCAGGAAAGATTATGGAACAGTTCATCTTGAGGGTGATCACACAGCAAGTACAGGACAATGGGGGGATCAGGCCCAGCCAACATGGGTTCATGAAGGGCAAGTCCTGTTTAACCAACCTGATCTCCTTCTATGATCAGGTGACCCGCCTAGTGGATGAGGGCAAGGCGGTGGATGTTGTCTACCTGGACTTCAGGAAGGCATTTGACACCATTTCCCACAGCATTCTGCTGGAGAAGCTGGCAGGTCATGGCATAGACAGGAGGACTCTTCGCTGGGTTCGAAACTGTCTGGATGGCCGAGCCCAGAGGGTGGTGGTGAACAGAGTAAAATCCAGTTGGCAACCAGTCACAAGCGGTGTCCCTCAGTGCTCAGTTTTGGGACCCGTCTTGTTTAATATATTCATCAATGACCTGGACGAGGGAATTGAATGTACCCTCAGTAAATTTGCAGACGACACAAAATTAAGCGCAAGTGTCAATCTGCTTGAGGGTAGGAAGGCTCTGCAGCGGGATCTGGACAGGCTGGAGAGATGGGCTGAGCTCAGTTGTATGGAGTTTAACAAAGCCAAGTGCCAGGTCATGCACTTCAGTCACAACAACCCCCAGCAACGCTACAGGCTTGAGGAGTATGGCTGGAGAGCTGCCTGTCGGAAAAGCACCTGGGGGTATTGGTCAACAGCCGGCCGAACATGAGCCAAGAGTGTGTCCAGGTGGCCAAGAAGGCCAATGGCATCCTGGCCTGTATCAGAAATGGTATCACCAGTAGGAGTAGGGAGGTGATCATACCCCTATACTCGGAACTTGTGAGACCGCACCTTGAGTACTGTGTCCAGTTTTGGTCACCACAGTACAGAATGGACATCGAGGTGCTGGAGTGAGTGCAGAGAAGGGCAACAAAGCTGGTAAAAGGTCTGGAAAGCATGCCCTATGAAGAGCATCTGAGGGAACTGCATTTGTTTAGTCTAGAGAAGAGGAGGCTGAGAAGACACCTTATTGCCCTCTACAACTACTTAAAAGGAGGTTGTAGAGAGGCTGGTCTTGGTCTCTTCTTTCAAATCAGTAGTGTTAGGATGAGGAGGAATGGACTCAAGTTGCATCAGGGGAGGTTTAGATTAGATATTAGGAGGAAATTCTTCACTGAGAGGGTGGTTAAGCATTGGAACAGGTTGCCCAGGGAGGTGGTGGAGTCACCATCCCTGGAGGCGTTTAAAGAACGATTAGATGTGGCACTTAAGGATATGGTGTAGTGGTTAGAGAAATGCTAGGACAAAGGTTGCACTTGATGACCCTGGAGGTCCTTTCCAACCATAATGATTCTATGATTCTATGAAGAAGGTTTTGCGCAGTAACCTGTAGTTTCAACTAGATACTACTGTAAATATTCCTCTGTGGTAAGAAGCATGGTATTACACTGCAATTTGCAAAATGAGCTTGCAGATAACCTACTTTATAACTATTTTTACAAAAATTTAAAAATTCGGTATTCTGCTTTTCAAATAGGAGCATAAAAAAAAAAAAGATTATGGACTTTAATTTGTAGTTAAAAATGTCTGCTTTCAGTCCCATTTTCCTGACACTTAAATTGGCTGTGGAGAGGTTACTTAATTGAAAGGGCATTGCAAAAGTAATTGAATATTCATTCTATTAAACAGTAATGCAATTAATCTGGCTATGTCTATTCATAAACAATCACTGAGAAATCTTTTGGGACCCTCTTGTCTTTAACTTTACAGGCATATGTTTTTAAATGGCTTTTGGGGTAAAATTGTTTTATGTGAAAATGTCCAATGAAGAAATTTAAATAAAAACAACAATAAAAAAAAGCTTTAGGAATTTCTAAATAAATCAAGGAACATGAAGAAAGAGAAGTAGATCAGTATCTAGAAACACAACCGTCTCTTCTCTCACAGGTGCTACAAGTTTGTCTTGTATTTCTTATATTGCCATTATCAAGTGCTAGATAAGGGTGTACTTTGCTTTCCAGTCAAGTGGAGTCTTTCTTGGTAGCAGGCAGGCTTGCTATGCTATATTTTTATCCCAGAAACTTCAACTTTATAGGAAAGTTCTTAATCTAAATGCAGGCTGCTCTCTCCCTCTCAGCTGCAAAGGAGCTTAGGATAACTAAAATAAGCTTAGCTGTCAAATTTTGAAATGTTGAACAAGAGAGGAATCCCTCAGAAAGGATGGAGCTAACACCATGACAGCCTCCTGATACTTGGGCCACAGTATAGGAATATTTTATTTTGTACATATTTGTTAAAATGTTTCCAGAGAGATTCCTATATATTTATTTATGTAAGGTAATGCCCCCAAAGGTAAAACAATGATAGATATGTCCTAAACAAAACTTTTCCCTCCAAGAATAGTATTCCCAAGTTCAGAATTTTTTTAAATAAGGCTGCATGATAATTATAATTTAGACATAAATAATAAATACACAAAATACAATTCAATTGTGTTGACTAATTTATTCCAACTTCTCATTTTGCAGGAGCAAATCCCTCTTTTTTTTCCTGTTTTAGACTGGTCATGAAAAAAGGACTTTTGAGGAACGTGTGAATTATGTAGTATGCAAAGATTCTTTCTGCAAATGTAAGTGGCTATAGAACATTTTAAAAGACTCCTTTGTGTAAGACAGAGGATTGTGATTTCCGACCTTTTCTCTGACAACAGATTCAACAAAAGCCATTAACAGTCAAAACTGTGATATAGTGATTGTTCATATAAGATCCCTAGAACACTGCTTATTTTTAGAAGTTATAAGGCAGCATCAGGTTAGTCAGTTGTAAAGAGTATAATAAAATTTAACTAAGAGCTGTAGGATTTATATTATTTTTATTGTGCAGTGCTTGTCATAAGTAAAGTTCATGTTAATCAATTTAATGGTGTATGATTTTTTCATATGGTTCTGTGGGAAGTAGGTTTTAAGCCCAGCAGTTAAGATTCAGCTGTGTTTTGGTTCTTTCCCTTCTGAGTTCGGATGATATATAAAGCTCTACCTACCTTATCAGCTGCCTAATAAATACTAAATACTAATAAATACTAAAAATATTTTATTTTATTTCTGTTTCTTTATTTTATTTTCTCATTTAACTAATTTTACACTTGTAAAATATGCATACAAACAGAAAAATTTAGAAAGCACATATACCATTCAAACAGTTGGGTAAAAAAGGCAATGAAACAATGTTTGAAAAATACTGCTTTGTTTTTTTGTTTTTTTTTTAATAAAAATCCTTTTTACAAGCACAGGATCATAGAATCAAAGAATCAGTTGGGTTGGAAGAGACCTTAAAAATAATCTCGTTCCAACCCCTCTGCTATAAGGGGATACCTCCCACTAGACCATGTTGCTCAGAGTGTCATCCAGCCTGGATGTGAATACATCCAGTGATGAACAACCAGAACAGCAACCTATGCCAGCTTGTCACCACCCTCAGAGTGAAGCATTTCCTTCTTATTTCTGATCTAAATCTGCCCTTTTCCAGTTTCAAACTATTACCCCTTTTCCTATGACTACAGGCTTTTGTAAAAAGTCCCTCCCCAGCTTTTCTGTAGGTGCCCTTCAGGTACTGGCAGGCTGCAATAAGGTCCCATGAAGCCTTTTCTTCTCCAGGCTGAACAAGCCCAACTCCCTCAGCCTGTGGATGTGAAAGCAGGGGTCATCCTTGGCTGCAGACCACGAGATGGTGGCATTCAGAATCACATGCAGCAGACACAGGGACACAAGCAGGATTGCTACCCTGGACTTCAGAAGGGCTAACTTTGGCCTCTTCAGGGAACTGCTTGAAAAAGTCCCGTGGGACAGGGCTCTAGATGGTAAAGGGGGCCCAAGTAAGCTGGCTAATATTCAAGCGCCTTTTCCTCCAGGCTCAAGATCAGAGCATCCCAAAGAGTAAGAAATCAAGGAAGAGAACTACGAGACCTGCATGGTTGGGCAGGGAGCTAATGAATAAACTTAGGTGGAACAAGGAAGTATATAGAACATGGAAGGAGGGGCTGACCACTTGGGAAGAGTACAAAGAGGTTGTCAGAGGATGCAGAGATGTAACAAGGAAAGATAAGGCCTCCTTAGAACTAAACCTGGTGAGGGAGATCAAGGACAACAAGAAAGGCTTTTTCAAGTATGTTGGAGGTAAAAGGAAGTCTAGAAGAAATGTGGGCCCACTGCTGAATAAAGTGGGTGCCTTAGCAGTAAAGACCTTTGCCTCGGTCTTTACTGCTAAGGCCAGCTCCCAGGGGTTCCAGTCCTATAAGACCACAGAGGAAGTCTGGAGGAAGGAAGACTTTGTCTCAGTTGAGGAGGATTGGGTTAGAGAGCAGTTTAGCAAAACTGAACATCCACAAGTCTATGGTCCCTGATGGGATGCACCTGTGAGTGCTGAGGGAAATGGCGGAGGTCATTGCTAGGCCACTCTTCATAATCTTTGAGAGGTCCTGGAGAACAGGAGAGGTGCCTGAGGACTGGAGGAAGGCCAGTGTCTTCAAAAAGGGCAAGAAGGAGGACCCCAGTAACTATAGCCCGGTCAGCCTCACCTCCATTCCTGGGAAAGTGATGGAGCAGCTTGTTCTTGACACCATCTCAAAGCATGTTATGGAAAGGAGGCTTATCACAAGTAGTCAACATGGATTCAGCAAAAGGAAGTCGTGCTTGACTAATCTGATAGCCTTTTATGATGGCACAATTAGATGGATAGATGAAGGGAGGGCAGTGGATGTGGTATATCTCGATTTCAGCAGGGCTTTCAATACTGTCTCCCATGATATCCTTGCAGCCAATCTTAGGAAGTGCAGATTGGATGGTTGTGTGGTGAGATGGATTGGAAACTGGTTGAAGGACAGAGCCCAGAGAGTTGTGGTCAGTGGAGAAGAGTCTAGTTGAAGGCCTGTGGTTAGTGGTGTTCCCCAGGGGTTTGCTCTGGGTCCAGTGCTGTTCAATATACTCATCAATGACGTGGACGAAGGGATAGAGAATACCCTCAGCATGTTTGCTGATGATACAAACTGGGAGGAGTGGCTGACCTGCCAGAAAGCTGTGCTGCCATCCAGCATGACCTGGACAAGCTGGAAAGCTGGGTGGGGAGAAATTTAATGAAGTTCAACAAGGGCAAGTGTAAAGTACTGCATCTGGGCAAGAACAACCTCATGTGTCAGTGTAGGCTGGGGGCTGATCTGTTGAAGAACAGCTCTGAGGAAAAAGATGTAGTAGTCATAGTGGACAAGAGGAAGACCATGTAGTAGTCATAGTGGACAAGAGGAAGACCATGAGCCAGTAATGCTCCCTGTCAGCCAAGAAGGCAAATGGCAACCTGGGATGCATTAAGAAGAGCATGGCCAGCAGGTTGAGGGAGGTTGTCCTCCCACTGTACTCTGAGCTGGTGAGGCCCCACCTGGAGTACTGCATCCAGTTCTGGGCACCCCAGTTCAAGAAAGAGAGGGTGCTACTGGAGGGCATCCAGTGCAGAGCCACTAAGATGATTCAGGGAGTGGAGCATCTCCCTTATGAGTAGAGACTGAGAGAGCTGGGTCTTTTAGAGCCTGGAGAAAAGGAGACTGAGGGGTGACCTTATTAATGTCTATAAATATGTAAAGGACAAGAGTCAGGAGGATAGAGGCAGGCTCTTCTCAGTGGCATCCAGTGATAGGACAAGATGTAATGTGTACAAGCTGGAGCACAGGAGGTTTCGGGTAAACATAAGGAAAAACTTTTTCATGGTGAGGGTGACAAAAGCACTGGAACGGGCTGCCCAGAGAGGTTATGGAGTCTCCTTCTCTGGAGACATTCAAAACTCACCTGGATGCATTCATAGAATCATAGAATGTTAGGGGTTGGAAAGGTCCTAGAAAGATCATCTAGTCCAACCCCCCTGCTGGAGCAGGATCACCTAGACCAAGTCACACAGGAACATGTCCAGGCAGGTTTCCTATATGGCCTGATCTAGGTGATCCTGCTCTATTAGGGGTGTTGGACTAGATAATCTTTTGATGTCCCTTCCAACCCTTAACATTCAGTGATTCTGTCCCCATAGGAGAGGTGTTCTAGCCCTCTGATGTTTTTTTTGGCTGTCCACTGGACCTGCTCCAACAGATCCATGTCCTTCTTATGCTGGGGGCTCCAGAGATGGACTCAGTACCCCAAGTGGGGTCTCATTGAATTCTGGTTTAAACAGATCCATCCTTGGTGACGAAAAAAAATATGTTTTTTTCTGTTTTCTTTCCCAGAAAATCTCCCAATTGCTCTATTTATGAATTTGTATTTCCACATACACTAGCAATGAATTTGCAGCTCAAGTCCCAAAATTACATCATAGTGTTTTCATGGTTTATTTTTTAAATTAATGGATATTGTGGGGTTTTAGCTTGTACCTTGTAAAAAACATATCCTTTTTCTTTGAGCTTCATTATCTTTTTTCACATGGACAGCAGAATGAAAAGCGTTTTTGAACTTCATGTTGGCCTTCACAAAGTACTTAGTTTGTACTATTTCAAACTGTAAACTAAATTATTTTGGAGTAGATTTAAAATGGGTATCATCTACATATAAATTGGTTTTAGAACCAAAGGGGGCCTCCAGTCAGTATACATTATAAGATTCTATCACATTGTCTAATGGATTAGATTTTATTAAGTACTATAAAACAGCATGAGATATTCTCAATAGAAAACAAATTGAACTGAAACAGATAATTAATTACTGCAACTCTTATTTTTTCAACACAGTGTAGACACAAGTGTATTTGTTATGTGTGTGTATATTGCATATTGCATCATAAACCTGTCAGCATAATCTGCATACCTACAACAATCAATATGCTTTTCATTCAAGGTTTTAACATTTTGAAACACAAAATCTGTTCTGCATATACAGAATCACTGTGCCCGGTTAAAACTAATGATCTACTTAACAATATACATACTAAAATAGTTTTCTACAGTTAATAAAATTGTCACAAATATATATCCAATAGAGTCCTCAAATATCTTCTAACTAGATCCTAGTGAAGAATGTTCAATGTATGGAAAAATGGTGCCAAAAAAACGCCAGCCAAAATTGTATGCTGAGAATCCTTGGGGGAGGATCACTGAGAATTAACCCAGATCTTATTTTACTGATATCAACAAAAACTGTCATATAAGTCTCTTATCTTATCTGGCAAATTTTTGTTTAAGTTTTTGGAAAGAAGATTCATATATTCTACCTAATACAAATCCACACCATCTCTGAAAAACAAGACCAAATCCTGGAAGAAAGACACCTTATGACTAAAATTGTTTATTACCTTTCATTACTTGGATGGCTTTCAGATATGAGATTCTTACAACTTTGAAACAGGGCATGTTCTTCTATGGAGATGGCACAGACTTCTGTTTGAGGTCAGAATTTGAGTACAAAATAGCAGTCACATTAACTCACAATTTCACATCTACTCCAGAAATGACTGGAGAGAAAACAAATAAAAGACTATTGCATTAAGACGGTCATACCAGTAACAGAAACAAGTAATCTTTAAGAACATTAAAATGTTGGTTTGTATTGTGTCTTTTTTGAGCACAACATATTTATACTGGTCATAAAGTTACAACATATATATTCATCAGCCATTCATGTAGTCCCCTAAGGGAACTGCAGATTGATTAATGTATTCAAACCTTATATAAGGCAACAGTTTTACACATACCCTATTTAAAACACTTCCTTTCTGTACCAGCTTATGGTGCATAATGTCCTCTTCTGTATTCATTTTGTTGAACTGTAGCCTTCTCAAATATCACAGGCTATTTAAAGATCTCAGAAGCAGACATCTTTTTTTTAAACAAGTAATGCAAGCAATACATTGGAACTCCATCCAGTGAAGCAGTATCACCTCATCACTTGTAGCCATCTTTCTATGAGGTTTTTCACAAGACTTATTTTATAAATACCTATATCATCTTGTCTTATGTCTTATTTGGAAAACTATATGCACACACTGCTACAGTCTCAGTCTTAGATAATTTGCTTCCTGACTTAGCCAGTTGTGTTTGCATGTTTTATAAATTGCATTCCTAGTACTGCAGCTACAAACCACTGTTACTCAGTTCAGAATTTTTGTGGTACATTTGCTGTGAAAGTTCCCTGTGGAAATAAAAATAAGTTTTGAAGACAAATTCTGTGGCTTTGGATAAGGTTGTTCTAAAACCTGCATTTCAAATGCATTTCAAGTCTGTTGTTTCAGAACTTCTTGACTGCTTTTAGTCATGCAACAACTTCACAGAACAAATTTATTATATCTGTGAGAGAGGAGAGCAAAAATGCCTAATAGAAATTTTAAACTGAACTTTTATATCCAGTATTTTTTTAAGCAGGGAAAAGTACATACTAAATAATTTATTTAATATGACCATATATGCAGACATGAACAAATATAAAAATTGGAAACTGAAAAGGGTAAGTAGAATGCCTGCTTCCTATAAAGTCCAGTGAAAAACAAAGAATAATGATAAACATAATAATAATAATTGGAGCAGCTTCAAATTTGCCTACAGAATCCCTTCAGTCTTGGCCAGCATGGCACTTATAGCTGTTTTCTCCACAGATATTAGCTTAAAAGTACAAAGTTTATTCAAACTGTCTCTATTTCTATGAGAAAGGTGGAAGTCTTGCTGAGTGGAGGAGGAGGAGGAGGAGGAGGAGGAGGAGGAGGAGGAGGAGGAGGAGGAGGAGGAGGAGGAGAAAAGACAATGACTGATTTTTCTTGCCCTCCTGCCTAGCCATTGGGACTTTGAATACCTCAGCTCTGACACTGGTCTTTCTTGGTTCTGTCCACCTCACCAAGGGTCAAAATTATCTTTTCTTTGCAAAAGATGGCAGGGAGACACAATGATTAACTCAACGATTCAGTACAGCCATGAACATAAACTCTTTCAGAAACATCTCGGTCTAGGAAGGGGATATTTTTTTTAGTTTTTAAGGAAAAAAAAAAAAAATTCTACAGATTCTACATGCAAATTTCTTAATATATAGAGTTGTCCTTAACTGGGAATTTGCCAGTGGTTCATCATATTTAAAAGTTTTCTTGTGGGTTCTTTCTCTTCCTTATGTGGAATTTTTTTAATCAGTTTCGGTTGCAAGTGAACTGGTATGAACCACTACAATTACACTGAACTACTAAAGTTATGATTCCTCACCACATTCCCATTTCCTTTTGCACGATTTGTTCCTTACTATTTCAATGCTCTGTTAGCAAAAGAAAAAAGTAGAGCATTCCACTAAACCAAGTTGTTATACCTGAAATACCACAGACAGAAAATTTTTAAAATGGGTAAATAATTTTCTATTTGCTGTAACAGAAATTGTCTTCTGCCAGGCTTAGAATTTTCCTTCCTCAGACAGGGTCTTCTGTCATTGGACTAATATACATTATTGACATTCAAATAAAGACTGACAGGTTTGCTTTATATCAACTTTGAATGTCATCTCATTTCCACAGTGATAATTGAAGCCACTTATTTGGATAGAAAATTCTCAGTGGATCAGACTTTTTATGTTGTAGCAAAATTAGCTGGGATTCAAATACAAATACTTCCATTGTTATCTTAAAAATAGATAGATATATATATTTGTTGTCTGTAAAAACTGTTACATATCTATAAATAATACCTCCAAAAGCCTTATTATCTTTTTTTCTGAACTTCATAAAAGTCAGAAGGCAGTTAACATTGAGTCAAATCTGTTCATGACATATATTCTTTAAATATCTTGCTATAAAACAATAGCTGTATTTATGAGTAACAAAGTTTTATGTTAACACCTTAAATATAGCATTACTGTGAAAAATGATGCTTCATATTTTTCTGAAATAAACTTTTATTTATTATTTTTACTGTGTTAAAGAGTAAATATATATATAAACATACACACAAACAAAAAATATGAAGGGACAATAATAAAACAGGAAATACAATAAGAAAAAATTGCATAGAAGGTTACTAATGTATATGAAAATAAAGGTGGTTCAAATAGTAAGTTAAACAGGGAGAAAGAAACTTATTTTCACCGGATGTCCATGATATCATGAACTTTTCTATAGTTCTAAGAGACCCTGATCTTGGCTTAATACTGAATTGTGAAAGGTGTTCTAAATTCATAGAACATGGAGTCTCTAATAAGAGTTGATATACAGCATCTGGAGGCAGTTTATAACATTTATAATTTTTTGTCATTTAAAGTAGAAGCCAGTTAAGAATACATTTCAGAATCTTTAGTGGAATAATTCTATAGAAGATATCTCCTTTGTTCTAAAATTCTTTACAATGCTGCAAGGTTAGAACTCTTCCTTCTATGGTAAATGATACCTGTGTGCCTAGTTAATTGACCTCATTTTACCATGACCTGTGCTTTCTCAAATTGCAAAAAGCTTGGAATTATTTACTGATTTAAATTATTCATAGATGCCTTTAGTGAATAGTACTTGATTTGCACATTGTTTGGAATGGAAATGCTGAAATTCTCCACTTTGTGGAGGAGGGCTTTAGCCCTTTTTGATTTTCAGTGAAAGAAAAGCTGTTAGTTACCCATCAGTTTAATTTTTTGATGTTTTTTCAATGATCTCCCTGTAGCTAAATTATTATCTTGGTTTTGGAGAAGAGTTGTTGACATTAAGAATACAGTCCCAGTTAACTTGGTTCTTATGGAAACATGTAATCTGCATGAATTATATAGCATGTTCGTGGTAATCTGTGAGACAGTTTTCCTCTAAGCATAAAGAAAACTCAAGGTGAGCTTGTTAAGATTTCATTTTTTGATCTATTACAAGCAAACCATATTACTTCACTACTCCAGTGCTTTTCAGAAGCTCCAGTGCTGTGTACAGGGAAAGCATGTTAAATGTATAGCAGTAAACAAAATAAAGAGCCTCCTCTCTGGTGATTGTGCCAATTGTCAGATTATGCCTGTGACTGTAGGATTAAACTGTACCAGCCTCTGAAATGACACAACTGCATTCAACTTTTTGGGAATGATCCCTGACCTATACTAATCCTCCAAACTTGCCCGTGCTTTGTCTGGGAGGGTGCCCCCTGTCACTGCCCAAAGCATACCAGATTTCTATAGTTACACCTGCAACATAAGTTTAGCAGTACAACCATCTGAGCAGTGGTGCCCAGGCCCCACCACCACTTAGGGCACTGCTCTGGACATAGCCACAGGTATTTGACCAAACAGATAAATCTACGAAAGGGATCATAGCTTAGGACCGCATGTTATAAGAGTGTGAATCACAAAGCACAACTTCAGGGACTTTGGCAGGATGTAATCCTACTGGCTTCTATAAGTGTGATTATATTCCATCTGAAACAAGTTGATGCAAGAAATACATCTTAGCATTTTCCTGGATTCATTTCAGTTAAATTATAAATTGAGATTCATTGGTTTATTCTTCCCTACCTTTAAAGACTTTTAAAACTTTATTACTGATTTGTTTTTCTCTTCATTTAACCTTTCTTACTGGTTTTTTTCCTCCTCTTTTGCTGCATGCCAGTACTGAGTGATCATTACTATAAATGAGCCATTTTTAGTACTGTGTCTTTCATTCAAGCATGTGTTTAAAAGAAAAAATATATCTCTTTTTAAACAGCTACAAAGATGACCATGTGAGCCTTTATCTTGCAGGTTTTACTTAAAAAGAATCCCCTTTCCCCTGCAAAAATTAAAAGCAATCATCTTACTTAGGATAGCAAACTCTGAAATACAAATAAATTATAATAACTGTAAACCTTGTGAAGCTATGTTATGAAATGTTACTGTAAAAAAGAAAAAAAAAAAAGGATGGAAGATTTAAGTATTAAATAGAATATAATAAAATGAAAATAAACTTTTTCTTCATGCTTCCACACATACCTGATACACAACAAATAAAGTGGGATTTTTTTTTTGGAAGTGATAATTATGACTAATATGATAACATTCAGCATGATAAATTAAGTATAAAGTTTTATGTCATTTTAAACTTTATATATGATTTCTGAATTAAATCATTGTCATAAGACATTTTATCCTCACATGAAAAATTTTATTTAGAATTACATGGATGAAAATCAAGCTGAAATGATGCTGTTCTCATAACCCATAGATTTATAAATGTTTTAAATAATGTAAAAAATGTATTTCTACATTGAGGTTATATCCTCAAAAAACCCTTCACCATGCCAAAAAGTTTCAATACACGTAAGAGCTTTAATCATAATATAGGATATGGCCTTTGTAATATTATAACTTGAGATAAACTTTCTGATAAACTCTTGTCCATTCATTTGTTAGAATTAATTTCTTGCATGTTGCAAGAAAGATTTCTTCTTTTCTCGTGTTCTACTTTTGTTGATTAACATGGAAATGCACTTGAATTTTTGCACAGGGGAAGTAAATTTGCTGTATGAAATTTTGCTTCACTAAATTGTGTCATACCACAGGGCTTCAAAGGTTATCAAGTGGAGTTCAAACTGCTACAGGAGCTTTCTAGCACAATGTTAGGATGAAGTTGTGTAGCTCTGTGGTAATGGAATTTGCTGAAGTATCACCCCTTGTTGCAATAATATGTTCCAAATTTTATTACATGTTTCATCTGCAAGAAAATAATGTAAGAAAAAAACAAAGAAACAAAGAAACAAAACAAATGAAAACAAACAAAACAAAAAACAAACCCACCAAAACCATACACAATATAACCAAGTACTATATTAATGCTGATAGGTGGATAATGTAGTATTTTCCTTCTGAAACCTAGAAGCAGAACTCAGATTACTATTTTCTTTATGATCTTCTTCCTGCATCTGATTTAACACGACTAGGAATTAACTTGCTTGTAACTCATAAAGTTGATGATTCTTGAATCTTGTAATGATTTAAGTCACATTGTAAAAGATTTATTTTTCTGATTATTTTAGACCTTTCTACATAGACAAAATTATGTTCCCTTTCTGGATGAAATTTTTGCTTTATTCTCTTAACACACCATATACATTTTAAAATTCCATTTTGCAATCAATATTTCCAATAAAACCATGCAAGTAACAGTTTTTCTTTCTGTAGGAAATTACAAAAAAAGTTGAAATGCCATTGAATTAAACAAATAGAATAGCTTCAGATTTGAGCTAGGGCTTTTTTATCCCGATTAAAGAAAGAATACAAAATGAAAAATTAACATTTTGAATTGCTAAATTTCCTTCCATATAAATAATCAAGTGGTACAGATTAATGAAGGATATGTTTTGGCAACAAATACCATGCTTCTTTTCCCCATTATATGCATAGTTCTAATTAGAATAATCAAACTGTGGCACATTGAAAACATGAAAATATGAAACCAATTAGAATTTTATTTCAATATTCAAGTGAATGAATGCAATTTTCTAATTTACTCTGAACATACTGACTTTGACATTTAATTTAGTGATTAGTTATAAAATTATATTAAATACATATTGGTGGAGAATTTGTGGGAGTTTTGAACAACGCTACATACTCTATAATTGTTTTGAAGAAGACAGTAAGGAGTGATTGTCCTTTTACATGTGTTTATTACATTATATTGTAGTTTTTAGATCAGCAGAACCAATACCATTTTCAACATTGGCAGTCATATTTAAATTTGAGTCTTATTTGAGGTTTGCTGGTTGCCAAATTCAGTTGGAAAGAATTATAATAATAATTTAGATATTGTCTCACTGAGAATAATGCTGTTTTGAAGAACTCTAATTGGCCATGTATATGGGTGTGTTTGGAGGCAGTCATTGAGAAATAAAAAAAAAAAAAAAAAAAAAAAATTACAACTTTCCATAGACAGAGTTTCTTCATGATCTCTTAACTTGAATGAGCATATGGAAATGAAATGCACAAATTACTAAAACATAGTACAGGATAGTACTGCTCTAATGAAGCCTGTAACTTCCATAGCTCTTAGCGTTTCAGCTGAGCAGATAGACTCCAGCAGAACAGTGGGACTTATAAATTCATTGATATCAGCAAGGTTTTTAAACACATCTTTCATCCTGGATTGTTTTCAGGCTGATTGTCAGTGCATGTAAAAGACACTCCAAGTTCTTCAGCTTCCTAAGAGGTAATAGGTGTTCTTTATAAACTGTGTATCTATTGTAGTCTATCTGGGTCAGAGTCATCAAAACATTGGTCAATGCTAAAGGTTTTCTGATATTTCAAATATCTCTGAGTGTTCATATAGACTTATCAGCTAGACTATGTTCTCTGATAGGAACTTTTTGGTCCAGATACATACATCCTATTTTTTTGTAGCAGATACAAACAGCTGAGTTTCCTCTTTAATGTACATTTATTTTTCTTCAGTGAAACTCATTTGTATTATACACAGCTGTTGTATTTAACATGTTGAACTACACTGGCAATACGCTGGGTCAGTTTGGTGCAATCAAACTTAAAAACACAGACATTTGCCAGACTAACTGTTAAAAGCATTTTCAGCTAACACATTCTTTCCGTCTGCTGATTTTTCTGCTGGGGGCTGAGGAAATTTGTCTCAATGCATAGTTTTTTATACAGACACAAAAGAATGAACTAGACTTGTTCAGTCCTCACATTCAGAGATGTCTCATACCTTGTGGATAGTAGGATTCATCCACATGTAAATTTATAAACCTCACTAAAATAAGTCTTTGTTGTTCTACATATTGCAGATGGAAAATAATATACAGAAACTAATGACATGCACAATTTCCCTAGATTTTTTTTTTTAAAACCAATGTTCAAATGCAATACAGGATGTTTTTGCATTTGTGCAGCTGTGTCTTAGTTCTCAGTAGGAATTTTGCTGGTTTTTTTTCAAAGCTTTTAATAATGGGTATGGAGCAACATAGGTATGAGCACACATGAGATTCTCACAAGTTAATAAATTTTTAAAATTATTTTTCTGACATATAGTAACTAAATATCCTCATCTTAACAGTGTCATCTTTATAATAAACAACCTATACTTTTCTTCTTTTGTATGATATTTTTCTTTTAAAGTCTCTTGTGCTATTAAAATGCACATACACCCACATACATAATTGGGTATGTACTTACTTGCTGCACTATTTTTTGTGAGTCTCACAAAGCTAAAGAATATAAAGGAGCAGTCACTGACCATGATAACTTTCTGATTTTACTTTGCTAATATATCCTAATTCAATTTTGTAAAACTTACTCTTGTTGATTCATTTATCTGAGGTATTCCAGTCTCTCCGAGCATCCTATGAAAACTTTTTGAAGCAGTGCAGTCTTGTCACACTAATGTGTCTGTGATTCATCAGACATCAGCCTCACTGAAAGTCTCTTGAGATCTTCATCTTACTCTTTTCTAGTCAAAAATGGGCTTTGAGGAATGTTTTGGTTCGGTTAGCTTTTAGTGAGAGGATATTCAATGTGTTCTTCAAGATTTAATACAGGTACTAAGATAGGACTTCACTCCCCCACCTTCCCAGAGGAGTATCTCTTATGAGAAAAACTAATCTTCATTGTCATCTCAAGTGGTTTTGTTCAAAAAACTGTCTCTGTGTTGTTAATGTTTAGGAATCTCACAATCCCTGGAGCTTTCTTAGCAAATCAATCCAGATTTCAAACAATCCAGATGATGCTTTGTGACAATGTCTGTCAATACCTCCTGCTTGTCTTTTGCTTCAAGATATTTGAAGCGCTTGCCTGTTGTGGAATATATATAGTTGGGGAAAAGGACAACATTCGTTTTTTATGTGTGTAATGTCTCAAGGAGGGAGTTGAAGTTTCTGATTTACACAATTAAAATAAAAGTTAAGGCATAAATAAGGAAATAATGTTGAGTGCTGCACTAAATATTACTTCCTTATATATACATTGTATAAAGATATACACATACACACATATTAATGTACTTGTTTAGTGAGATGTTTTAAGGCAATTGCCTTAAATAATTGATGGCCATTATTTCATACAATGTTTAATGTTATTTCTGAATACCATAGTAGAATAGAGACAATTAAAGCAGAAATAAGCATTAAATGTGAGTTCATTATGTATATACATAGTTTCCATCATGTAATTTTCTCAAATGTATTATTGGTCAACAGAATAGCTTTATACTGGTACAAATTAACAGAAATGAGAACATTTCTCTTCCCTGAGAACTTCTGTTACACAATGAAATATAAAAATTTGTGAAAATGAGCAGTTTGAAATGTCCTGGTTACTATATTGAAGATAGTAACAACTTTATGTTTATATAAAATCTTTCTTTCTTTAAATGCATTCACTGATTTTCACTGCATAAAAGAAAAAGGTAGCCTCTTTCATAAACCTATGGTTAGCACACAATAGCTTTGCAGACTGTCCCACTACAGTAGTCTGCTAAAATCTTCTTAGTCACTAAGCTTGTCAATGAAAAGAATGTCTTTTTTTTTTTTCTTTTTTTTTTTTTTTTTTTTTTTTTTTTTT
>JANVCC010000018.1:45358680-45478754 GCA_025345505.1 Todiramphus chloris collaris | reverse complement strand
TTTTTTTTTTTTTTTTTTTTTTTTGCTTTTGGGTTTTTTGGTTGGGTTTGTTTGGTTTTTTTCAACCTGACAGTCACAGTTTACATTTTTAATAAATGGATTTTTTCCCTCAAAACTTGACACAAAATACATCCCTGGTAGCTAATGGCTGTTATCATTGCAGTTTTACAGATGATAGATTTTATTCTAAATATCCTCAAGGGTGGCCTTTGCTATCAGTGTCTACCTTGTGCCTATCTTCTAAGTTTGTACATAATTGATAGAAATTTCCAGTGTCTTGACTGGGAAGAGTTTTTTCACCCACTTAGATAAAAATTCAACTTGTTTCTGAAGATATTTTGAAGGAGGTGCTTTGTGTATTTGAGCTGTGAAAAAAAAAAAAAAAAATCCCTCAACTTGTTCATTATTTTAGGGAGATAGAAAGGGGAAAAAAACCTCTTCTAGGTGGAAGAATGTGTATTCTAATACATAAGCTTATTTTCTTCTCATATAAAAAAATGATTTTTACAATTACACTTGTAGTATTTTCTCTAGTGACACTTTTAAAATACAATTATGAATGCAAAATGATGAAGAAAACTTAGTTACACAATTTAAGTAGAAAACTTCCAACATTATGCAACCCTTTTACTATTAGTCTATTTCCATTTTTAAAACTGAAAGGGTGTTAAAAATATAATTTCTGCTTGTGAGACTATATCAAATGCAAAACCCTTAGCATTTTAAGCTTGCAGAAAATTGTAGTAGTACAATTTTCAGGGAAAAAAAAAGACTCAGTCACATTTAGCAGACATATTTTTCTAGAAAAGCTTCCTTGTGAAATGCAAAAGAAAATTTGATATCTAGAGAATATGGAGAAAAGCCTAGAGATGTGGGTAAATTTGAAACTCCGAATTAAATTCTTTAATGGAGGTACACAGAGTACACAGAGGTTCAATGACTAAAACCTACCTACAAATCTCAGAAGGATCCCTCTAGACTAGTATTCTAGTTATAGTAAGAGACCTTGTTCACTGGGGATAGATCCTTTGAAGTCTATGCATGGAAGCAGTCTCAGAAATGTTTCCTTTTTGTCATTATTCTCTTAGTGAGAATTTCAAAGCAAAACACAACTCAATGGCAATGATCATACAGACTGCATTCCTTGCAGCATAAGAAGGGGGAACAGGTTAAAAAAAAAAAAAAAAACTTCACAAGAGTAAAACTCATGAAGTAAAAGATCAAGTGGAGAAGTTTCCATGGAAAACACATGGGACAAAAAGAGTTCAGGACAGTCAGGAGTTCTTTAAACAGCACCAAGGGCACAAGCAAAAACTATGTCAAGCTATATAAAGCTAGGATGGCCATGATAGATGAGATGTATTGTGAAATCCTGCAAAAAGCAAAGTACTGAAAATCTAGGCTGGAGAGATGATTAAGTGTAAAAGGATTGTATAACTTCATTATGTCAAGTCATGACTAATGAGTAAAATATATTTACGAAATACAGTTATTTGGTAATATATAAATGGCTTCTTTACAAGTATTACTCAAAATGGCAGAGAAGCCAGTTTAACATTCAGCAGAAAAGGAAAACAGGTGCTGAGACAACAGCATGTTAATGTCTATTTAATTCAGTCTTCACAAAAAAAGAGTCAACTGTGATTAGTTGGTTAGCATTATCAAGGGCCGAGTGGTAAAAGAGGGAAATAGCAGTTTAGAGAGTGCTTACATAAATTAGATGTTTCCAAATTGGTTGTATCTGGTGAAATTCTCACAGGACTACACATAAAATAGGTCATTTTTTGGGGGAAAACTATGAGGATCGGAAAAGGTTCTAGCAGATCATAAAAACAAAAGGGAGCACTGTGCCCATACTAGAAAGTAGTACAAAAGAAATGTATTGGGTTTGCATGGCAAGGTTTTGGTATTGGGTCGGTTTACAGGATTGGCTTCTGGGAGATGCTGCTAGAAGCTTCCTCTATGCCCAATCTTTGAGCCAGTGAAGCCAGCTCCAATATAGACTTGCCACTGACCAAGGCTGAGCCAATTAGCAATGGTGGTACAACCTCTGTGATAAGGGGAATTAAAAACTGCTGTGAAAATGGCAGACTGAGAATATAAAAGGGAAACAACCATGCAGACACCTATGTCATTGAAGAAGGAGGGGGAGAGGTGTTCCAGGCACCAAAAAAGAGGTTCCCCTGAAGTCTGTGGTAAAAACCATGGTGAGGCAGGCTGTTCCTCTGCAGACCACAATGGTTAATATCCAGCAGATATCCACCTGCAATGCGTGGAGGCCCCTCACATCCCAAAGGAGGCATGACCCCCATGGGAAGCCCACACTGGAGCAGACACTTGGCAGGACCTATGGAGACAAAGGAATCCATGCTGGAGTAGCTTTGCTGTCAGGACTTCTGATCCCATGGGGGAACTATGCTGGAGCAGTCTGTTTCTGAATGACTACAGCCCATGGAAAGGACCCACGCTGGTGCAGTTCATGAAGAACGGTAGCAGGTAGGAAGACCTTAATATTGAAGAAGTTAATGGAGGACTGCCTCCTGTGGGAGGAACCCCATGCTGGAGTAGAGGAAGAGTGTGAGGCATGTGAGGAGTCCTCTCCCTGAAGAGGAAGATGTGTGATGAACTGACTACAACCACCATTTCCTGTCCCCCTTTGCTTCTGGAGGGAAGGACATAAAGAACTCAGTAGTGAAGGGTAGTACAGGTAGAAGGAAGGGGTGGGGTGAAGATAATTTTAGATTTAGTTTTTATTTCTCATTATGCTACTCTGATTTTACTGGTAATAAATTAATTTCACCAATTCAAATCTGTGACAATAATTGCTGTGTGATCTCTCCCTGTCCTTATGTCACCTTTTCTTTATATTTTCTCTTCGCTATCCCACTGAAGCTGGGAATATTAGAGCAGCTTTGTTGGGCCCCTGATGTCCAGCCAGAGTCTACCCATCACAGGAATAAAGAGAGTTGTTATCATACAATGAAGTAATTTGCAAACGCTTAGATCACAGTCCAACAAGGTACAATGAAAAATTCTGTGCTAAAAGCAACATAAACCCAAGGTGAGAAATCATGGGCCAGGTGCAATCCTTCAGAAAAGAACTGTGATTAAAATGGATAAAAAAGTGAACATTGACTGACATTGTCATAAAGTTATTAGAAGGATAAACACCAAGCTGAAAAGTATAAGCAGGTTTGTACTGTGTGAAATTCTTCTGCTCTGCTAGGTACTGGTAAATCCTGCATAGAAATTCTGCATGGAGTTTTGGTCACCATAATTTAAGAATTGAACCAATGGAAGAGTCCAGAAAAGAGGACTGAAAATTATCAGACGTTTAGAAAATATTCACACAGAAATACTAGCAAATATTATCCGTGCAGAAATACTAAAGGAGCTAAAGATTTTTGATCAAGAGGAAATCAGACATGGTCACAGATTTCATATTTGGAAGAGTATTTAAAAAGAAAATGCATTATTTCTTCCCGATATCTGGAAAAATAGGCATTTAATTTAGGTTTTGCAAAAAACTCACACTTATTTTTTGCTATCAACATGACATCTAAAAGGAAAAAAAACAAATATATTCATACCATCTGTAAGTAAGCAACCACTACTTTTGAATCATTGCCTTTTATTGTCAATTGCCATTAAGAAAGCATTTACATAATTCCAGTGTCAAATAATCTTTTACTTTATTATCTTGCAGACATAAATCTTACTGTCAAGGAAACATTTAAAAAAATATTCAGATACCACAAATGTTTGTCTGAGGTTCTGCATTAGTAAGAAACTCCACAATACTTGTGGAAATGCTGAAGAATTCCAGAGCTGAATACTTCTGATTTTATCTTGTCAATATAGATCAATATTAAGACCTTTTAAAACAAGAATCTTTTCTTCTACATGTAAAAAAAAAAAAAAAATATGTAAAAGTTCAAAACCACCAGCAAGTGGAAAATATCTCAAAAGAGGCCAGTTTGGCTTAGGTTAGCATGCTAAAACATTCCAATATTCAATTTTTTTAATGAATATTTCACAAATTATCCTTATTATGGGCTAAAAGATATAGAAGTAAAGAGGCAATTTATTTTTTTTCCTACCTCAGAAAATAGCCCTGAATTAAGTGTGCTATCCCATTTTTCATTAAGCTTCTACATTGGAGATGACCTACAGTCGTAACATTAACTAGTGACTACAGAGATCTGTTTTTGGAGTCATACTCCATGGCTGACTTCTTCTGTGACAGTCATTTAATCACTGTAATGTTCATTCATTCTGTCAAAACAGGGCAGTAAACGTTTCTCACTCCAGGAAACAAACCAGTCAAACTGTCCACTCAGTCTATCTACATTTGTATACCAAATTAACTCACAGGTGCTTTGAGGCTTTGGAAAACTGGATCATGCTCAAAGATCAAAGTAATCCCTTATCTGTAAGTGTAAGTCTACATTCCCTACCACACAGAGAACTAGTTTCATTAGTGAAAACATGCAGTCATTCTAAGTGTTACTCTTGTTCTAAGATGCAAGGTTTAGATTAGATATTAGGAGGAAATTCTTCACTGAGAGGGTAGTTAGGCACTGGAACAGGCTGCCCAGGGAGGTGATGGAGTCACCATCCCTGGAGGTGTTTAAAGAACTAATAGATGTGGCGCTTGAGGATATGGTGTAGTGGTTAGAGAAATGGTTAGAGAAATGCTAGGACAAAGGTTGGACTTGATGACCCTGGACGTCCTGTCCAACCATAATGATTCTATGATTATATAATTCTATGAATGTCTACCCCCCCACACCCCCACCCCCACACTTCTGATGAAATGATGTGGTCAGTTTTAGCCTAGAGTTTATGTTTTCATTATTCAATGAGTGTAGCCAATGTAATGAGACTAGACTCTGTCAGTAAAAGGAAAAAAAAAAAAACCCAAACTAGTAAATGCTATGAATTATGTTCAATATTGTCCTAGCTATGGGCAAAGCATATAGTAGTACCTTTTCCTCATTCTCACTGATGGCACACAAGCATGCATCCATGCGTACACACACTGAGAATGGTGCAAAACCTGGGATGTCAGTATGAGTTCTGAGAACAGTGCCCAGAGACATATCAATGTTAGAACAAATGAATGTTGCTTTCATTGGCACTGGGTGTGGGTGTCATTTTTTTAGTAAGAGGTGCTCCAGACACCAAAGCAGAGATTTCTTTACAGCATATTGAAGTTTTGAAAGAAATCATGGTGAGGCAGGTGTTTCCCTGCAGCTTGTACAGGACCTCATACTGGAGCAGGGAAAAAGTGTGAGGAGGAAGGAGCTGCACAGAGTAACAGTTATAGACTGACTGCAACCCCTAATGTTCCACAACCTCTGTGCCATTTGGGTTTGAAGGGAGAGGAAGAGGAGTTGGGAAGGAAGGAATGAAGTTGAGCCTTGGAAAAGGAGTGTGGGTGAAGAAGCTATTTTGGCTTTTGTCTTTGTTTTTCACCACCCTACTCTATTTTAATTGGCAATAAATTAAATTAATTTTCCCTGGGTTGTGTCTGTTTTGCTTGTCATGGTACTTTTTAATTAATATCTGTATATTTATCTCCACCCACAAGCTTTTCCATCTTACTTTTGCCGCTGTCCCGTTAGGGAGGAGTGAGAGAGAGGCTGGGTGGTCATCTACCTACTGGGAAAGATGACACTACATTACCATTTCACATGTGCTAAATTTCCTTCATGACTAATGGATCAAGATGATTAAGTGTTTTTATGGTCTTAAGACTTTGTGTTTAAAAAATCTATTTTTTTCTTCTTTCCTATATGTGTTCCAATCTTCTTCATGGTCAATCTTAATACTTAATTTACTTCCACAGTATTTTATTTCATTTCTTTAATAACAGATCTCTCAAAAAAATGAGAAGAAAAATGGCAGAGAGCTTATCTAGTCTCATGACAAGTGTAAGGCAATACTGTAATAGCAGAACTGGGGACAAAAAGTATTCAAGGCCCAAGACAAGGACAGTAATGAAAATAGGAAATGGGTATGAAATTACACCTTTCTTCTTGTTCTCATGATGTTATCTTATTGTTAATTTCTGGTGCCATACATCAGAAATTAAAGCAGAGCGCAGACAACTTTGTTACTTGTGGTGGCTGTATTCAGTCTACTGGAAAAATGTATTCTGAATCTTTTTAAACATTCCATCTATGATACCTTTTTATTTTTGTGGGGTAGGGGTGGTGAGCACTCATAAAGAACATGAAAACTAATTAATGAAATTTGAAATATCTACAAAGAAAATGCCAAATGCTCTCTCATGTTATCACTAGAGTATCACTACATTTAGATGGTGAAGTGTGAAATTCCATAATGTTCATTTTAAAAGCTACCTTTTGACAGATTGTTAAAGAGAAATTTCAAAGGAACTGATCCCCATGGAGAGTGAATGATTGATTTTTTTGATGGACTGAAATACAAGGTGGGAGTTAACCATCTCTAACCTCCACAGACCTCTTACAGTGGAGCTGGAATATAAAAATACACTGTTCTCAAATAGATTTTAGTTTATGTAAAATTTAAAGGAAAAGTTTTCAGACTTTTTTTGTTTTACTCAATTATAGTGAATCTGAAATGGTATGAAAGAATGTCTTCTCAAAGTAAACCTGCATTTCAGTTTTTTTGAAATACTTGTTCATCCCTTTTTCCTTTGTCAGACTTAATGGTGAGTTGAAATACAGATGATAGTTTTACAGCCATGCACATAGAAAAGTCCAAAGGAAAAAAAAAAAAAAAAAAAGTCAATTATTTCTTAGGAATGCTGACAGGTCAGAAAGTCACCTCATCCACCTGCTCCCAGTCTGTTCAGACTGTAGATAAAGCATAGATCTATGTGTTTGTGCAATTAATTCAATACAGATAACTTTGAGTGCCCTAAAATGAGGCTTTAAACTGATAAATTTGAAAATTCAGTTTGACAACCTTATTTCTGCTATGGGCAAGGGCAGTTTAAGTCATGACAGAGATAAGGATGAAAAACCTCTTGAATTGACTTGACATAAGCGATAAGTGCATCTTCTGGGATGTTCGTTTTGGCACCATCATTAAGAATGCTTTGACCACTATAAAGGTGTGCTTACTGAGAATAAATGCTTATTAATAAAGATATCATAAAAAGGCACAACAGTATGCCACAGCAGACAAATGAATCTCCTCAGAAAAAAGTTAGGTATATAAAGAAGTACAGAAAAAATATTTCTTGACAATACAAATAGCAGATTTTTGTTATTCTAGTCTTTGTTTTTAAACAAACTTGAAGTGGAAATGTTTTATAAAAACTGTGGCCTCTTCTGTTTTGGAAATGCTGCATGGAAAATACTATGGGCAATATTAAAAAAAAAAAAAAAAAAGGCAGTCTCTTCCTGTTTCTCTAGCAGTTAGTCATCATAATAATGCAACCACTGTGGCTTCATTGGATTTTAATGCAGTAGTCTATGTCTGTCTCCCTGATTATTCCAGAATTGCATTAAAGTTTATACTAAATTCTGACAATAGCTTCTACAGGGATAGCACATGCTATCCAGAGAAAGCAGATTCAATCAAAATAAATTTATGCTTCAATCTAGGACTTGAAGGGAGAGAGAACAGGGTCATTATTCTGATATATAGTATTGAATGTCTGGAATATAAATTAATGGCTCAGTCTAAGTCAAGGAGTCTCATTATATGAAACATACAAGTTTTGGACAGATATTTGTAAGAAATGTAAATACCTTATTTATATTTATGAAGCATAATTCACATTCTTTCAGTTTAATGCTATCTCTGTGATCACGCACAACATTTTTCTAATAATTTTTCCAAAGATTTTGTGTAAGTTTGAATGAAGCAGGTATCAAAAGTGTGTTACAGGCAGCAAATACTAATACTGTAATCCATTAATTTTTTTCCACCATTTATATACATTTCTTAGCATTGATATTCTACTTCCTAGGGCAATAAAAGCATATTGAATGTTTGTCTTACAAAAATCTCTTTTGGACTTTCTTAGATACTGTGAACTTGTATTTATTTACAAGAGTACCTATGTGTACTGTACAGAAACTGGTTTTTAAAGCTACAGAATAAAACCTTTTTTGAGATATGCTGAGTTATCATTGAATTAGATGCACAATAACCTGAAATATTCCACTACTTTTAAAGGAGATGTCTAACCTTTCTTTTAACCTGAGGAGTCTGGGATGTGAAGGTTGGGGGCAGGATTTGCTGCTGTGACTGTGAAATGGAGGTGGTGAATTTCAGGATCCTGAAGGGATGGAAGAAAGCAAACAGCAGGATCACAGCCCTGGACTTCAGTAAAGAACACCCTGACCTGTTTAGGGACCTTCTTCTAAGAATCCAATGGAATGACTGAGGACTAGAATAAAGCAAGTGTCAGTCTTATCTTCAATAAGAACAAGAAGGAGGATCTGGGGTTTTACAGTCTGGTCAGCCTCACTTCAATTCCTGCAAAGGTGGTGAAATAAATAATTCTGGATTTTTTTTTCCAAACATAAAAATAACAAGAAGGTGATTTGGAATCATCAACATGGATCTATGAATAGGTAATCATGCTTGACCAACCTAAGAGACTTCTACAATTAAATGACTAGTTCAGTAAATGGGGGGAGACCCATGAACGTTATTTTCGCTTCGTCAAGACTTTTGACATTGTACTCAACAACTTGTCTTGTAGGCTGGAAGGATTGTCTGTATCTCTGTGATACTTGTACAGTACAGTCATGAAAATTTTCTCAAGGTCTCCTACTCTTACTGTTATTCCTTGTGATCAAAGCAACTGCAGTTTGAATTAGACACATCCAATCATTGTGGTATACACATTTGCTATTGTATTCCTTTATGGATATTTTATGAGTATGCAACAGAAGAGTGAAAACAAATTATGGCTTCAGCTTTCTAAATTCAGACAGGAGATGAAGAAGGAGGAAAAGATGTTGGGAAGGAAATGTAAATTGATATCAGAACCAATATTTGGTGTCTGTCTGAAGTTTTGACTGTCTGTCAGTTCTCCACCTCTCATTTTTTCTCTATATTTTTACTGTATATGGTTGATATTTTTGTCTACCTACAAATTCCATAGTACTTACTCTCCACAAGAGTTACCCATATACAACATCAAACCATATCTGTTGTCTTCTTCAATCAGGATTTATAAGTAACAGTTCCTTCTCTGAAATATTTAGAGAGGGTAAACCAGTTTAATTTTTCACCATGAAATTCATTTAGTTCTCTCCTGGAACAGGATGCAGTCTTATTTGTTCCTAATTAAAATAAAATAATTTTTTACAATAATTGTAAACATTGTAATTGTTAAGGAGTTATTTGTTGGCTCACAGTTAGTGAAGGGTCTAGAGAACAAGTCTGGAGCAGCTGAGGGGACTGAGGCTGTTTAGCCTGGTGAAAAGGAAGCTCAGAAGAGACCTTATAGTTCTCTATAACTACCTGAAAGGAGGTTGTAGTGAGGTGGGGGTTGGTCTTTTCTCCCAAATAACAAGTGATAAAAGAAGAGGAAATGGCCTCAAGCTATGGCAGAGGATGTTTAGATTGAACATTAGGAAAATTTCTTCACCAAAATGGTTGTGAAGCACTGAAACAGGCTGCCCAGGGAAGTAGTTGAATCACCACACCTGAGGCTATTTAAAAGAAGTGTAGATGTAGTGTTTAGTGACATGGTTTAGTGGTGGACTTGTCAGTGTTAGGCTGACAGTTGGACAGAATGATCTTAAATGTCTTTTCTAATCTAAACAATTCCATGCTTCTATGATTCCATTCCTATGTAACGTAATCCCTTAGGCTGAATTCTGGAAAACTTGATTTTGCAAAAAATTATTTCAAAAAGAATACATTTTTCTACCTGGATTATATTACTTTTATGGTTTTTAACTTTCCTACTGTTTGCCTCTTCTCCTTTCCTACCATCCAGTGTTATGGAACTTGATCTTTTTTCACAACCAAATATATCTTTTCTAATTATAATTCCACTCTCAAAGGTTCAACTGTATACATTTTAGATTCTGTTCAACCTCATTTCAGAACTTTGCTTATAACTAGAATTATTTTTTCCTCTAACTAAAAACTGCAGATAAACTTTAACCAAATTTTGTATATTCATTTACAATGGGAAAAAAAGCACATTCCACAAACATTCTACCATCACATTTTTTGTAGATAAATGCTGATGAGGAACAAGTATTCAACAGCAATTTTGTGTCAATGTTTTTCATTCAACATTTATGGAAAACTGTTTTCTGTTCAACACTTGCATTTCAAGAGACACTGGTACATACAACATTTTCAGCAGCCTCATTTTGTTTACCATCACTGCCAATGAAGAAAATCCCATGGATATACTAAGTGCTGCCTTTTAGACCATCAAGATTAAGGGAAGAATTTTATCCCATACTTTTCCTGTTCCTTTGATAATTCTCCCTGTTGACTTAATGGTCTATTACTCCTCACTTCCTGCCTGCCTGTCTGTACATAGTAGGATTTGCTACATTGTTTCTTGATTTCTCACATTTTTCAAATTACCTTTTTACTAATTTACTAATAAATTTTACTAATTTACTAACAAATGACTTGTTTTACTAATTGCCTTTACAAAATGGCTGCTGTTGTCTGATTCCATTACATTTAGAATATGTTCTTCTGGGCAAAATTTGCTCAGATAAGACTTTCGAAGTGTCTTGATATTATTTTGGGAAAAATATTTTTAAAATGTTCTTCCTCTGTAGAAAAGTACTCAATTATCACTCGAAAGTGCTTATTTCAACTCCATGGTTTTTTTAGAGATACAGTAAAGCAAGCTTGAATTCTAGATGAGTGTCACACACTTTGAAATCTCAAGAATTTTTTTCTGACAATTGTTCACAAATTACATGTCTTGTTATAGTTTCAACCACCATACTGAGATATGTGTTTCTTAGAAGCTTTGCCTTCCCATATTGTACTAAAATAGAATATATATTAGTGGATCGGTCATTTAATTTGGACAAAAATAGAAACTAAATTTTCTTAAATAACATTAAAATATTATCTGTACATTCCTAAAGTGTTCATAAGAATTTGAAAAGCAGGTCACATTTTAAGATTTCCCTGATACTTCAGCATAAATTCTTTTTTTTTCCAGAATTCTCTGAATGAGAACCTTCCTATTGATTTTAAGTAATTTTTGTGACCTTTTGGTTCTTATTTTATGTGTTAGAAATATTTATTTCATTTAGGACTGCCTGCTAATTTGTTTCATTGGAAGAATCTTCTAACAGTTTGGTACCTCCTTTCCTCCTCAAACAGATGCTTCCTACTTACCAATGCCCACCTATTGTTTTCCAAAGTGTAATAAGAAATACAAAGAAAAGAAAGAAAAAAAAAAAGAGAGACATTTATAAGTGTCATGGTTTAGGCTCTCTTTTAACAGCCCTCCCTCCCCAAATGGGGAGATGTATCTTACTGGAACATGTGAATCCATTGTTGTGGTCCTCGGTCAAACTGGAGGTCTGGATGGAGTCAAAGGGCCATGATATCATTGCAATTACAGAGACATGGTGGGACAGCTCACATGACTGGAATGCTGTCATGGATGGCTATGCACTTTTTAGGAAAGGCAGATGAGCAAGTTAAGGTGGTGAAATTGCTTTTTATGTGAGTGAGCAACTAGAATGTATCAATTTCTACCTAGGAAGTGATGAAGAACATGTTGAAAGTTTATGGGTCAGAATTAAGAGGCAGGACAATATGAGTGACATTGTTGTGCGTGTTTACTACAGGCCACTTGATCAGGAAGAGGAGGTTAATGACACCTTCTACAGACAGCTGAAAGTAAAATCACAGTCACATGCCCTTTTGCCTTTGGGGAACGTCAACTGCCCTGATGCTTGCTCTGGAAAGGTTCTACAGCTAGGCAAACAGGGTCCAGGAAGTTCTTACTGTGCATTGATAATAACTTCCTGACACAGGAGGGGGAGAAGCCATGAGAAGAAGTGTGATGATGGACCTTGTACTAATGAGCAAAGAAGGTCTGGTTGGAGATGTGAAGACTGAGGGCAGCCATGGCTGTAGTGACCATGAGATAGTGTAGTTCAGGAAAATTTGAGGAATAAAAAGGGCAAAAATTAGGATTGCAGCAGACTTCAGGAGCACTAACTTTGTCCTCTTCAAAGACCTACTTGGAAGAATCCCATGGCCTCGGGCTGTAGAAAATAGGGGGGTCCAATACAGATGGTTAATATTCAAGCACCCCCTCCTCCAAGATCAAGACTGGTGCATTCCTGTGAGTAAAAATCAAGTAGAGGAGGCAAGGGACCTTCATGGATGAACAAGGAGCTTCTGAAAAACTCAAATGTAAGAGGGAAGTTTGCAATATGTAGGAAAAGGAACTGGCCACTTGAGAGGAATATAGGAACACTGTCAGAGCATCTAGGAATGCAACAAGGAAAGCGAAGGCCCTGGAATTAAATCAGACAAATAATGTCAGGGACAACAAGAAGGGCTTCTGCAAGTACATTAGCAGGAAAATGTGGGACTAGGAAAAATGTGGGACCTCTGCTGAATGAGATGAGAACCCTGGTCATGGAGGATGCAGAGAAGGCAGAGTTACTGAATGCCCTCTTTGCTTCAGTCTTTATTGCTGAGATTAGCCCTCAGGAATTCCAGTCCCTTGAGGTAAGAGAGAGAGTCTGGAGGAAGAAAGACTCTTCCTTGGTCAATGAGAGTTGGATTAGAGATCATTTAGGCAAACTGGACACCCACAAATCCATGGGCCTTGATGGGATCCACCCATGAGTGCTGGTGGAGTTTGCAAATGTCATTGCTATGCCACTGTCCATAATTTTTGAAATACCATGGTGAATAGTAGAGGTGCCTGAGGGGTGGAGGAAACTCAATGTCACTCCAGTCTTCAAAAGGGCAAGGAGGACCCAGGAAATCACAGGCCAGTCAGTCTCACCTCCATCCCTGGTAAGGGGATAGAATCTCATTCTGGAGGTCATCTCTAAGCATGTGAAGGAAAAGAAGATTATTAGGAGTGCTCAATATGGATTCACCAAGGGAAACTCATGCTTAACTTATCTGATAGCCTCTGTCATGGTGCAACTATCTGGACAGATGAGAGGAGAGCATTGAAAGTTGTCTACCTTGACTTCAGCAGGGCATTGGACACTGTCTCCCATAACATTCTCACAGGTAATTTCATGGGTTAGGTGAGTGGACTGTGAGGTGGGTTGAGAACTGACTGAATGACAGAGCTTAGAGGGTTGTGATCAGTGGTGCAGAGTCTAGTTGAAGGCTTGTAGCTAGCAGTGTTTCCCAAGGGTCCAGTCTTGTTCAACATATTCATCACTGACCTGGATGAAGGGACAGAAGGTACTCTTGGCAAGTTTGATGACAATATGAAACTGTTTCTGACATACCAGAAGGCTCTGCTGCCATTCAGCAAGACCTGGACAGGCTGGAGAGTTAGGTGGAGGTGAACCTAATGAAGTTCAACCAGGGCAAGGGTAGGGTCCTGCACCTAGTGAGGAATAACTTCATGCACTGGTATTGTTTAGAGGTTGACCTGTTGGAAAGCATCTCCACAGAGAGGGACCTGGGAGTCCTGGTGACAATAAGTTAACCATGAACCAGCAATAGGCCCTCATGGCCAAGAAGGCTGATGGTATCCTGGGATGCATTAAGAAGAGTGTGGTCATTAGGTCAAGGCAAGTTCTCCTCCCTCTCTACTGTGTCCTACTGAGACCACATCTGGAATACTGTGTCCTGTTCTGGGCTCCCCAGTTCAAGAGAGACGGGGAACTACTGAAAAGAGTCCAGCAGAGGGCGGGGCAAGGTGATGAAGGGGATGACAAGGGAGACTGGAACATCTCTCTTATAAGGAAGGGCTAAGAACCTGGGTCTGTGTCGCCCAGAGAAGATTGAGAAGGAATTTTATCAATGGTTATAAATATCTAAAGGGTGGATGATGGATGGCTGATAGGACTCGTGCCTTGTGATAGGACTAGGGGGAATGGGTATAAGCTGGAGCACAAGAGGTTCCACCTTAACATGAGGAGGAACTTCTTTACAGTAAGGGTCACAGAGCACTGGAACAGGCTGCCCAGAGAGGTTGTGGAGTCTCCTTTTCTGGAGACATTAAAAACCCACCTGGACATGTTCTTGTGCAACCTGCTTTAGGTTAACCTGCTTTGGCAGGGGGCTTGGACCAGATGATCTCCAGAGGTCACTTCCAACTGCTACCTTCTGTGATTCTGTGAAACTTTGCTTTTGCTTCTGCTGCTCTGAGACTAGAAAACTTCAGAATCCAAACTCAATCCATGAGATGAGGAGTTCCGTCTCATTACTACAGATGAAGGAGGCAGAAAATGGTCCAGGTTGCTTTATGTGCTTTATGTATTTTGGTTTTAAAACAGCATATGGACTGGTATTTCTGAAACAGATTTTTAGAGACTTCTTTTAAAATTTTGAATTCTAACAAAGTTTGAAGTTAACAATTCCGTTGCTTTTGAATGTTGACTGTCATTAATAACTGACAAATAAATGTGTGTATTATTTTTTCTTTTCCAAATACTGTAACTAGTATAGCTAGTTGTTATGAGCCTCATTCAATTACTACAGTTATTCTAAAAGTTTGTTTTGACATACCTGGCAACAAATGTCAAGCAAATTTAACGTTTAAATTATACTGCATTCTTCTTCACTTTGCAAAGACCATCATGAAAACAGTTCTTCACAGACAAAAGTGTCAGACTAAGATGTGGCAGACCAGCTGAAACTCATTGTGTGAAATGCTGTTCGATAGAGGTTGAGAAGAACATTTGATTTTTAGAGCTAATCAGCAGTGAGCTGAGAACAGAACACTGTATTTCAACACCTTCTACATCCAGCCCATATATCAAGCCTGGCAATTCCCAGATAGAGGTGAAAATAACTCTTGGTTGACTCAGATTAATTCTGGGAAGCTGAATTTGCTGCTAGTTATCCATGCATATGCAGTGACCATAATTTGCTTCAAAGTGCATGAAAAAAATATGAACTGTAAATAATAAAGACGTATAAAAATGTCCAACAGAATCCTGGTTTCAAAAAATCAGTGAACTGTTTGCCATCACGCTTTTAAGATATGCAGCCAGATAAGGGAGTAAAAATTATGGTGTAACTTCTGCAAATTGTATGTATTAGCTAATGATCTGTCACAAGACATATAAACAACACTCATCTTTCCCCCTCTCTTTTCTTCCTCTGGAATTCAGCGTATGTCATTTAGTAATTCACAGGTACTTACAGTTACACAGATTTTTTATTTTTTTTTAGGAAAGCAATATTTTTCCTCCCTTTGGATGGAGGTATATAGAAGACTAATTCCATGTCTTACAGGAACATGTACTTACCATTACTCTATATGAAATCAACATGCAACTCTAGGAGAAAACACAATACTCTAATGTTTAATGAACTGACCTTATTATTGTACAAACTCTTTCTACTCTGGCTTCTGGGCATAATCGGATACAATTTATTATAAAACTAATTCAGACTGCTTTGGGTTTCTGCTTCAGTAGGTAATACCTTACTGTGACTAACAAAGGTATGTAGCACAAAATAAAAACTATATACTAATAGGTTTTTTCTCAAATTAAAGCATAACATATTTCTCAGAGCTAGAATAAGAATGCAGCAATAAAGCTATAACTCCCCAAAGTGACTGAAATAAATAACACATAAATGATGCATAAGTAGATAAGAAGCAGGTAGATTACAGCTATGAATGCAGTGAAGTGAAATGCTAGGATTGGCAATGACTTATTCATGTCCTATATTTGTCCTCTGTGGAATATGGATCAAAAAATTCTATAGAGTAATATTCATTTATATACACACCTATGAGTCCCTTGAAGTTCATTTTAAATGACTGGCAGCATGGTACCCTCTACCAGAAGTTCCTTTTGAAGTAACTTTCTCCAAGTCTATAGGAGTGAAGGTAATACTCTGCAGACATTCAGTCCATTCCTATCTGATATATATCACAATTATGTACATAACATGGATTCTTTTGGCAGGGAGGGGGAAGACATACAGAGCATTCCTGCTACTAATTTTCAACTGTGTGTATACTACGTTTGTAGGATGAAAGTGGAGAGTTCTTACATGACATATGGGATGGAAATGCAAAAACATACACCTGTGCTTTAAAGATATGCACTTTTCATGATAAATAATTTTAGGAACATTCCTTGGATGCAACTTGAACGCCATTTTTGCAAATGTCTTTCTATCTGAATAAACCATAATGCAATAAATTAATTCTAAAGCAGTGGGGGGAATACCCTGACTTTAATGCAGTAGTACATAGAAAAGAGTACTTATGCTATAATACTTTCATATGCAGACTCTGTATACATTTAATTAGGTATTAAATACCTGTTTAGTTGACTCTACTACTAGTTATTTCTCTTCTGAATCACCAGTTCAGAACAGGTAATAATGAAGTGTCACTTTGTGCATGAGTCAATGGTATGAGGAAAGGACTTCTGATTTGCAAGCTTAAATTTTGGGGAACTAACATTTTCATCTGTGATTATGTATGAAAGGTAGATATAGAAGCAGATAGTCACACATATTTCAAGTTTTATTTCAAAGATTCCTTGGAATAAATAATCTAATTTAATTTAGTAACCTACATCTGAACTAGCAATGTTAGCCAGTCATTACAGGCAATGAATAGATAGACATTTTTAGGACATGATTCAACTGACATATTTTAGACATTTACATCAGGTGATTCATGTCTTAGCAATGCCTATTTCCTTCCCTTAACTACAAAAAGAGGCTATGGTGACTAATTCAGATATATAGGAAAGCAATGTGGATGTATTTTTGGTCAGAGGCCTTCCGCTTAACATGCTTGTTAAAAAAAATAAAAAAAGAAAAAGAGTTCTTATAATATATAAAGTTCTTATAAAAATAGATCTTATAAAAATAGCCCCAAATAACTCCAGATTTCCATGCACTGAGTTAAATTGTATCTAGAAAAAATAATAGTTGCCTTTCTGTCTGTGCAAAAGAGATAACAATAGAAAAAAGTAGTTCCCATGGTTGACATAGAGATAGGAACAAAATCAAATCCCTAAGAGAGAAAAGGAGAGAATGACAGAAGGATATGTGCACTATCCAGGTTTTTCAGGTCTATATTGGGCCCATCCTGCACAGTGCTGTTAGAAAAATGACTTCCAGACTGTATTCTCCCAGCAGGTTCTGAATGCAGTGTTTCAAAAAACACTTGACTGAAGTAAAAGGCAATCATAACTCTGTTGCTTGCACTCCCAGCTCTGCTCTTCAGAGTATCTCCAGGTATTTTAGCAGAAAAAAAGTTAGAGCATGACCACATTTTTCCCTTTAGGTTATGACCTCATAATTCTGGCTAAACAATTCTGTGTGTTCTGTGCTAGAAAAAGAACTGGGTAGATAAAACTTCATTTTGGCACCACTTATGCAAACATTCAGGTTATAATATCTTCTTAACAGTTGTAATCCAGTGTCTTGATTCAAGGATACACTCCTGGGACACGTTTGACTTCTGGGGCAGATTCAAGCTGTACTAAACTTTTGAGTGTTGATCCCATAACTATTCAGACTGCTATATTCAGCACTTGAGTACCTCTGCAGAAGCCCTGGTATTCTAAGAAAAAAACCCACCAAACAAAAACAAACCACAAATGAAAAAAAGAAAATCAAAATACACACACAAAACAAACCAACCAACCAAACAAACAAGAAAACCATCACCCCACCAAAACCACACAACACAACACCACATGTAACACCACTACTGCATAACACCACACATACCAACAACACCACATAACATTACAAATTAAAAAAAACCAAACAAACAAGTGTAACAGAAGATGAAATTGGAGTCAGGATACAGGAAGGATATCTGATGGAGAACCAAGGTGCTCCTCGAGCACTTAAAGATTTTAATCAAAAATAAAAAAAATAAAAATATTCTATACTTGAAAACATTCAAAGAAGTTATATTCTTCTAGTTATTTTTCCCATTTTCTTACATGAATCATGATAGCAAATCATGTGATACCTTCCTTGTGTTCCATGACATTACCACCAGGTGTGGAGAGGTCCTGAACAATATCAGTCTCAGGACATTAAATTTCTTCATGAGAAAGAACAGGTGCATGAAGAATCAAACCACAGCTCTCAGCAACACAGACAGATGACAATTCCAGGGAAATAAAATTTTTGATCCATTATTTTCTTAGGATAGTTATGAATATTTGATTTAACTGAATATCCAGTTTTCTACTGAACAACTGCTTTTATAACAGGTATTATGGTGAAGGAAATTCCTCTAAGGTATTGTTCAAAACAGACACAAAAATATGTTGCAGGATCAACTGGGAGAGGACCAGGAATGCAATACTAACATGGAGTAGGTACCTCTGTGAAGAGGAGACTCCAGGGAGACCTTACTGTGACATTTCAATATATAAAGGGAGCTTATAAGAACAACTGAGAGAGACATATACCGAGGTGTGTAGTGACAGGAGAAGAGGTAATGGTTTTAAACTGAAAGAGGGCAGATTGAGATTGAATATAAGGAAGAAATCTTTTGAATGAGGGTGGTTAGACACTGGACCAGGTTGCTATATAAGTTGTGGATGCCTCATCACTGGAAGTGTTCAAGGTCAGGTTGGATGCATCATTAAGCAACTTGGTCTACTGAAAAATGTTCCTGCCTATGTCAGTGGGGTTGAATTAGATGATCTTTGAATATCTCTTTCAATCCAAACCATTCTATGATTCTGTGATTCTGTGATTTTGGTCTCTGCAACTGCCAAGGAGTATAAAGTCAAGCCAATTAATTGCCTATATTATTGCAGGGAAGAATTCCAGTTGCAGGAAACAAAAAGCTGTAAATACCTCTTAAACATAAAAGGTTTGGGAAAAAAAAAAAAAAAAAAGAAATTTAATACTTTATGGAGACTAGAATTATTCTTACACTTAGTTGTCCAGCAGTACCCGATGAGAGAATTAAGAGACACAATGGATTATGCGAGTTGCTAATCCAAGAGGCCAAAAACCAAGATTGGCTAGTATTTCAAGAACCTCTGATTAGAGATGACAAGAATAAATTATTCAAACCAGACCTGATTTTTGTTTAAGCAAAACAGTCAATTGTTGTTGATGCTACTGTTAAGTATGAGAGTAAGCCCTCCACCTTAAGTGAGTCATCAGAAGAAAAAGTTTAAAAATATCAACATTTAGTTAAACAAGTTCAAGAGTTAATCAATGCTAATGATGTTAAATTTATGGGCTTCCCTTTGGGTGCACATGGAAAATGGTATGCTGGAAGCTATGAATTTGAAGCAGGATTTGAGTGATCCCTGCAGCTACTGCCTGAATTAAGGTCTCCTTTGTTACCGGTCCTGTCTGGGTGGATCCCTCAGACACCACTGGGGCTTTCTCACAGAAGGGGCAATGGTTTAGTCCTGCAGCGAGTACCCACGATTTTGGTAGAGCCCTTCCCCTCAGCTGTGGCCCCACACGGAGATTTCAGAGCCCTCCCTGAAGCTCATGAGCTGCTGTGTTGCCAAACCAACAGCCATGGCACCTCAGCGCCAATGGCCCTCGTGCCCTGCCACGTAAACTGATGAGCAAACAACGGCCGCGCCATGCTGACATGCCACAGTCCTTGCCACTCAAGCTCCCCAGGGCAGTGTTTGATGGCAGTGGGGTGGCCACCGGTGGTACTGCCTCCACCCACACTTCCTCAGCCCACCCCACTTGTGCCCACCCCCAGCACAAGTGAGCCATGCTCCTGGTTTCCAAAAACCTCCAAAAAACCCTCTCAAAAATAGCCAAAAAACAACTCTTTGCCGATGTTTTTTTTCATGATTACCCCTCCCCAGTGTGGATTTACCACACTGGAGCTGGTGCCTCAGTGAGTGGGCTCCCTTGTGTGAAAACTGCTGTGCCCTGTTTGCCTGCTCTGTCTGCCCAGGTGACACCCACTCCTGCTTGTTTGCTCAGTGGGTTCTTGAAGGGCTTCTTTTATGATGGGGTGGTGGTGCGGTTCTCGCTGAGTGCTTGTTGTCATGGTTATGCCGTGTTCAGATCTGACATCAGTGGAGCTGGTCCACCCGGACTGCCTCAGCAGCCTGCCCTGCTGCTGTGTGCCCCAGCACAGGTGAGCTGCTTTCCCAGCTTCAAAAAGTCCCCAAAACAACTCTTTGACAGCCCTTTTTGCTGTGATTCCCTTTCTCAGTGTATATCATTAAGTCCAGCCTATGACCTAACACCACCACATCAGCTAGACCATGGCACTAAGTGCCACATCCAACCTTTCTTTGAACACATCCAGGGATGGTGACTCCACCACATCCCTGGGCAGTCCTTTCCAATGTCTGATCACCCTCTCTGTCACTAACTACTAACTACTAACTAACTACTACTTACTAGCTACTAACTACCTACTACTCACTATTTCCTCCTGGATTACAGGAGGGGTATTCTGCACCCCATCCCCATCGGTAGCCCAGTTGTCCTGAGGATATCTAGTCTTTTTTTAAAGAATGAGGCAAAGAGGGTGTTAAGCACCTGAGCCTTTTCCTTATCTTTCCTCATCCAATAAGGAGTGGAGATTTTCCCTGACCCTCCTTTTTTTATTAATGTATTTATAAAAGCATTTTTATTATCCTTAACAGAGATGGCCAGATTAAGTTCTCACTGAGCTTTTGAATCTCTAATTCTTTTCCTACATGACCTTACAATATCCTTGAATGCTTCCTAATTCACTTGACCCTTTTTCCAAAGTTGATACACTCTTTTTTTTTATTTCTGAGTTCCTGCAAAATCTCCCTGCCCAATCAGACCAGTTTTCTTCCCTGCTGCCTCATTTTATGGCACATAAGGACAGCCAGCTCCTGTGTCTTTATAACTTCATTCTTAAAGTAAGACCAACCTTCCTGGGCCCTTTTTTTTTGAGGACTGCTTCTCAAGGGACTGTCTGAACCAGTATCCTGAATGGACTAAAGTCAGCCCTCTGAAAGTCCAAGGTGGAGAACCTCCTGGACTGTTCTCTCTCTGTTGTATTGTACTTCCAACAGACATTTGGGAGGTTGAAGACCCCCATGAGAACAAGGGGCAGTGATCTTGAAATGTCTCCTAACTGCTTATAAAATATTTCATCTGTGTCTTTATCCTGATTGGGTGGTCTGTAACAGACTCCTACCATGATATCAGCCCTCTTGGCCTTCGATCTGATTCTTGTAGGCACAGATCTGGCCTACATATGGGGCCCTTAGTTACCCTGAGAAGGTCTTCTTAATGAGTGTCTTCTTTTCCTAAATAAGAAAATTAAAATTTTATAGCTAATAATGAAGATTCTGTCTTTCAAATGTCTGTTCACTGACAGCAATAAACTAAAAACAAACCTGAGCAGATTATTTTCACAGGTTCATAGACACATAGAATCTCTTCTACCTTTGTTAGGGAGATTACATTATATTTTTCTTCCAAAGGCAAAAGATAAGTAAGTTCTTTCTTTTTTCTTCCTAATGTCTTTGATGATGCTAAAAAACTAGATTGGGTTATCCACACATGTGTCCCCAGTAATATTGCAAACAACATGTGGAGATGGCATATACGCTAGTAATTTTTTGTATCCAGGAAACCAACCAGGTTGCCTGAAATCCTTTCAGCTCGTTGCAATCAAACTTTTGTTATGGTTAAAAGGAAGTCATCTTATAAATAAGATATTTATGTTAGTCTAATTAAAGTATTATGAGTCTAAATTAAGAAATATTGGCCCTGTTACAAAGTTCAAACATTGATAGTTTAAATTATACATGACTGAGATTACATGTATGCAGACATTTGACTATCTAACCATTTACTGTGATGTTATGCTCGCGCTTGTACTGACACTCTGCACATTAGTATCTAGGATTTCTACAAGGGTATATATATGCCAAGTCATCATTGTCAGGAGCCCTTCTGTGGGGGTAATATGATGTTGACACAGATGATGTCTTCCTCTTGGCTTTGGTATCTGCTGGAGTAATTTTTATGCATTTGCTTCAATCTAGGCCCAGGTTTTATTGGTCTGGAATTACACATTTTCATGCAAATTTACTCTGGATTATGTGATTTACATATCTTCTCTACTTAATCTTTTTCTTTGTTGTGCTTAAAATTATTTCTACCTGCCTCTCAAGGCTGCACTGTTTATATGACCAGTAACTGACTGCTGTTGAGTTTTCTATAGCCCTTTGGCTTCCAGTATCATTTTTTTGTACTTTCAAGGCCTCTTTGAGGCTTGTCATCCCATGCCTTTATTTTCTTGCACTGTGTTTTTATTACTGAATCATAGATAATTCATTCTACATTGAATAGCTACTTTCTATAGTTATCATTAAGCTACTAAAAAAATCCCAACCAACAAGTGTTATAACACACAATTGCACAAAGCTAAGTAAAAGTTAAACCAAAGTAGGTAATAAGTCCCCTGGCTGTTTGATTATTGCCATTAGAAGACAAAACAAATCTCCAGGTAGGTAAAGTCTAACAAGGCATGAGGCCTTTGGTGATAGCTTAACCCAAGGCCTGTGGCCTGTTTCAGTCAAATGGCAGCTCCTTATTTTCTCAGCTACATATCCACAAATGACACAGTAAACATGAGGAACCCACCATGTCCCTCAGGAGAAGTAGCCATGGTAGGTGGGACCTTATGTTGTTTTGCATGTCATAATACAATTTTACGTGGGCAACTCAACCAAGTGCTTAAAGTCATGTTGCACCTGGGACTGAGAAGATTAATTATCTCAAAGACCAGTATTATATATGACAAATAAATCACTAACCTTTCATATTTTGACTTCATAAGTAATTAATTCCTTTAAAAATCAAAATTAGTATAAGAACAAAAGGCAGAATAATTTAGATAGTTTAAGGATATAGAGCAATACACCCTAATTTAAAATTATAGATAAAGTGATTAATTTGGTACCCCAGCTCTTTCTAAATTGTATGAAGTAGGAATGGATATAATAGTTTTTGTAGTCTGTTAATAGGAAATAGGTTATCTTTACTTGTAGATATGCCTACTTTACTAAGTAATGTGGCACAGTCAGAGCAGATAAGTAGACTGAAAGATGTAGGAAACTGTAATCCTATATATACAATAAAGGCAGTTCCAGATTTTTTACTTCAGATGGGATTTAGCCTAGTCCAGTGTCTTCACCACTGATGATCAAAAGATGACCCAAAGAAATCCCTGTCTGCAAACTGTTCTTTCTTCATCTGTGGGCTCCTCTTTGAATCTGTCGAGGAAGAATCAATGTATTTTTTAGTCCTTTTCATGAATGTGATAGAAATTAATCTCTCTCTGTCACCAACACCTGTATAAAGACACATAGGGAAGCAAACTGTACTTTTTGTTCTGTTCTTTTCTGGGTCACACCAGAGTGATTCCTGCCTACTTCCACCTGCTTATGGTGGTAACTCTCTGGGGAGTTCAGTAGTCTTCCTAAAACTCTGCTTAAATATTGATTCATTCCATAATCTAAAGGAGATTCTTGAGGTAGTTAACTTTCAAAATCTCATACGTTGGCCTTGTTCTTCTCCACACTTTAAACTAAATCACTTTGGAAAGAGGTAAGTAACATTACTGTTTGAGACAGAACAAGGCCTTCATTTAAGAAATGGATTAGCCCAGGTCAGTCACTAGAAAGTGACTGATTGATTTCTTACACAAACTATTAGTGTTGACAAAATTCTTTGGTTTTGAACACATGCCATACTTTTTTGCCTTTACTTCCATGAAACTCTTAATACTATGTTAAAAAGGAAAGAAAAACAAACTCACCAACATCAGAACACTGAACTATATATATAGCTTCTCCATATGGGGAAAAAAAGCTGAAAAGAATAAGAGACAAAAGAAACTAGTAGCACAGAAACTTCTCTGAAACAACTGTAATGAAATTATTTCACTAATGTATATAGAACAGTGGAACTGCAATCAAGTTGTTATGCTCCTAGCAAGCAGTATGTTCATGTTATTTTAATTGTACGTTTCACTATTCTAGTCTAATATCTTTAGTAGTGCATTATAAATACAGTTTCCTACTCACAAAATTCATTCAGCTTTTATTCAATGATGTTTTGTGTAAAATACATGAACATACATGAAAGTCTGGAGTACTGAATTTCCTGTTATTATGTGAAATTTTTAATTACCAGGGTACAAGCAGAGTCCCTCTGGGGCACTGTCTATCTGAGTAAAATTTAGCATTTCTGCTGTCTGGAGCAGGATTACTTAAGTACTATTTACCTCTTTGGAGCCCATACAAACTTTTTTGACAACACAGCTTCCTGACAAAATTTTTTGGGATTGGAGTTTTTTGGGATTTTTTTTTTTGTTTGTTTTGTTTTGTTTTTTTGGGATTTTTTTAATGTTATCATGTCATTTACTTCCAACTATTAGTTCTGCTGATTTGGTTGCTTTCTTCCCTTGCATTTTGGATAAAGAAAACAATCTAATTTCACTAACCCATTTCTCCCAAGGGACATAACACTATGAACTTTGTGAAAGGCTCACCTTAAAATATTTTAATGATACATTTTTTAAATGTTTATAACATTTTCTTTCAAATTAATTTGAATAATGTTTCTAAAAAATATCGATGAAGAGAATGACCTTAGGAGAATAGCAAGAATTTTTTTTTTTTTTGTGATAAGATCACCAAAGCTGCTTTCTAAATTAATATTTTCAAGCACTTTTCAAAGGTAATGAGACACCTCTAGATGTTAATACGTTCAAGAAAGAATGTCTGTGGAAATTTAGAAAGAAACAAACAATATCACAACCAGGAGTTGTTTAGTTATGTCTCAAGGCATGGATAACAAGTAACAAATCAGCCTATAAGTGCTTCAGCTACCACTGAAATCAAACTAATGGATGAAGTAGCCAAAGAGCAATTTTCTTAATAAAATTATATCAAAGTTATTCCATGTTGGGAGAAGTCTTATATTTGAAAATAAGATCTTGTCCTGCATAGAAATGGAAAAAAAAAAGTTTTTTTTTCATCTGAGTTGTTAAAAAAATATATGATTAGAAGAAACAAAGTGAAGCACTAAAAAATATCTATAGTAAGTAAACTAAATATTGAATTAGTATTCCAACTAAAAGCATGGTAATTTCTAACTGCAATTATGACAAAACATGGGAAAAAAAAACAGAAAAGCTTGTGGGTGAAATATTCATACACAGATTCTGAGTGATTAAATTTATTAGATTGTGAAAAAGCCACCCAAGAGAAATACCATGACAATCATTTGACTCTCATTGAAATGAGTCTATACAGAGCTTATCTCAGTTAGAGAACAAACTGCGTTAGGTGACTGTGTGGGTCTTTTTTGCCATTAATTGCAGCTGTTTTATAAACTCTTATATATTGGTTAGCAACCCAACCATTATTATTTCAAACACATGAGGATTTATTAATCCATCCAATATCTTTGTATAAACACCCTTTCCCAAAGTTGTGTACAATAGAAATGTAATCATTTATATAACATCATATAAAAACCTTTACTTCTTATGCTGTGAGGTTGGTAAATATTAAAGGCAATTTTAAACTTGAAATTGCAGTTTCGCATAACACCAAAGGTCAAAATCTTTTCAGTATACTTGACGATAAAAAATTTGCTGTAATTTGAGTTGAGTGTCCAACTAGGTTGTGTGGTGTCTCCCTCACTGATGGGCCACTTGATACAGGGTACAACTCTCCTCCTTCAGCCACACAATAGTCCTTTAGCAGGCAGATGTTTAGCCATCTCCAGGAAAGCAGGGCTTCATCACATATAATGGTTACTTGGAAAGACAAATGTCATAACTGTGAACATCCCCCCTTCCTCCCGCATCCCTCAGTTTTCGTTGTTGAGCATGATGTTATATGGCCTTGGACATTCCCTGGGTCAGCTGTGGTCACCTGTACTAGCTGCGTCCCCTCCCAACATCTTGTGCTCCCCCTTCCTATTTGCTGGTGGGGTAGTGTGAGAATCGGAATAGTCCTTAATGTTTTGCAAGTGCTGTTCATCAATAGCTAAATAGTGCATTTTTAACACTTTTTTCATCACAAGTCCAACACATAGCAACTTATTGAGCTACTATGAAGAAAATTAACTCTATCCCAGCAAAAATCAGCCATAGTCTTAAAGAAATTATCTACTTCCCCTCCACCCTCACACCCTTTTAGTAGCAGCAGCCTTGAAATAGATTTATATTCCCTTGAATTGAGGAAAAGGTGAGGGTAAAATGGGGAACAGGTGAAACATCAAATGGGGGGCAAAATTCAGTTACATTTTATGTGTGAAGCTATTTCTTACTGCCTCAGTGAAAAGCTCAGTACTTCATGAAAAGTGTTAAAGTATCAACATGGGATTTTTTTGTGCTTGTGTAGGTGTCAGGGAATTATTTTCATTGTGAAATAATGCTAGTGCTTTGATGTGGTTTTGATGGTCTAAAATTTCTGACAGTACAGGATTTGTAGCTAGAGATAAAGGTTTTCACCAGCTGGTGTATATGAAAATATTAGCCACTCTTTCAGACACCCAAAGAGTTCTTCATATCTTAAGTGGAACAAGTAGATTTTAAAGCTTTATAAGTCTCAAATAATAATAATGAAAATGTTTAGACCATTTTTAGTTATGCACTGGGCCATCTCTGAAAGTAAAAGATCGCACCTGAAGGGAGAAGTGTCCAGGACAGGTGACTCCAAACTGATCAGTGAGGTATTCCAGCCCATATACATCATATTTGATATAAAGCTGAGGGATCATGAGTGTCTTGGTCTTCTCTTTGCTCCCTTGGGCTGTTTTGCTAACTTGGCTTGGCTTGGCTCATGTCCTATTCCAGTTTCTTCCTCAAAGCATCTGAGAAGGAGTCTGTAAGTTGTCGTTGATCCCAATTGGTGTGTTCCTGAATGTGGTACCAGAATCCAGCTCCTGAACACAGCTCCTGTCTGCTTCTGGGCCCAGTCTGGGACTCTCCCAATGCCTGCTCCACAGCATCAGTGGTGATTGTGACATAATTGCCATCAGTGAGGCTTGGGTTCAATACTGGTTTTGTGTATATTTGTATATATTCCATTTATTATTATTATTATTTTCATTTTCATTAAAGCTGTTCTAGTTTCCTTCTTTAACCTCTAAGACTCTCTTCCTCATTCCCTTTCTCTTCCCCTTTGGAGAGGGAGAGGGGTTAACAGAGAGCATCTGTTATAGGTGTAAGGGACTACTCTGATCCTAAACTGTGACATTCTGTTTCTAAAGGATGTAGGATTATGTTACATTTCACTTACTGATTTTACCACTTTTTATATACAAGTACTGTTTAATACATGAAATCACAGATACATTAGCTCATTTTGTTAAAAGGTGGAGAAAAATTCTTATTTTGGATCAAAACTCTGTATAGTGATGATTTCATATAAATTCAAGATTCTTTGTATTACTAGTAAAAAGTTAATAATGCTGATGATATTAAAGATGTAATCACCACAGCCAGATATTACAGGCAGACTACAATTTGGGTCTTGAAGATCTACTATCAGATGTGTTCATGTAGCCCACTGTGAAAAGGAGGTATCACCTTGATCTGGGACTCTTTAGGGTGGAGAAGAGAAGGCTCCAGGGGGATCTCATCAATGTATATAAATACTATAAGGGAGGGTGTAAAGAGCATGAGGACAGGCTCTTTTCAGTGGTGCTCAGTGATAATACAAAAGGCAACAGGGAACAAACTGAAACACTGTCGGTTCTATCTAAATATCAGGAAACTTTTTTTACTGTGCTTGTGTCACAGAGGAACACAAAAACTGGACAGCACTAGCTACCCAAATGCAGATTTATTGTAACCAAAATTGCTCAGCACTTCTTCCAACAAAATTAAATTACAAGTTCAGATGTCAGTCAGGACTGTACTACTCTACAACTAATTCCTAAACTTTAAGGAATATTCTTTCTAGAAAGGTGAACAAAATTATGCGCACACTCACTCCTAAGGGGAAAACCTCCCACACAAGGGTATCCAAAGGGGGTCTCTGACCCTAAAGGGGACAAGGAATTACTCAAGAATATAGTAAAAAGAAATATTCATGCACCAAAAGGATGTGTGTGTGAGGCTCACTCAATCTGCAGAGGCTCACAATCCATGGACAGTGTCTCCTGTTTCCAAGGGGCAGGTCCAACTGTAAGGCCTGCTTGCTCCAAGAGAACCTAATCAAAATTGGCTCTCCACTGAGCGTTAATTTATACCCTAGTTGAGTGCACACTGTGGTCATTCTAATTAGCTGGGGGCAAGTGCACAGAGAAGGCAGGCTAAGGGCACAGACCCTGTAGCATTGGTTAATTGACATGAGGTGCCAGTAATGGTTGTGAGGCACCATTTAATGTCTGTGAGGAGCTGAACCAATCTTTACTGGGCCTCTGTCAAGCCCTGACCTTTATTAGATTTTTATCAGGGTGGTTGTACCTGCCACAGACAGCACCAGAGCAGGTTGCACAGGGAGGTTATGGATTCTCCCTGCTTGGAGTTATTAAAAAACTGCCTGGACATGGTCCTGGGGAAGTGGCTCCAGGTGGTCCTGCTTGAGTAGGGGATTGAACCAGATGACCTCCAGAAGTCCCTTCCAACCTTAACCATTCTGATATTCTGTGAAACCTAATGAATTCAATTCTGTGAAAACCTTAGTATTTCAAACAAAGATAAGAAATGGCTGTTTGACAAAGAAATGCCTAAACCTTCAGCACCAAATAATAAATAATCTAACAGTATACAGTAATAATAGCAAGAGGAAAAAGAAAAAAAAATGTCCCAATATACTACCCAGATATTTTTTTTTTTTTTTTTTTTTTTTTTTTTTTTTCTGTATTTTGTTAGGAATTGTAATAAAAAGTTGTGCCAAAGAGTTACGATATACTGGTATTGAAACATTCATGGCAATATGTCAGACTTGAAAAAAATCCTGGATCTGCAGTTTGAGAGAATGAAATATTTTCTTTCCCTTAAGAAGACTTTCTAAAACGTGGTTTTGATGTCACACTAGTTAGCATTTTAACTATAAATTACTTAACCAATTGATACTGGAAGGAAAAAAAAGGTTATTTTGGTTTATAATTAATGATAAGCCATAATTCATGTAATTTAAGTTATAGTAGAGTATATATAATCATGACCTACAGTGAAGAATATGATTGACATAACCTTTCCTGGGAAATGGGGTACACTTCCAATGTTTGTGGTGTTCTTTTGTTTGGTTGGGTTTTTCTGCAACCAGGCAGTGTTCTAAAAATGCTTTAAATATTTTATGGAATAGTAACTGTATTTTGATCAACTAATCCATGAATAGGGAATAAGCCTTTTTTTGAACAAGAGGAGGTAATAATGCTGTATGGCAAAATAAGGCAGCATTTGAAATACTGTATTTTCATTCTTATGAGTTAAAGGCTCCAAAATGTCCACAAAAAAAAAAAAAAGTAACTTAGAGAGAGGAACGAAATGATGAAAACCTTTCTTTACATTTTAGCAGATGTTCACCTAACCAATCATTCCATATTTTCTTCTTATTATGTGACATGGTTGCAATAAAATCTTTCTCCCTTTTCCCATTCCTTCTGCCCCTTGTTCCTCTTCATTTGTTACTGCTTTTATTTTCATGTCTTTTAATAAGAAAGTAAAGTTATACTTAATTTGCTCTAATGAATTTTGAACATAGTGAATTTTGATGAAATTTGTCAGAAATTTGAATAGAGATTTGAAAATGTATTTGGTGGTATCATGAAAATGTTGCCCAAGTATACTAGAGTGACTTTTTTTTACCATATTCACAGAAACAGAGGATAAATATTGTGTTTGCACCTTTACAGGTTATGAGTGCATCAAGCCCCAAGCACAGATTCAAAGTTACGTCGGATACCTAAATAAGGAAACTACCTGGGTTTAACTTTTGTACCAGGAAAACCTATGTGCTCACTAGCATATGATACTGAAACAGCTATTTAGCTTTGCTGATCTTAGATACACATTTTCCATTCTAAGACAACATGTCAAACTTTAAACAATTAGCTAAACTGAAATCAAAACAGAATCAGTATGGAATAATCTATCCACTTAAATTCTGTCAGCTAGTTTTTCTTTTGAGAATTCTGTTTTGTGTTTCCATTTTTCACAGCTTCTTCAAACTGCAAGCTTTATGGATCACATTCTCCACATTGTTTTTGGCCATCAAATAGAGAAACCCAATCTGTCAAAAAGCAAGAATGATATAGTATGAAATCCACATTGCTTATTTTAATCAGTCTTCAATCCTTCATATATATTTTGAAGGATGGAGTGATATATTTATTCTTCAGTTAGCAAGATAAAGAGAAAAATCAAATTTTCACAGCATTGCTGGCAGATAGCTCTCCAGTCTTTCAAAACTGTTGAAAAGATAGAGATGAAAATACACAAAGCATAGAATTCTAATAAGCAATTGATACACCATTAATTGAGATATACCCTGAACTTTAAATACTGTAAATCAGGAAAGAGATCTTCACTGGTGACATTTCATTATCAGTGATGTCACATGCCAGATACACATTAAGAAAAAATGGTCTATGATTTGCAGATTTTACTGTCTTTTTTTTACTTCTTAAAGCTTAAAAATAGCTTTTTCATCAAAGTTGTTTATAAGTACAGTCAGTTGTACATTTATTCTGATAAAAATCTCACAATGTAAAAAGTTTTTAAGGTTAAACTCAGTCTTTTTTTTAGGATGTAGTTTCAAAAAAAATAACTCAATTTCTGAATTATTAAAATGCACAGTTGTGCTCTTAAAAAAGAGGAGATATTTTCTAATATGTCCATGTAGAATGTGTCAGTGAATAATGACTGAGTTCTCACAGGTACATTTCTGTAATATACAGAAAGAACAAAATAGAATGAGAAACAATTTAAAAAAAAACCCACATGAGGAACTGTGAATCACTACCTTAACACCTGTGTTAGAAGTCTATAATATGTTAGCAATACATTAAGGTATTGTATGATGCTATTTGTAATTTGTGTATGCAACATTTAAAAAAGAAGTAATGATCTGAATTGACAAGTTCCCAGAGGGTGTCACAGAACATATTGACCAGCCAGATGAATAGAAAAAGGTTTGGAGTACGGAAGAAGACCTTTATGTAGAAAAAGAGTTCTTATTGTAAATGATTTTGAGAGGATTCTGTATGAATCTGACCCTATCATTGCCCATATAAGAAGAATACATGCTCTTCTCATCATCTTTTCTGCGAGCAAAATATGAAATAACCTTGAGTAGTCCTTTATCATAACACTACTGTGATTCATAATGCTATCTGACTAAGGCCTCTTACATATCCTAAGTGTTTAACTCCTGAAATTAAAAATCTGAAACTATCTTCAAAACCTCAGGAATAACAGATGTACACTGAAGACCTACCCAAATTCAGCATTGCTTCTATCATTAAATTAGATGGGAAGTTATTACAGAAACAAATGTATTAACATGAAAAGATATATTTGGGCAAAATAAAAGCAGAACAGCTTTCTTTCTTTGGAGATGTGCATCAGTGGAATACAGTTATTTACTGGCAATCTTTCAGAAACCTTTGAAGAAATATGAGCATAGCTGTTGATTAAGTACTTGGCTGCTGAAACAATAATTTTGCAAAAGCACAAGTATAAAATATTTAACAAAGATGAGAATTATAAATCATGACAGCTCCACTCAAGCCTGAGAAGTAATGTCTGTCACATAGAGTAGAAACATAATAGCTGTGCAATGTTTGTGACTGTTGAAGCAGCCAGTTTGACCTTTCTTCAAGGAAATGTATAGAAACCTTATGATTAAAAGTATCAGGAGTCAAACCAGGGAGTAATGTTAAAACCAGATTTTTTCATAGTAAGTGATCATTCAGTTCTTTCTGAAGCTGTGGAAATTAAACTTCTTTTATGGCAGATGATGAAAAGCAGGTAATGGTACGCTTGAAAATCAATATATATATACATATGTCTGTAGCAAAATAGTATTCCTTTTATAATGTGAATTGAAGAGTATAAAACATATCATCTATTAAGAAAGAAGTCTAAAAATATCAACTAAAATGTCATTTTTTAAGTAGCATGTGAGTGTATGCTCTGAAAATGTTATTGTGGTAAAAATAGTTACAAAGACAGCTCTCAGTAACAACAGTATGAAAAACTACTCCTTTTCTATGTATTTTACAGCATTTTAGTGAATTGAGAAATTGCTTGATGTATAATATTCAGGTATGAATTAAGTGTTTGAAAATTTATGTTTCAAATTTATTTAAATTGGTTTAATTTCTGAAAATTCTATGAACATTTATGCTCTACATTATGACAAGTGATCAAATAAATAAATGGATAAATAAAAGGGTAGCTGGAAGGTAAACTGCTTTCAAAGGAGAATTTCAGTGTCTGTTCTAGATTAATTCAAGAAATACAGATCAAAAACCACAAAAGCATTCAGTCTGCTTTGACTAAAGATCAGTCATTATTGAAGTTTTGATTAGAGCATTGTACATCTAAGAGATAAATGAGGTTACATTTTTCACTCATGCATACTTGTGCAGACATTTCTTTGAATGCTTTCACACCTGCAAATTTCAAAGCAGAATTTGGTTCTTGCAGTGAAAACAACTGAATCGAGAACACAGTGGCAAATTTTAAACATTTGACAATATGGTACTGCCTTAGAGCAATTCCTATAAAAGTGGTCAGTCTGCAAAGATATATACTGAAAATTCAAAAGAACAGACCATGTGGATGAATGTTAGCAAGAATGATGAGTTTCTTTTTAAGATGGGAATGTTAGAAACTAAAACCCCAAACCAACTCTAATTGCTACCAAAAAAAACCACACACACAAAAAAAACCCCAAAAAACAAAACCACCATGGAATCATTTGTTTTCCTCATAGCAGAATAGATATAAAAAAATAAGTAATTCATTAGTAGCAAATAAAGAAGAGAGAGAACAAATTCATTTTAGTGTAGGCTCTATATTGAGAGAAAATCCAACAAGACATAATTGTTAAATTCTGAATATTAGCACACTCACAATAGAACTGTCACTAGACCAGCAAGCTTAGTAGATACAGCAACTTTTTGATAAAAATACTCCTGAGGAAACACTGTCATAATTTAGAATTTCTCTTCTGCTTATTCATTTTCAGGATCCAGTGAAGCCTCTGGTCTTCTTGACAGCAAATCTTTCTGAGGACTTTTCTCCCTAGAGCTGTTGTATCCTCAATTCAAATGTTAGTTCTGCTATCACATATTCCTCCTGAGGTCAAGTTTAGTCTTTTCAGAAGGTGCTGGATTGTTGATACTAACAGACCGCTGGCATGAATGTGACCTATCTGTAAGGAAGGCTATTAAAAGCCTTCTAATGCTCACAGAAATATGAAATGCAATGAGCACTTCAGAGATGCTGTGTTATTCCTGAATGCCCTTGTATCAGTCTGAAAAAACAAAGGAAGAAGATAATATTTCTTTGCTTTACTCCAAGGCTACCTACCTTTTAATTTTCACTATTATTAATGTAGCTGTTGTGGAAAGTTTCATGAAAGAATTTCCAGGAATATTCAACTTTTCTTTCAGGAAGAAAAATAATTTATTTTTTTTTTTACTTTATTCTTTATAAAGAACAAGATTGACATTTTTTTGTCATCCGGGGGAACCCCAGAACACATAACCTTTGTTCATTTATATGAACATATGGCTAGAAAAAGTATATTTAATTGTCACTAAAAAAACCTGCAGCACACCAAATGAAAGGAACTGAACATTGAAAAAGGGAGCAGTACTTGTAAAGACAAAAGGTGAATGTAAAGGCTACTTAACAGCACCTCTTACATATATATATACATATATTTGTGCATGTCTTTATGTGTGTAGCTGAGTAAGATGATGTACTCTAGGAGCACAAGCAAAGCGCTTCAACAGAAGATGGGCAATCACACCACAGGACCAGACCAGAGTCAGTCTTAAAGGAACCCTCCCTTCATGAAATGTACTGCCATGCCCATTGACTCCCCAGTATCTGACCTTCACACTCACTTCGGGTATACTATTGACCAAATTGGAAATGTGGACAAGATCCTTGAGGAGCATGAGAATTTGGTTCGTAGTATAGAAGAAATGAATTAAGAATAGATGAAAAGGAAAAAGTAAACACAGAGGTGAGAACTGAGGATGAAGTAAATCCTAAATTGCTGCAAAAGAGATTACATTTTTAGTAATGAATGATGTTATCTCTTAATGATGATGTTTGTTGATTTTTATATTTTTGTAAGCCTGTTGAATAATAAAAGATTTTCAGGTGCAAGGACTTCTACCAGTCCAGATCCTAATTAGCTGATGTTCTGTTTTCTCTGATGGATCAAAAAAATTTAATCCCTTTACATCAGATTAAGCACATAGACATGTGTATGGTCAATGTTTTCTTCCTGAAGATGACCTCAGTTTTATATGGGAAGTCAGACGATCTCTGTGATAATATTTATTTGTTGCTGGGGCTTGGTATATAAGAAATATAATTCACTTTCTGGCTTTACTGATAATCCAAACCGTGTATTTTCAATGAAAGCTATGTTTCTCGCAACACCAACAGCAAAACTCAAGAGATTTTTTAAAAGTGCTTGAGCTATAAATATAACTGATTAGGTTTGTAAATTTATCTGGACTATTGAAAAAAATACAACATATTAAAATAAATATAATTTGTTCAAATAAACAGTAAATTTACGTTTTTAAGGGAATACAGTGAAAATTTTGTGCAACTACACCTTTTTGTAAGGCAAACCTTATTTCATTCTAGACCTTTTTTTTTTTTTCCATATTGAAAAAGAAAAGAAATATGTCTGGTCATAAAACAAAGTTGTCTTTCCTGTATTCCTTGAAATGTATCCTGCAACAGCCCATGAGTAAGCTAATGAATACAGAGTAAAACTTCTCATTTTTCAGTTGCAAAGCTGAAGTGTGTGTATGTGTGTTCAGAACAGCTCTCAGTGTTCACAGTATTTTACTACTAATGGTTGTCTTGGATTAAGTAAAGAAAATAGCTCAAACTGTAATCTATATCTAGAAGATGTATGCATTTGTTATGAGTTTATCACACCTGTGCAGCAATGTTTTTCAGTGTTTGTTCTGATATGATATCTCTATATGGTTTTTAAAGAAGAGACTCTATTCAATTTTTACAAGGATTAACTGATTTTATAAAATAACATATGTACAAGAAGAGAAGTCAAAAAATTGGAAATTATGACTAATGTATTTCCTACTATTTTTGTTCATTGTTAGAAAAGATATCATTTGCAGAGGAAATGAATAAAGAAGTCTAAAGCAGTCAGTCACTTCCAAGTCAACATAGTTGTCCAATTTTGCATAAAACTATCAGTTTTCTTCAATAATTCATATTAAGGCATTTAAGAATTGGAAATATGAGGGCTAGTAGCTTCTTTAGGCCCGTTTTCTATTATTCTTTCTTGAAGTCCAAGAACACTGGAGAGAACTAGGGCACAAAATTGATTCAGATATGTCCATCATATATAGTTGATATCTAGTAACACCTAGAAATGGTTGGAGTCATTATCTTTTGCATAAGATAGCTGAATTTAAAATCATGCTTTACATCTTGTGCTGGACATATTCTTCAATCTTATAGTGATTTCTTCATTAGCCAGAGTGGCAAAGGGATCATATGAGGCAGATAGATAAATCTGAGACAGACTGGCTCATTTATACAGGATAATGATAGTCTTGTATGGATTATTTCTTCATAGATGCTTTCTCAATATTATTACTAAAAAGAAAATTGGATGCCAGTTCTTACTGCTATAATTATTGTGTTGTTGGTGAATTTTGTGCAGTTTGCAGTACATGTATTTAATCGGTAGAAGTTTTAAGTATATGTTTCACAAATTTTCAGAGCTGTCTGATGAATAAGATGACTCTGAGTACTCCCTCAGTGAACACTGGAAGACGTATAATTCACACAGTTTCTATACATATTGAAATGCTAATCTACTGTTATTGGAAGAAAAATTAATAGAATATTCTGCAAGTTGGCAAGACCTATAATTATAATTTTGGATACTGCTGCTACCATAGAAAAGTAAAAGCAAACTATAAGAATAAATGTGAATCAACTTGAAGTTATTGACTACAATGATCAGCCAAAACCAAATGGTGTAATACTTCTGGTACAATGATTCTGCATGCAGGACCAAGAAATAGCCTAAAATAAATAAATAAATAGCTACCTTTTTTTGGTATTAAATATTCATAAGCTCTTAACCAGGAACTGCTTTCCAAAAATATCAATGAATTATCTAAAGCAGTGCTTTACTGATTTGGTCCATTTTTTTGTAGTTTAAACTAAAAATAATTTTATAAGAATATACCCAACTAGTACAGCTTAGAGATTGAGCTAAAATACGGGCCTTAAGGGAATTGTTCTTTGCTCTCAAAAAACCAGCAAAATAAAATCCAGAACTAAAACCACAGTAGAAAAATAAATATTAAAAAAAAAAAGGTGAAATTTACCTAATTATTAAAAATATTAAGGATGTAAAACTATCATTATTGTACATTATTGTACATTATTTTATTTGGTAAAATACTATGTTACTGGTATTGCAGATATGAAAACACTCATCTTGCCAAGCTTTAGCATTACAAAAAATATTGCTCTAAATCCATTTCAATCTCCATCAGGACAACCAGCCTCATTGTTTTAAATGTTCATGTTAAGGAATGGAGATTAACTCCTTGGGGGTGCCACACCCTTACCCTTCACTGTACGAGGTTCATAGCTCAATTTCTATACTACTCATCTAGAATATAAGGAAAAGTGTCCAAATTTTGGCTCCAGTGCAATGTACCAACCTCTTTACCTTCCTGTTCCTGGCGATCTCATTGGAATAGAGCAATCACAAGTAGATTTCATTAATGTTTTGGCAGTGATGGATGTCCTTTCTTCCCAAAAGCTTCAAAGACTGGCATGTGTGTTTTTGAATTGTGTGATAGTTCTGGGGAGTCACACTTATAACCATGAATGCAAAACAAGACAGTAAAGAGCAGCATAGGTTTTATCCCTTCCTTATAATCAGGAAAATATATGCAGTTGTCTCAGCTGGGAAATCAAATATCCCTGACTGAAACTGCTGGGTCAGAGACCTTTCAGTATCTGAAGATTCTTCACAGCATGGAGAGGTTATTTTAGAGGTGGTTGGTCATTCTAAATAACTGGTTAGTAACTTGATAACTGACGATTACTCACATGAGACAAAGCGTGAAACTTATATGTTAAAAAGTAAACCAACATATGGGGCCAAGTTATATATTTTTAGTAATTTCCTACATGCTTGGACTTCCTGGATTATATATCATGTCTGACTATGGCTGCAGACATTCAAGCAAACAAAGGTAATCAATTTACTGAATTGTCCTACATTTTGAGAAAAACTTGAATTCTTCTATCTTTTTCCTAAACATAATTTTTGTTCCAACAGCCTCCCAATGAAAATACTCAATTTTTAAGTAATAAAAGCAGGAATATAAACCTGTTTTTTAAAGCTACATTAATTCATCAGTCTCTTTAGAAAGCTCCTTCCTAATTTTCTACATTTCTTTATGTCATCTCTGTCCTTGAGACCTTGAGACCATTTTTCTTCCATAAATTACATAATTAAAAAAACCAAACCAAACACACAAAACAAACACACAAAAAACCCCACCTCACCATCCCACTAGAGCATGTCCTTAAGTGCCTCACCTACATGTTTTTGAATACCTCCAGGGTATTCAAAATACCTCCTTTCAGGTAGTTGTAGTGAGTAATAAGATCTCTCCTCAGCCTCCTCTTCTCCAAACTAAACAATCCCAGTTCCCTCAGCTTCTACTCATAGGACTTGTTCTCCTGAACCTTTATCAGCTTCATTGCCCTTCTCTGAACTCACTCCAGCAACTCAATGTCTTTGTTGTGGTGGGGGACCCAGAACTGAACACATTATTAGAGCTGTGGCCTCACCAGTGCTGGGCACAATCACTTCCCTGCTTCTGATGGACACACTATTTCTGATACAGGCCAGGATGCTGTTGGCCTTCTTGAACACCTGGGTACACTGCTGGCTCATATTCAGCTGGGTGTCAATCAGTATCCCCCCAGGTCCTTTTCTGCCAGACAGCTGTCCAGCCACTCCTCCCCAGGCTGTAGCATTGCCTGGGATTGTTGTGACTAAAGTGTAGAACCTAGCACTTGGCCTTGTTAAACATCAAACAATTGGCCTTGCCCATTGATTCAACATGTCCAGTGCCTTCCTACTCTCAAGCAGAATGACTCTCCTGTTCAATTTGGTGTTGTCTGCAGACTTGCTGAGGAAACATTTATCTCCTCATCTAGATCATTGAAAAAGATATTGAACAAGAACAGACCCAAAAATGAGTCCTTGGGGACACCACTGGTGATGGGCTGTCAACTGGATTTAACTCCATTTACTGCAACTCTCTGCGCCCAGCTGCCCAGAAAGTTTTTAACCCACTGAAGAATACACCTGTCTATGCCATGAGCCACCAGCTTCTCTAGGAGAATGCTGTGGGATATGGTGTGAAAGACAATTTACAAATTATGCAATTAAACCCTGAAAGTTCTACTGAAGGCAACATACTCCCTGTATTAAATGTTTGGTTCTTGCAATACAATTTTGTATGTATTCACTAGCATACTATTGTTTGCATGTGTATATGTTTGTGTGTGTATATGTAAAATGAGGTAAGTGGGATAAAATATATTTTCTTATAAAATGAATATCATTTTTCCTCCAGCTACAGTAAAAGCAGAGCTGAAAGTGTTTTTTTTCAGAGTGAATAGACTTTATGGAGTGCAGTCTATGATGTATCGCTACTGATTCAGTATGTCCATGATACTTTTCTTTTGGGTATTCTTGTTATGGTTCTACATGCCTCATTTTGGAAATCCCTACATACTCTAAGAAAAATGGACACCTAAAAATAATGGGAAATAATTTCATTTTTACATTCCCTCATAAAAATATTTTTAAAAAATACTTATTTCTTAATGAAAGAAAATGTGGGAAGTGAATTTCCTACATACTTCCTACATACAAATTAAATATGCTGCTTTCTACTTCCAAGAACTAATTTCTTTAAGACACAAAATGACTTAACTTTGTAGTCATTACTGTAAATATTTTAAGTGAAAATTGCGATAAACAAGACCTTTTTGACTAGATTTTAAATGTAGAATATCTGTACTTCAGTATGGATACAGTATGTATTAATAGTAATTTTTTCTTATTATTAAATTACCATAGCAACAGTGCTAGATATTCAATCTCCTTTTCTAGTATTTTTTCTGAAGGACATAAAGAGTGGCAGGTAGCAGATAGTGAAAGACAGTAACAGGAAATGCTAGATTATCAGAACATGTTAAGGGAGGTCAAATGAATCACAGAGATGGGTTATTGCTCATATTTCAATGTTGTTCTGTTACTTAAGGTAGTCATCAAGATCTCGTCTATTTATGACTTCCAAAAAGCCCATACAAAAACTAATAAAGAACTACTATACAAAAAATATTGTATAATTTTCATTTATAACATGACTGGATATGTATTTATAACAAACAAGTTAAGTGGAAACATTGCAATACTTGTAATAGTTTATTTAATGTTGAAAATAACTATCTGTTTTCCTTTATCAAAAACTACTGATGATTTTTATTTCTAGGAGAAGCAAGGATGATAACTGGAAAATACAGTCTCACCATCTTGCTAAAAAGAGACAGTCATTATACCTTCTTGCGCATCATATATCATGCAATGCATTCATCTTTATCTAGAGAAATGGCACTCCTTACGGACTTGAAGAACTTTAAGTGTCTTTTAGATTAATCATTACCCCAAAATAGTAAATGCTCTTCTCTACCTCCTTGCTTAAAAACTAAGAATGGTAGATGTGAATGACAGTTAGATGTTTAAAATTATTAAAAGTCTTATGTACAGATCTGAAACATAAGATAGTAAATAGTGTCATGACTGTATTTCAAAATCACCGTGTAATAGACAGTTCAATAATGCTAATGAAAATCACTTTTCAAGAAAGTAGTGAAAGAACCTTAGTTCAATTATTAATCATCTTCTTATTTGCTAGGCATTACATTTAATCCCAATATCTAGAAATCAGGTTTACATGATATTTTTACTTTAAATACTAACATGAGAAAAGCTAGTGTATACAAGTTATTGCAAGAAAAAGAAGATTGTTTGGAATTTGTCAATGAAATGTAAAATCATCAAACAAAAAACAAATATATATCCAACCCCAAAGCTCCACACTAATACAGCAGTCTTAAGGAAACTTGGGGGAAAATGTTCTTAATCACTGTCATGTGTTTTTGTGTATTCAATCTGAGATCTAAAGATATTCATATTCAACTGTCTTTTCAATGTCTTTTTATTTCCTCAGACTAAGAATGATTAAAAAGACCTGCCTGAGAATGGTCATAATATCAGTGTTTTTCTGAAGGCACATTTGGGTGCCTTCCCTGGGAAAGAAGAAAGAAAATGTAGATGTAAAAGGTGAAGAACACTATGAAAGTGCCTCACTAGTAATTACAAATCTAAAAAATATGATACAGAGAAAAAATAAGATTCCCTGATACACAGTTTTGTGATAAAAAAAAAAAAAAATCCTAAATACAGAGGAGTTGATACAAAGGCAGTGGAAATAATTAGTTCTTCACATCCATAAAACAAGAAATGTAAAGTGCATAAAAATTCATTTAAGATTAATTTGAGGGGAAAAAAAAAAAAAAAAAAAAAAGAAGACTAATGATGATACTTTACTGTAGTGCTAGTAAGGCTTCAGGAGCCTGAAGAGGTGTCATAGCTTTATAAACAATTTAGACAAAATTTTGTCAGACAGTTTCCCTATGAACAAGGTATAGCAGAACTCCTTTAGGGGAGAGGAATTAAAGAAGCTCGGGAGGTATGTTCCAGATCCACTTACTTCCAGTCCACAAGTCTGGGCAATCTGGGCTTCTCACATTCTGGTGACACATTTATCTATATGACATTTGTAATTTTTAACTTTACTTATTTTGTTGCATTGTTTCTAGGAAAAAAAAAAAAAAAAAGTTTCTTTTTTACTCCTAAAACAAAAATTCAACATCTCAGTTTAATGTCCCTTGAAAGCTATTTCCCATTTAAGCTACATTTACTCTATAATGAAAATTTTAGTCTTTCATTGAAATGGTATTTCCTGTTAGTTTTTGTGTATTTGCAGAAACCATTTAAAATAAATTCTGTTCCTGTCTATATGCAATTCGTAGCTCCAAGAAATGCAAATTGTCACAGTTACTCTAAAAGAAAGCTGCTCTTTTGGATCAGTAAGCCTCCTCCAGTATCTTAGCTCATGGACCTATGGGGAGTTATTGCTGCTATGCTGTGATGAGCATTTCAGAGTGATTTGACTGGTTTGTCCACAATCAAGGGTATTGATGAATTATTCTTGTCTTTGAGAAAGAATTAGATTGACTCCAGGGAAGATTTAAGGACATTCGCTATCTTTACCTGAGGGTTAGACTTTAACAGAAGGAACCTGTGTATCACTCTAGTAAAATTACATAATATCTTTGTAATATTTGGGATGGGTGATACAGTTGTAGGTTGCAAGTGAGGTAGAAGAGGAAGTTAGAGACTTGCGATTGGGAAAATACAATTTTCCCACTTTCTATGAAGCTGACAGGAAAGGAATGCAGATGCTCTGAATCTCAGATTTGAGCAGACAGAGACTGAGGTCTTGTAGCCTTAAGTTATGAAACATGGAGCTCTTGTTATATAAAGGAAAGGGTACTGCCTTTGGAAGTTTTGCAGAATACTCTATTTCTAACTATGTTGGTTTCTCTAGTGGCTTGAAGGTATATTGGAGATTTGTCACCATTGTTTTTTAATTAGAACATTACCACATCTGACTCAGTGACACAGCATTTTTAGGAGAAAGAGGCAGGAACAAGTATACTTTGTCTCTACTTTTAATGCACAAGCTTTAGGCCTTACCAGGACTAATTGAATTAAGTATTAAGAATTTGAATTTTTAATATCTATAAGTTTATTTAAAATATTTTGCTTTTTCAGTATGCAAAAACCAGTTTTTAGTTTTTCTTTATAAATCAATTATTTAACTTTGATTTGTTCCTGCTGACCAACAATCTCCTACAAAACTATGTCTTCAAGACAGAGCATTTCTGATATGCAGTGTTATGTGTATAAATTCCTAGCTGGATGGGAGATCTTAATAAGAAATGCAAAAGAGGGAATCTTAAACTTAAGGAATCTGGAACTAAGGGATATTTCTGGACTATTTTGTACACCTCCTCCAACACATAACATCATACTAAATACCCAATATTAAAAGAAAATAGTAATTTAAATATTTCACAGTACAAATAAATTTGCATAACTTCTCGTAATTTTTAATAAATAATAATAGCATCTTGAAGTATCTGCTATTCCTTTTGAACTAAACACACGTTCAGAAGAGTATACATTAATTTACTGAGTCAGTCTTATTCTAGGAATGTGTTTACAGTAATTTTCCACTTACACGAGGATTTCTGCAGTGTATAGAAAGAAAGAAATACACCTTAAAGGAATAGCTTAACTTCCTGAACTTCTCTGAAGTTTTGATTTAAAAAAATAAAATAAATTTGCACAGAAAATGACAATAAAATGTCTAATAGCATTTTAACATAGTTATTCTGAGGGAAAAAAAAAAAGACAAACCACCACAAAAAACCAAAACAAAACCACAAAAACCTCAACCACAAAATTCAAAAAGGGTGTAAAATATTTTACACCCATAATTACCATAAATAAACACATCCAGGTCTTCCTGAATTGTTAGGATAAAGATTCAGACAAGATTCATCAGGGAACTTTGTTTCAAAATATTCTCATTTGAAATTAATGTAACAATGTGAAATGATTGAGAATCACCTATAGACTTGAAACAATGGAACTGCAGCTCCTTAAAAGCAGAGAATGGAAATAAAAAATGTTTTCTCATCCAATTTAAATCATTAATGATGTAACTTTATCCAAAGACAAATCAGGCAGTTCCTTAATACACACCTATTTTCAATTTTTAATTTGTAGGCGATAATATACAGGGTGGGAGAGGAAGGAAGGAAGAGAAAGGTCTAGTTTGTTGCAAGCTGTTCCTCAGAATGTTATCTTATTCAGGTCTCTGAAACAAAACTATTATAGGCTGCAAGTAAGTGTAAAACATTATATAGGGTTTTTTAATGCCAAATTAATATACTTTGTTTGAAAAATCCTTCAAGTCACCTCAGTCTACCATCCTAGTAGTATAATGTAGAAAGAAACAGAGAATTTAACATAAACAAGTCTTTCTGAAGGCATTACTTATTAATAACACTTTTTTCAAACAGTTTGTAATGCACTGGATATACACATAGACTACCTGCAGGACTTACGCCAGTCAAAAATCCACTCTCCTTTAAAACTGCAATATTAGCTCTTACATTATTTATGTGGTTCAAAAAATACATTCTCACTGAATTATAGCATACATTGTTATTCAGCTATCTCAATTACACCCAGAATGCAAAATACACTATTAACTATTCTTAGTTTTGAATTTTTACTTTTTTAATAGCTTGTCAGCAGTAATATTTGGCACAGGGAAATGTTTGTCCAAATGTAATAGCAATAGTGTTCCTTCACGTTCTTCTGGTTAGATTGTAAACAAAAAAAAAAAAAAAACAAAAAAACCAGGGTAAAAGTAAACCTCTATTAAAACTCAAATTCAGTTGTGTTTATGTGACCCCAATTTCATTTGTAAATGGAAAACAACAATGTGAATTTATGCTGTATCTGAAATTCAGATTTAAATAGATATATCACAATCCACTGTGTGGGATAGTTAACAAAATATTTTTTTAATATATTAAATTCCATAAAATCTCATGGAATGTAGAACAAAGATTTTTTTCAAGCTAGCTTCTTAAAAGGTGGGCCTTACACATCATATTATAGAATAAAGTCAAGCTGACCACACGCATCATCCAGTTGTAAACCAACAGTATGCATAATCAAGATTATAATTTCATTCTTGAAAGGATATGTTAAGCAAAATCTAAAAAGGGGTGAATTTGTGTAAAATATGCCGACTTCATTACATCAAGTGTAAATATTCAAATGCATATTTAGGATATTTTTAAGAGTTTTAACTGAAACACAGGAGGAAATTAAGCTGGTAAATTCATACAATACTTATGAATATAAACAAACAGTGTATGATTGGGTCAGTAATTAACATTTATATGATTTAGTATGGTCATACATATATTGATGTACATATCTCAAATAGCAGAGGGGGTGAAGTTTCAGATACATTTAATCCATCTGTTATGGACTGGAAATATAAACATCGAATTGTCATTCGCAGAAACACTCATGGGACAGGGAACACATCACACATTTCTGTAAGATGAAGATAAGTGCATAAGCCACAGTGATGGAGATAAGCTTCTTTGATTTCTGGAGGGCTTTCTTTCAGTATAACAAAGGTATTGAGAAGCAGTTTGCTGAAAGATAAAGCATAATTAGATAAAGGAGTAGAAAAATAACCTCAAGCTTGATGCGATTTAAAACTTAACTAAATTTTGAAGAACTTTTCAAACAGATCTTATTCCACAAGTGATAAGTACGTCTGTACTGCTCAATACTTACCCACATTTAAACAATTATATTTTGATTAACTCACTTGTTTTCATAACATGAGAAAAAATTGAGACTGTCAATTACTATGCATTTACAAGGTAATTAATGTATCCATGATATGCAATAACTCAGAGAAAATTGCTGAAAATTTACTAGGTTGAATATTGGAATTAAGAAGACTAGGAGCAAATTTTCCATTTTATGACACCTTGCATATATATGTTATGGTAAGTCTGTAATAATGTTTTCCTATTAATCAATTACAGTCATATTTCACATCCAATTCTACCCTCAGTTAATTCACTGATAAAGAACTTGTTAACCTTGTTGCTGCAGGATCAGGGACTGGAAATGTCTGTGTGTAATTGAGGCCCTAAGCCATAACTCTTGGTGAGCCTGATGAGGATTAGATATCCAAGTATCTTCTGCAATGTGTTGTAAGGATACAGGTCATGCATACTCTGAGCAAAGGAGTATGGTAAAAGGATCTCAGTTGTAAGACACAGTACTAGGCAGATGCGTTGGCTCATCTAGGTAAACTATCATGCCACTGAATAAAAACTACTGAGTCTTTCCTGCACTCAGTAGGATAAAGACAGACAAAGTTTGAAAAGAACCAAAAAAACTGATACAGAAATGTGGAACAATGTATTTTGGGAGACTAGACATCCCTGTCTCTTCTGGGAAAGGAGTGAAAGCCAACTGCTCATTCTGTCAGCCATCCCTCCTGTGCTCTAGAATGTGAGGACAGCCTACCTTGCTGAGAAGGGATTAAGACCAACACTTTATGTGGAAAGTACGGAAGGACAAAAAGGACCTTGATAAACAGAGAAAGATCACACATGTCACACATTGCTTGTAATCTGAAAAACATCCTCCTGAGGAATCTCAAACAAACCACAGGCTAATTGTGGCATTGCTTTTAAATACAATGATGTATCAAAACAGGTCCAGAGTTGTTTATTTAAATTACTGCTTGTACTTATTTCATACATTAAAATCCTTTAATTTGAGACGATTGCTATGACAGTCAGGCCTGAACTCTTTAAAGTGTATTACTTTTCATTTAAAAGACAAAAGTATGAAGTAGAACATATTTGCTACCAAAGTGCCAAGGAAATCAACAACTGAACTGGCAAAAGTCACTGGCTATGCAGACAGAAGAAGTCTGTTGAAGTGTTAAACCACTTCTGACAGCATCTGTTCCTTCTGCAGGTGCAGAGAGAACATTTTATTTATTCTAAGTTATCCAAGTAGATCAATTCAATGACTAGTTTGCTGAAACTTGTGAAACAATATGGGAATGAGAAAGAAGGAGACCAATTTTTAGGCTATGTATACAGACTGAGAGTGCAATAATTATATATATGCATCCTAAGTCTTAGAGGATAAAGTAACCAGAATGGTTAAGTTAATTTGCTAAGTACGTGCAATATTTTTCCTAAATAAATCTATTACGTGTAAAACATTCTCTGGTAAATTATTTTTCCTGTATCCTGTACATCTATTATGATTTTATTTTAAACTACTGATTAATTTTTTTAAAAGTCCAGTTCTTTAACTACAGACCTTCTTTGGTTTACAGATTACAGGTACAGTCTAGCCTGAACCATCAAGATAACTATGAAGAGGCATAACAAATCAAAAGAGGGGATATATCTCTCTGTCTTAGATCAAGAGAGCTTGAGACTTGTGCCCTTGATTCTTGTGTTGAGTATAAATATTACTATTTATAATTCTGTATGAATAGTGGAATACAAATTATATAAAATGTTGACATAAACCCTATTTTAATGTTGTTTCTTGTGATTTTTACTCAAGTAAATAAATCAAATAGCAGTAAAGATAAATGTAAGAACTTCACACGTTTCATTCATCTTGTGCTCAGTAGTTTTGATATCTGGCCTAATATTTTGGACCAGGGATTGATGCCCTTCATGTGGAGGACATTATTACTAACCATTCAATCCATTCCCTCTTTGCATGATTCTCTGTGGTCAATGTGTCTTTCAAGTCCTAGGAAATATGGGTCAGTGTGACTGATTCCTGCTTTTTTTATTTGAGAAATGAGATTTTTCTGGAATCCCTGGAAATTAACTACTGAGAAATGCCTGGGCTGTACAACTAGATATAGATCCACATAGGTAGATCCAGGATGCTAAAACCTATCATGGGTGTGATATCCCATATCTCTCAAAATTCAACACTGTCTTTTATGTGATGAGTTTGAACATACACTTAAATATAATTTGGACTGCAGTCACATGTAAAATGTAGTTTACCTGTGCAGAAAGGTCTGTAGTTCTTTGGTCCTACAGTGTAAAGAAGATGGATTGCTCTGCAGAGGGATCTGGACACATTGGACAGATGAACCAAGGTCAATTGTGTGAGGGTTAACAAGGCCAAATGCCAGATTCTACACTTGGGCCAGAAAAGCCCCAGGCAATGCTACAGGCTTGGGGAAGAGTGTCTGTAAAGGTGCCTGGCAGAAAATGGTCTGGGGGTGCTGGTAGACAGCAGCTGAACATGAGCCAGTAGTGTGCCCAGGTGACACAAGCATCCTGTCTTGTGTCAAAAATTGTGTGTCCAGCAGGAGTAGGGAAGTGATCATGCCCCTGTACGTTGTGCCAGGGGAGGTTTAGATTTGATATTATGAACAATTTCTATATAGAGAGAGTGGTCAGACATTGAAACACCCTGCCCAGGGAAGTGAAGTTGCCATCCCTGGAGGTGTTAAAAAAACATATAGACATGACACTTCAGGACATACTTCAGTGGTCATGATAATGTTGGGCTGACAGTTGTACTTGATCTTTTCCAACCTTAATGTTTCTATGATTCTGTGAATTAATTGTCTTTCATCATGGAAATCACAAAATTCCAAATATTGTATCTTATCCTCCATTAGTAGTCTAAACTACTACAAGGAAGACCGAAAAACAGCTGTATTTTGAGCAAGTTCTTTAATCCTGAAAGACAACAACCACCCCCTCAAACATATTTCTCCTTGCTTATTTAAGCAACTTACGTGTTTTATCTTAGCTACTTAGCTTTGAAAATAATATCTTTTGCCACATACAAAATGGTTGTTTTTAAGTAATATTGAAAATCCATGAGTAATATCACTTGAATCACTGGAAAATTTCCCACTGAATAAGAGTGATCAGGCAAGATTAATTTCAAGAGTTTTAAAATCCTTAACATTTATGTATCAGGAATTTTACAAGAACTTTTTGGGCCTTACTCTGCTTCAGTGGAAGTCTGTGACAGTTTTTACTAGACACATTAATGAGATCCTAGAATGTTCTTCAAAGTTTAAGGAAAAGGAAGCAGTGATAGAGAAGCAATGAAATCTGTTTAGAGGAATGGAGAGTCATAGTGCATAGTAATTGTTAAGAAATCCAATAGAGATACTGTATGCAAAGAAAATAGCTCTGGAGATTAATAGAAGCAAATAGATTTTTTTCTATGTAAGTGTAAGGGGCATAAGTTATTTCTTGAATTTGTACAACTTCTGGAAACTGAAGTTAGTAATTTATTGAAGTATGAATCAGATGATGCAAAACTGTCATATAAGTTTTTAACTGCAGTATTAGAAAAGGAAGAAAAGTTCCTTACTCCAGAAAAAGACACAAATTTCACAGGAAGAAAGAAAAAATATGGAGTTAAAATGAGGATCAGACCAGAATGAATGGCCTCACCCTCTCAAAGTTGTCAAAATAGTCAAGCCAAATAGAGCTTTAATCTGAAATGAACAGAGAAAAAGAAATGGGCAACCATTAGTAGTTTATCCAAAAGCTTATTGAGAGTTGGAAAAATAATGTGAGCAGAGAAAGTTAAATGTTTTCACAGTATGTAGAAAGTGATTTAATGAGTCTCTAGTAAAACAGTCTCAGAAGACCAATAACCTTCACTGAAGTATACTGAATATAAACTTGAATCAGGTACATCCTGAAAACAAATGGGCTTTGACATTAATTAAGGGTATTTAGCATTGATCTTTAATAAGTCTAGTAAAGAGAGGGTAGGAAAGAGGTTATTTTGTTTATATACCAAAAAAAATTGATGACATAAAAGTTATGAATACCCCATAGAGTATCTTGATTTTAGAGAATGTTTTGCTATGATAGATCCCCAAAGATCAGTAAATAAAGTTGATTTATGAAAGGGTCAATAAAAGAAAAATACAATGCACTTGGGAACATAAAGTATTAGATTTAATCAGAGTACTCTGATAAGAAATATTTGAAAATGGAAAAATGTGTAACAAAAATATTACTAACAAGTAGTGGACTGACTCAGGAATTTGTGCTAGTGGAGTCAAACCTGGTTGTTTTCCCCCTTTCCAGCTTATGTAAAATATTCAAGGATATACTTATAATCAATTTCTGTGTATCATGTGCTCCTTCTATAACAGAGATAATTTCTGTACAAAACAGTGCAATGGCAGTGATGCTTACAGGTGTTCTGATTTGAATGCTACTGATGTTTGTATTGTAAAGCTGAAAATCCTAATAAATCTGATACATAGATAGCAACAGACATGATGACAGTGATGTCACAGTGTTTTATTTATTTACATTATATTTATAATTTATATTTGATTACGTTCTGTGTTCAATTTCTTTATTGTTACTGTTGTCACTGTCATTCTGACTGCCTGGTTAAAAGAAAACAGATTTTAACAACGAGATAAATTCTTGAACACCACTGGTAGACTTTGTTGGGTTTTTTTTTTTTCCAGTTACTGGTATTGTATTTAGAAATGGCTAGCCTCCCACTGTCCACATCTGCTTTCAATTCACAAGCAGTTGGTAGAAGTCATGCATCATCAGCATTTTGTTTGCTTGCTATTCTCTCTCATCTGGGAATCCATTATATGAAGTAATAGAAGCAGAAAATAGGTACACTCGCTCTTTAAATTTTCAGCAGGGATCCTGCTTTTTTGTAACTTCTGTGAATTGCACCATTAAATTGCATATGTTGGCCTGTTGGGTACCCATAATTAAATAAATAAGGGAAAGTGTCCATAAACTTCATGAACTGACTTACTAAAACTGCCAGTGAAATAAACCAGCAGACTGTAGTGTTTCCCAGCTTTAGTATTTTTGTCTCAGCTCGACAGATCAAAACCAGGAAAACTGTGTAGAAATAGAGTATATCATAATTATATTTAGTGACACATACATACACTACAAATCACATACTTAAAATCTCCTTTTGGCTGAATAGCCTTCCTTCAACGTGTGAATTGTAAACTGTCAGAGTTGTTTCAAAGAGACAAGGTAAATTTCCTCAATAGAAAAAAATGATTAAATAATTAAAATTAACTATATTTATAATTTATGAATTTACATATAAATGTTTTTTCAAAATTTTATTTTGTGAAATATCCATTTTGTTTATTTAAAATTCAAGAGGAAACAGGATGGATTTCAAGTCTGTAGGAAAACCATTCTAGATTGTTGTTACATGAACAATTCCCTGATACAAAATACAATATAAAATGTTTTCTTTTATTCTATGAAGAAGAGAGAAAACATTGGAAATCATTTATAATTTCCTTTCTTTTCTGAGCTCAGAGAAAGGACCATAAATTCACCTCTAAATCAGAGTTGAAGAGAGGTATTTATTTTTGCAGAAATATACATACTATTTTCTGAAGTAAAGTTCAATAGATAATATTGAATATTTGTGACTCTGGGACAGAAGCGGTGGCATAAAGAACAAAGCCATCAGCCCTGAACCATGTTGTTTTTATGTTCAGCAAATCTGAGTTCTGAAATTTTCTGATAGCATAGTATCTACATTCCTGGAGGTTTTCCATAGAGAAATTAAAAATTAGAATATTGAAAGGAAAGACAATTGAATGTGATTGGAATTGGTATTCAAATCATTGATATTTCATTATTTATTTATGTTCCTAATCAGGAAACAGAGTTACTTTTCCCATCATGAAATATGAAAAGTTTTATGAATGAAATGTCATGAAATTCACAGTTGTCTTGGTTCATTAGTTTGAAGCAAACTAAGACTCTGTGTAGGCTTTGTACTGTTTTATTCTAGAAGCAAAGTTGTGGACTTCCAGATGAGTTAATTCTCTTATTGAAAGCTTTTTCCAGCAGTACTTGGCCAGAGAAGTGTTCACATCTGTGAGTGTGAAATAACAGAGTATTCTTCTTCCCCATACCACATATTTGCTTGGGCTTAAAGCAGACTTTACACTCAGTAGAAAGAAATGCATATTTTAGAAAAAAAATTCACCTGTTTATTTCTGTCTACCTTTATCTATCTGAAACGTCTCAGAAGCAACTGTTTTTCACCACAAATAGAGGAGTTGACCTGATTAACTGATTGATAGAAATATAAAATTAGACAAGATAGTCTCATTTTCAGTGTAGCTTTCTGAGTAGAATGATCTTCCAGACATGAAACATTAATGTAAAAAATGAAAGAAAACTTATACAAACTAATTGATCAGTACGCTTTTCTTTTCCCATACTTTCCCAGAAGTTAAATTATACAAACTAGTTACAAGGTTTTTAATACTTCTTGATTTTTTTCTAGGATGTAAAACCTCTGATATTTTCTCCTAGTCTACCTAGAAAAAAACACCAAAGTCCCAAACAAAAATGAAGCAGTGAGTAATCTAAAAGTCTATAATTTTAAACAACTTTAACATAATGAACTATACAACTCTGTGTTCCATGTGTCTGACAGTCTTAAATATCAGATAGGCATACTTAGGCTATGGCATTAAAACCACTCTAGTCACCAAATTCAAGTAGAATTTGTTGTCAGTGAAATCAGTTGTGTATCACAATTCTTGACTTTGCTTGCATGTTTCATGATAACTTTGTGTTAGTTTTTTAAAAACCATGAATGACATATTAGTCACCATACTATCATTTTTTACATATATAGTTTTTGAGACCCTTAATACATGACATGTTAATTTTAGAATGGGGTATATTCCTAGTACAGGTAATTATTTGTGATCAAAATAGTTTTAAATTACTTACCTTGATGCAGTTTAACTCACTTTTTATTGGGTAGATAATACAGAAAACAAATGCAGACTTTCACGTAATTAAAAATGCTTTCCAAATGTTGTTTTTGAGTTGGTTTCATTGTGGTTTTGTGTTTTGGGTATTTTTGTTTGTTTGGGGTTTTTTCAAACCACTTTTATGAGGTCATTTACAGACATAATCATGAGTAAATGTGACTTCTTTTATAGCTAAGGCAAATGAAGCATATCTTCAATTAGAAACATTTGAAAATGTACTGTGGTAGCCTACTGAGAATGGAATTACTTTTCTTCACAGTTTCACACCCACTCCTCTTCAGAAGTTCATGGCTTTAGATAAGTGCTGCAAGTGCAATATCCTTCTCTTCAAGTATTCTCAGCCACCATGTGCATCAAATAACCTATCTGATGTGTAGTTTGGAATATTTCAGACATATTTATATACTTGCTTTACACTATGTTCCCACTGTAGTTTTGCTAAGTAAAGTTTTTCTGTAAAACATAATTAAGTATAACTGTTCATGTAAACATGACTATAATGATTTGCACTCCAAATATAGGAGGAAGCAAGTTATCAAATTGCCGTGATCCATCAGGAATCCCTTCTGCAATGTAGACAGCATAACTGTTCACAGTATGGTTGTACTTTAGTCAACTTCTTTCTATGCTTTTGTGTAAATTGTTTCAAATCCTGACGATATATTATTCACAGTAAAAAAAAAAAAAAGAATATGTTCCAAAACCAGAAAATCAATTATAGCTGAAAGACATTTATAAAAAAAACAAAAAAAGAAAAGAGTCTTTATCAATAGACTGCTTTATTTTCTTATGACAAACTCACACTGGCAGTTGGAGTCATCAGGAAGCAGTAAAACATAGTAAGATAAATTTAGTGGCAAGAAAGAAATTGCAGTTAAGGTCAAAAAAACACCACTGATACACTCATAGAAGAACTACAGAGGGAAGCTTTTAAAAATTTTTATACATAACCAATAATTAAGGTTTTATAGAGTTACTTTGAAGGCTCAAGGTCAAATCAGACAATCATCTATAATCCCTTTGTATTTTCTCACATGTGGTTACTTTTGCTTATTAAGGTGCTATTGCACCAAAAAAAAAAAAAAAAAAGAGGCAATACTATCAATGTAAACAATGTCAGGATACAGCTGTAATACTTGTGGGTTTCTTCTTTTTTTTTTTCCCCCTAGAAAATTTCTGGACATAGTTAAGAAGAGTAAGAACATTTCCATCATGTTACTGTGCATGTGGCCTGCCTATTTGACCAGCTAAGAGAGTTTGCTAGTACAAATGTGGCTAGACACTGTCAGTTGGCAGCAGAGACGAAGGACAAGCCCTGACACCATTTAGTACATTAGTACTGCTGTAGTCAGAGATGCCAGACTGAGAAACATGCTATAAAGTGTCTGTTATTTGAGTCTAAAGACCATTAAGTCCTCAGCCAACAACTCTCAGGCCTTTGAACCCAGGGAGACAATAGTATTAATAACCCATTGAGTTTCTGACAAGCTCAGGACTGCTGTTATAATCAGAAGATAAGACAATCAAAATGAAAGGAAGTTAGTTCTTCCCTTACATCATTGAAAGGACCTTTCCTTTCAATATCAAAATAAGAAGTTGTATCCCAAAGATGGATAATGTTCAAAAGATTCTGTAAGTACTCCAGAGTTTACATACCTGTATTATTATATTTCATTGATGCTCATCTATTGAGGTTTAAGATCCTTCTGTTTTCCTGCTGATTCAGAGAATTAAATATGGAATATTTCAAAAGTGTTAAAGAAAGAACTAACACCTCCAATGGTCCTGACAAATTAGTCAATGCATAGCATAAGCATTTTAAAAAGTATTGTAAAGCAGACCATTGTGAATTGCTGTTTAGCAGAATAAATCTAAGTGATGTAAAACTAATCAAATATGAAAGCTGGGTAATTCTTCTGAACATAATTACTTCATTGTATCATAAATCAAGCAAAAACTAATTGATTTAGAATTAAAGTAATAGTTTTCCTTAAAAAAAAATATATCCATAACTGGTGTCAAGAAATGGAAGACAGGAAACAGTTATCTTAGAAATTCCAAATTCAAAATCAATTATATTCATATAGATGTATTTCATCATCGTATCTGAAATTATATGAAGGAGAAGAGGCCTTAGGATCTTGAAACAATGCTAAATCAGCCATCCTAAGTACATTTTTGACTTAAGACTTTTGTTTTATTATAATTGAGACTACTCGGGTAGACAGCTGTATATAAAACCTTTCTTTTCTTCTGAATCGTAAAAGTAGATGACAGCTCATGTTTCAACTGAATTCTAGAAATAAATATATATATATGTATATATATGAAAAAAAAGAAGACTATTTGAATAGACAATGAATACTACCATGCCTCAGAATTAATTTTTGTCTTGGTAAGATTGACTAAGGGTGGAACATAGAACTAGAAAATATCAAAGCCTCTATACTTGTAAAATGAGTATTTCTTATATTTCCAAAAGATAACACATTTCTGTTGTAGATGATGGACAGGACTGGAATTCCAGGCTTCCTTAAAGTTTAGTTCTCATTTAAATGTTTGATATCTTCTTGCAAAATATTAATGTCTTGTCTGGCACCATTGAAAAGGGACTGGTCCCTTCTACTTGACACCCACCCTTCAGATATTTGTAAACATTAATAAGATCCCTTCTCAACCTCCTCTAGACTAAGCAGACCCAGTTCTCTCAGCCTTTCCTCGTAAGAGAGATAGATGTTCCAGTCCCTTCATCATCCTCATAGCTCTCTGTTGGACTCTCTCTAGTATTTCCCTGTCCCTCTTGAACTGAGGAGACAAGAACTGAACACAATACTCCAGATGTGGTCTCCCTAGGGCAGAGTAGAGGGGGAGGAGAACCTCCCTTAACTTGCTGGCCACACTCTTCTTTATGCACCCCAGAATACTGTTGGCCTTCCTGGACACAAGGGCACACTGCAGTCTCATGGGTAACTTATTGTCCACCAGGACTACCAGGTCCTTCTCTGTGGAGCTGCTTTCCAGCAGGTCTACCCCTAAACATGGTGTTACTCCTCCTCAGGTGTAGGACTCTAAACTTGCCCTTGTTTAAGTAGATAATAACTACTTTTACATATGCGTAAATATGTAGTAGATGATAGGATTTATCTTAATTAGTCAAACAGTCCCAAACTGTTGGGTTTTTCTACAAGCTCCAGCCTAGAAAAACCATAGTTGGCACGTATGTTTTACCAACATAATAGTGAGACAAACCACTGTGAGAAGAACCCTGCTGCCATCAAATATGTTACTACTTATGAAAAAATGCATAGTTTTTTATTTTATTATTCCAATTTCACAAAGTCAAAAAAAGGGCAAAAGCTTTGTCCTGCATTTTCTTGAAATAAATTTGACACGAAGAGTAGTTTCACTTCAAAAAATGTATTTAATATAAAACTTGTTAGCTCATCAAGCAATGGTGATTTTAACCAAATTCACAATTTCTCCTATGAACCACCAGCCTTCCCATTCTAAAATTTTTGCTATAGAAGTGATGTTATGTCCTGTACATACTTCATATATCCATTGTTGTTTCATTGTGCTGTCTTATCAATATTCGTCTTTATAGTGTGGAACAAGATATGTTTAAAATATTCATGGCACAGGAACAATTCACACAAGATTCTCACAGTTAAAGACTGAAATGAAATAATGTTTAACTACAAGGTGGTAGTAATTTTTCTTAACTATGCTTCAATTATATTGTAGCAAAGTTAACAGAAATCCATCATTGTAAATTTACTAACATAAACAAAATATTAATTAATCTCTAAAAGTTATGCTTACCAGGGCATTCTAATGTAGACATGAAACTGATGTCTGATGATCTTTTTGTTCCCCTTGCTAATGGGATTATAGTATACGATTCAAAATATTTGCTTCAGGGTAACTAGTTTAATATGAAATGCATATGTAAATCACATAAGGAAATTGTCGGAATACGTTTACATGAAAATTGAATCACATTTGTTAGACTGGGACAGACATGATATCATTTACCATATGTCTTGCCTTGTGAAATTCAGTCAAAGTATTTGGCAAAGCTGAACAGTTCAGAAGCTGTCTAATACTTGCCTCAATGCTTGCTTGTAGGCATTGACTGGGGAAATTCTAACATACATTATCTATGCCTATTAATTCCTATAACATGCTACCAAGCTATATTAATGCATACGTAAGCATACATTATAGAAACATATACCATATAGATACATCTTTCTTAAAAGCCTGCTGTTTGGCTAAATGAAGCTACACAGTTACTGAGTGTTTATTCAAGTTTAATTCAGAATATTTTTTCTTAACTTGAAACCAGACTACTCATCTGTCATTTCCTTGTGAAGATACTATAGAAAATAAGAGTCTGGAGAGAAGTGGTTAAAAAGGAGAAAAGAACAGGATAGGGGATCCAGACATAACTTGAGAAAATCCAGGGAAATGACTTTGAATAGAAATGAGATCAAAATGGTAAACTAGACTGGGGGATGTGTTGAAGTGGAGCAAGATAAAACATCTATCTGTTAGACATGTGCTCTCCTCTCTATTGTCTCCACCTCAGGTACTGTGCACCACAGTGATAAGTTATTCTGCAAATAAACTCAACAGTTTTGACTTACACAAGTAAATATGAAACAGTGGCAAAGGTTCATTCCTGACATTATGTTTTTTTCAGAAATATTTGCAGAGTTGCTTTTTGCACATGTTTAGGTATACTTAGAAACTCTTAGTTTAACACCTTTAACAGCAAGGAATAAAGAACTTGTGTAATGCCCTACAAATCTTTCATGCATGAGATAAATTCAGTATCAAGAGGAACACATGAGAATACATTAGTGCACTAAATCAATTGCTTTGGGTTGGGCTCCAGGGAGATTATTTTTAAAGTGGTGTGCAGGAGGTCTTCAGTCAGCACCAACATTTTGCTGAGATATATTGTTAATAAATAATTTGATTTGTGCACACATGTCCCTTACATGGCTTTAAAGATTTATCGTTTAATGGCTGATTGAACTTAGCAGGTGAATTGAAACAGGGTGACATGGGACCACTGCAGCTAAGTACAAGATGGTAAGTTCATCACTGCACAAGCTGTCTTAAATGCTATACCTATAAAGCCACAAAATAGATGTGTTTTTATATGTATATGTTTACATTGTCCAATTTTAGGCTAAAAATAGATATTTAAACTTGGATAATCATTCCCATAGTGTCCTTATTGTTTAGCGAGAAGAAAGACAGAGGAAAAGAGAGAAAAAACTCCAGTAAAGGTTGATGTAGTGCCAGAATTTACCAATGAAACTTGAGGATACAGCTAACCTCATCAAATCTACCAAAAAGGAGGGGTCTTGCCCTCATCCTTCTCTTTTCCTGTGTAAGCACTGACATTTGTCTGACCCTCATCAGTGGTCTTGTTCAGGAGCTAAAAAAAGTGTAAAACTGCTTAGCTGTTTGTTGAATGAGTTCTCTTCTCTGACCCAACTCATTGCGCAGCAGACAAATGTCAGTGCCAATATGAAGGAAGCTGGGAGAGCAGGTAAGTGAAACAAAGCAGCTAGATGCTAGATCAGCATAGCGGTGTGTGAAACCATGTTCTTCCAGGGGAAAAGTTAGTTTCTCTTGCATTCACACTAATATGAAGACCAGAACTAAAATGTAATTGTCCAAAGTTGGGCACTTCCCTCTCTCCTACCCAGATTTAGACAGCTGCACAAAGGCATAGTACTGTTTGCTTAGCTTCCATTCCTGGCCTTGTTTCTCACAGCTTTTTTTTGTTTTTATATCACATTCACACCCTGTTTTCTTCCTAAGTCTTTTCCTGGACCACCTCCAATTTATGGTCCCAACTTTCACAAATATGATATGAAAGAAATGAAAATGTCTGCCTTAATTATATGTCCAAATAATTTTGGGGTAGGTTTTTACTTCTTTATTCTTATTCACTTATTTTATAAACATATTTTTTTAGTTCTTGTTCCTTAGTCTAAAAATTCCCTTTAACTAACATGACAAATAGGAATGACAGCAAAAGCTCTTAACAAGAATGCAGTTATATGAGAAAAAAAAAACCTTTTTTTTTTTTTTTTTCTTTCATAGGTGATTTCATTCAAGGGACTGAATTATTATCAAATGTATATTTTTTGTTAGGATAATTTTTGTTTCAGGGTCATTTGCTGCTTTCCTCTAAGGTGTGGTTTAAGTTGTTGTTTTCTTCAATGTCCTTTCCCTCTATCCTCCTGATTTCTGGGAAGTGTTAGAATCTGGGTATTAAGAAAGTTAATAATATAAAGCCCCTACATTTCTCTATTCCAGGATGACAGTCCTGTCGAGTTATCTAACAGGTAGATGAAGTGAGAATACAAGTGATAAAAGCTTTACTGCCTATCTGGGAGACTTCCTCTACCATAATGAAATAGTTGTGCAGTGAAGATGGAATCTGTCAATAGCAAAAAGGTTTTCTTCTGGTTTTTTTTTTTTTTTTTTTTCAGCTATGAACTCTACTTCTCTTAGTACCGCTTCTCCTTAGTACCTCACAACTTAGGAATAACATATCAACTCAAAGCCCAACACATGAAGCAGTGTGAGAAAAGGTTATTTTCATGGTCTATATAGGAAAGAAAAATAATCTGGCTTTTATTTCATTGTAGTTACTCCTTTTCTGTCAAAGTCAGACAGAAGCAGTTTTCTGTGTTATGTTTCAATGGCTTCAGTTTCAGTTTCTGAACATGAGGGTCCAAAGACAGAGGGTATAGAGAAAAAAGCCTTAATTTTCCCCATTGTGATCATATAAACTATGCAAGTTTACAAGTTCTTAAACTAGTATTTCTCTTGTGAAGACAGGCCCCAGTAATGTCATATTTACCCATCAAACAGGCCATCAAAACAACTATGATGTCTTCCCTCAATATTTTTTCCAATGTTGTTTTGTTGACTTTCTTGTATTTTCTGTAAGAGAGATGAAGGACTAATATAACCAGGGCAAAAAGAAAAGCATAAAGAATTTGAAGTGTTGTCAAGTGCTTTGAAATTTAAATCTTTGGTAAAGCAATGATTGTCAGTGGAAGAATATTGAAATAACTGGGTCCTTCCTTGCAAAATAACCAATCTACAACATAGATGAAATGAAAAGATATGAGAAGATACCTGCACTATTGTCTATAATATATTCTTTTCATCTTTCAGATACAGAGACAATCATTCAATTAAATTGGGACATGTAAAAGTTTAGATGAAAAACACTTTAAAAAGGCATTAATTTAAATTTGTATAAGTAAGAAAAAAATCAAGAAAAATACTAAAAGAACTTTCATTAAATTAAAAGGACAATATATTTAAAATAAATATGAAGACATAAAATATATAGACAAGTAAGAATACACTAAATAATAAATATTGTATTTTTGAGATTACAAGGACAAGATCTTGTAAAACTTGCTTTTAACACATGAGAAACATGCACAAAATGAAACATTAAAAAATCTTATACACAGAGAAAATATATCCTTATATCATTTTCTGTGGAAGAACAAATCTGAAGCACCTTAGCAGTTCACAGCTGCTGATAATTTTCCTTGTGCAGTTCTTTTCTGTGGCATGGAGATAGTATTTTTGTTTTACAAATACAGTTCAGTATTGAAAGAAACAAAAGTAAAATATTTCCACTGATACTGGAAAGCACATAGTCTCTCAGAATCTTTAGCATAGTTAAATAAAATATTTTTCTTCCATTTAATAAAGATAATCACTGAAATATTTGTTAAAACTCCAAGCAATGGGAAGAAATATTTTATGTTAGGAAGCTCAGGTGTTAAAAAGCTCAAAATATGCTACTCTCAGCTCTGCCTATGGTAAATTACTACAGGAAACAAAATTGCATTACAAGGATAAATATCGTCTACTGCAGAATTGTTAAATGATTTAGCATTTGTATTATTGGCATTTTTGTCAGGTTTTCTGTCAAGCTATCCAGTGCTGTTCTTTAAGGATGATCTTTTATCAGACTTAGAATAAAAATTCTATATCTTTTTCTTGCACACAGGTGATGTGGAGCATCTTTCTTTTCTAGTAATAAATTGATTTGAGAATCTAAAATCTTTTGGGCATACATCTAAAGGAAATAGAAATCTATTATGTCATAGTCCTGCTCTTTCATTAAAAATAACTTTATATTAACATGAAAAAAAAGAAGTTCTTGAAACCAAATTCTTGCATTTTATGTCAGTATAAATGAGGGCAAAGCTCTTGTTTTAGCAAACCTTTCAATTTTTTTCCCCTTCATTGCTGCATTTTTAACTGTTATCTTCAAGGGTTGTGCAGCCATTGTGAAAATTGCTGTGATTAATTTTTAAACACACCCACTCTCATAAAAAAAAAAACAAAAAACCAAAAAAAAACCTCTTAGGGTCTCCCAAGGTAGGTTAGCTTATAGATAGAGTATATAATGACACATGATTCGTGAGGTGGCTACAAACTTTTTCTCCCCTAGTCAGAAGTGCTAATATTTTATCACTACTAATTCTCCTTAGAATACTTCTTGGTATAAGAAGCTATCAGCTTCATAATCTAGCTCCTAAATGTCTACATTAATAATAGTATGTGAGCAATATTCAATAGTGAGTAATAGAATAAGGTAGAAGTGTACAAATGTCTTCTTCTGCATCCATCCCTTTTACCTCTCACCTGCAAGAGTCTAGTTTATCTAAGTAGACTCTTCCAAGTGCTGTTTTATTCACTGAAGGGAAAAAATAGCAACATGGATTTAACCTCCAAAAGATAAGTTCTGGTTGCTGTCATTAACAGTACAGGGTGGTATGGTAGAGTTTATGCAAAAACATACAACATTTATGAAACAATAATTTTCTTGTGGAGCTCTAATCATTTTCATTCCATTACCAACAAGGTTACATATGTTTTATGCAGGTAAATATAACAAACTCACATTTCTTCATACGTAATGCATAATTGAATTGAAAGATCACAGCTAGTTACTGCAAAAGGACACCTGTCATCACATCTATAAAGTGTTACGTGTTGCATGTTACAAATGACATTTTTCTCTTTTTCTTCATTTGCATAACATGCAACTCTTCATGATAACATTTCAGACTTTTACTTGACGCTTTCTGTGAGTTTCATCAGTCAATCAGCCCTTTCACAAATTCCCACATCTCTCCAATTCTCTCCAATCCCAGTGTTCCTTATGAGATGCTATAGTCTATATTTGGGATTGATGTTAATGTAGTGGTAGAAGAATTAAAGCGTAATGATGGGGAAGCAAAATCAAAGTGTGTCTTTTGCCAAACATCTCATCTTTTATCATCCTATACTGATAGGTAAAACATCAAAAACTCCTTTCTTAGAGAGAAGCTAGGGAACATAAATTATTGGTTTCAATTATATTTTGCATCATTAAAATGTACAGAAACATGATCAGTTTCTGTGATTGCCAGAATCACTGGGTTGTACAAGGTTAAGTTATTATTTGACTTCCCCTGAGGCAGAGTGGACCTGACGCAGAAAGCCAGTTGTATCCTGGGCTGCATCAAGAGAAGTGTGGATAGTAGGTCAAGGGAGGTAATTCTCCCCCTCTACTCCACTCTCATGAGACCTCACCTGGAATACTGCATCCAGTTCTGGAGCCCCTATTACAGGAAGGATATGGATGTGCTGGAACATGTCCTGAGAAGGGCCATGAGGATGATCAGAGGGCTGGAGCACCTCTCCTATGAGGACAGACTGAGAGAGTTGAGGTTCTTCAGTCTGGTTGTTCAGTCTGGGGAGACCTTATTGTGGCCTTCCAGTATCTGAAGGGGGCCTACAAGAAAGCTGGGGTGGGAAGTTTTAGGCTGTTGGGCAGTGATAGGACTAGATGGAATGGATTAAAACCAGAGACAGGTCGATTCAGGTTAGACAGTAGGAAGAATTTCTTCACCATGAGGGTGGTGAGACACTGGAACAGGTTGCCCAGAGAGGTGGTGGAAGCCCCATCCTTGGAAGTTTTTAAGACCAGGTTGGATGGGTCTCTGAGGAACCTGCTCTAGTGGGAGGTGTCCCTGCCCATGGCAGGGGGCTTGGAACTAGATGATCTTTAAGGTCCCTTACAACCCTGAAAATTCTATGATTCTACGACTCCCATGAACTAACAGGCATGGATGCCTAATCGAGCAAGTTACCATTCAGCTTCCAAAAGGAACCAGAGGCAACTTTCTTACTGCATCCAATAGTTAACCATGTTTTGCCTCCTTGGGAGCAATGGTTTTAAACCTGATTTGTGATTCATAGTTCTGTGCAATTTCTGGAACTTGCTACTACAACATCTACATCGAAACAAGATACTACTCAGATGCTCAAAAAAGATAAAGAGCTTTGCACTAGCCCATGCTCATATCAACCCTACTTTTTAGTAGGGCCTGTAAGCAACAGGACAAGGTGTAATGGTTTTAAACTGAAAAGGGGTAGACTAGCAGAAATTTTTTACAATGAGGGTGATGAAACACTGGAACACATTGCCCAGAGAGGTGGTAGATGCCCCATCCCTGGAAACATTCAAGGCTCAGTTAGATGGGGCTTTAAGCAACTTGAACTAGTTACAGACATCTATGCTTACTGCAGGGGGGTTGGACTAGGTGACGTTTAAAGGTCCCTTCCAAGCCAAAACCTTCTATGATTCTATGATAACTGCACTCACATTTTTCTGGCAGCTTGCTTAGAAAAGGAATCTCAGATTCACTGACAGAATTGTTCAAAATATAATTCATTATGTATAGTGTATGTGTCTATTTCTGTTCAAAACAACAGCGACTAACGATTGCACCAGGATAATAACAAATTGTTAGACCATTGAATACCATTGTGCTCTTGGCATCATGAAGTAGAAAGTGATGTAATAGTATATTTCAGCATTTTGCTAAATCTGACACATTTTATACAGCTATAACAAATGCATGAAGATTGATAAAGCAACCTTCTTTTCTTCTCTCTCTTTTAAATTTATTTCTTTGTTTCCTGTATTAGATAAATCCAGTCTTTTCAGTGTTCCATGTTAAATTCTGTTTTCCTACTTTGTTAAATATGTCACTCTATACAGGACCTTCTCTATTTCTTGTATTTTCACTTCAAAAGGGCAGTTACAGATGTTCTTGATTCAGTCTTTGTGGTTCAACATAATGCTCCCCAATTTTTCTACTCTGCTTCTGCCTCACATCTGATTCCTTATTTTAGTACTTGTTTCTTAGAATGCCTGTACTAAAATTTAACACATTTACTTTACACCATTGTTCTAATGCATCAAAATAAGTTTGAACGATAAGTCTGGGCTTGTAAACTCTCCCAGATCAGTCTAAGAAGCATACCATCTTCCAGCACTCAGATAGTTAATTACACTATTGAATAGTACCAAGGTTAGGGCAATTAATTTTATCTGTTTTACCATTTGGCACTGAAGTTTTATAACTCCTTTCTGAGTGAGCTTTTGCAACAGACTGTGAATTTGCTTTACAGTCATTTCATCTGGGCAGTACTTTTGTGCTTTATGAGATATCATTTAAGACAGTGTCAAAAGCTTTACTGCAATCTAGGTGTATTACACCCACTGGGACAATTACCCTGTCAATAATATAAATTGTATTGGTTTGATATGATTTTTTCTTGAAAAATCAATGTCCTCTGTCTCTTGAAACCTTATTATACTTTAGGTGCTAGCAAATGGATATTTAATAATTTGTTACATCTTTCCAGGCATAAAATTAGACTGATCATTGTTGCATTTTTGAAGTAAAAGAATTTTTGTTGCCCTCTTTTAATTTTCTAAAACATCACTATGACTTTAAATTATGTATTTAAGGTTCAGAGATTCCTTTCTTACTTCCTCTAAGGTGTTTTAATTCTATATTTATCTAAAAATATGCATTATTCTCTAGCTCATTTTCCTAAGCTAGTCTTAACATATTTTAATTGTGTTCATTCATTGTCACAAATTTTCATGTATGTGTAAAGAATTACACTACTTAAATCATATTTTCTGTGCCTCTAGTTTTTCATTGAAATGACAAGGCTATAACATATATATATATACATGCATGTAAAAATAATGTAGAAAATAAATCCATTTGGTTAAAAGTACAATGTGTAATGACATTCCAAACGATAGAGTTATTATGTTATTACAATTGAAAAATATTAAAGTTTCTACTCTTTACACTTCAATAAGCTAAGCACTTTCCTGACTTTTAATTATATTGAAAATTAATGCAGAAAGAAAAGCAAAATAAAGTCAATCCATTGGATATCATATTAATTAAAACCTTTACTACTTGGTATATTTGGCATAAGGGACTTGTTTATGGGTAAATAATACCTACATTATCTTGCTTCTATCCCAGGAGGAGATATTTTGTTCTCGTTTATTCAGCAGTAGATTAAAAAGATTAACTGGATAAAACAGTGAAGAGTTATAACAGGAAAGTTTTGATACTAGAGATTTCTATAAGACACTTGCAGGGTTAATTCATAGTAGTTATATAACCACAGACATAATGCTGATGTAAATTAAAGTGGATAACCAATAGAGATTGACTCCCTGATTGTACTGTAGAAAATAAATTAAATACTAATTTTTTTTTTAACCATTGATAAGTAGGTGAGTGAATGATGATTTGTGTTCTGAAATTTAACGTTTTCTTTCTTAGACATCATATAGAAAGCTATACAATTTTTCATTAATGATTTTTCTTAGATAATTAAAACATTCTTCCCAGAAGAATTTGTGACTTTTTGCATTTTTTTTTAAATCTGTTTTACGTGTAGTTTAGATATCCAGATGTAGTATGTTTCTATAATAAGCCCAAATGGGGTATTGTAAGTCTAGAAACTCTTCACCCTTTGGGTTTTAATGAAATCTAACACTTCCTGGCAAACTGAGATTACATATGTGATGTCGCACAATAATGTTCCTGTGTAACTCAAGACAAAAAATTGTAACGTGTATATAATCGTACTATCTCACATAAAGCCTCAAGACCACAAATTTGTTTCTTTACCTCCCCCCAGATCCTGCTCCTCTTCTCTAAACTAAGACATCAATATCATGCATTCTTCTGCCTTCTCTGAACAGGACCATACTCATCCATTGGTTGTTCTCAAACCAAGACCATTACACTAGGTAGGTCATTTATTCATTTTATATTTCTGCCTTTATAGAGCTTTTTCTACATTTAATACAGAAAGATTGTTCTATAGCTTGACAACCTCTGCAAGGAGCCATGACAAAGATTACTGGTTTAGGTCAACTTTTCTTCTAGAGTATCTTCAGAGCTGAATTATCTTGTTCTGACAAGTAGGGTTAACAAGATTGTTGAGTATGCAAGCATAGAACAAAATCCTAGAGGGTTTTGCTTTATGAATACAATTACTCTGATTTTTGGTAGTGTCGTGGTTTAGGGTCAGGGCAGCCCCTTAAACCTATAACAGACGCTCTCTGTTAACCCCCCCCTCCCTCCCCAAAGGGGAAGAGAAAGGGAATAAGGGAGAGAGACTTAGTGATTAGAAAAGGGAACTAGAACAGCTTTAATGAAAAGGAAAATAATAATTATAAAAATGGAATATATACAAATATATACAAAACCAGTATCGAACCCAACCCCCCTGATGGTAATTACATCACCGTCACCACTGATGTTGTGCAGGCTCTGGGGGAGTCCCAGACTGGGCCCCGCAGCAGACAGGAGCTGGGTTGAGGAGCTGGATTCTGGTACCGGGTTCAGGAACACGCAGATCGGGATCGAAGGCAAAATGGACAGAGTCCTCCTTGGGTGCTCCACGGAAGGAACCGAAAGAGGACCCGAGCCAAGCCAAGCAAAAGCTGGCAAAAGCAGTCCAAGAGGGGAGAGAAGAGCCCAGAGACCCTTCGGGTCCCTCAGCTCTAGACCAAATATGGCGTATATGGGCTGGAATACCTTGCTGGTCAGTTTAGAGTCACCCGTCCTGTCCGCTCCTCCCTGAAGGTGCAGCCTTTCACTTTCTGCACTCCCCAATGTGGTACACAGGACCCAGCAGTGGCCTTGGTCTGCATACCAATCCTTGGTAGTAACTCTAAACATAAGGTGTTATCACTGCTAGAAGCAGACACTGTCTGTGAGAACAGGCTGCTAACTTCAGACAGTGCAGTTAATTAGAAGAGCCAAGCTGAAAAATAAAATCACTGAATAGAATTAGTTCTGTTTTCACTCAAACCAGGACAGGTAGTACTTTTGGTAAACTCGTATTTTACTTTTTATGTATATTCATATAATTTTCCCTTGATGATTTCATGGGTAGGATGGTTTTCCTGAAGGAAGATCTAGTGTGGTGCTCCTTTAGTTTTCTCCACATTATGCTTCCAGATATGGAGTAACTACCTCTGAAATGAACCTTCAAATTTTTAGTCCCTGATGTCACTCCAAATACACAGTCCCCATTTAGACGAGGACTGTATCTACCCAGAGGTATGACTCCAAGAGGAAAACAAGTCTCCAGATGGATTTCCCCCCCCCAACATGTACATGAGAATTTTTGCTGAATATAATAGCTTTATGCTATATAGAGAAAATTTGACTTCTCAAGAATTGCCTAGAAAAAGCTTTGAAAAGCCATCTTGACAATTATTAAGAATGATGGACCTGAGTCCTGGGATTCCCTTTAAACTGAGTGAAGCTGTGCATGGAACAACCTGATTATATGAGCAAGCTATTCACCTTTGAATCCTAATTACATTTCTTGATTTTCTCAGGCAGAAAGATGATAAACTGTAGCTAAGGTGTAATGAAATTATTACTCTGTTAGAACTTCAGCAGAAAACACAACTTTGAGGAGTTGTGTCAAAACTGTAAGTGATGAAATTCAGAGGACAAAACTCAGCCTTGGGTTAGACTTACTGCACTATTCAACTTTATTTAAAATAATTTTGTATTGAGAAAGTCAACTTTTCTAAAAACAGACAGGTGGATAAATAATTTTACATTAACATGTGAAATAAAATTATTGAAACTGGTGAAGATCAAAGCCATAATATGGTGTATCCCAGAATTCTACCCCTCGTAAATCACACAGTGTACTCACAGGAAGCAAGACAAAACTCCATTCTACAACCTGTTGACAGATCTCAGAGGCCACAAAGAAGGGAAGTCATATATTAAAATGCTAAGAGGATTATAATGATGATGATGATGATGATGATAATCAGTAAAAGGATAATGTCTGCAATTTCGGAGCCTTTCCACCCGCTTTTGCTGTATATGTAAAACGAAGCATGGGCAGCTGGCATAACAGATGGTTTATATTTGTGACACCCAAAACAAAGAAAGTTTGGACTAAAAAGAAGTTCCGTTAGCATTACCAGCAACTCATAATCCAAATGATGATTCTTACACTTTGTCTCTTGAATAGCTTAATACTACAATTCATCTAAAATAATCTGAAAAAGGTTCATTCTTTCTTTGCATTTTAATTGCTTCATTTTAATTCTATTGTTTCCAGAAACGCTACTTTCTATAAGGGGGGAAAAAAACACATTGAATTTATGCTAGTATGAACAGATTCTTCAATTAAAAAAAACAAAACAAAGAAACAATCTTCTGTCCTGCTCAGTACCAGTGTTTATAGTTTTGGGAAACCCAAAGAACAGTTCAAAATGTCATTTCCAAATGAGCATATTGGTTTTCCTCATTAGTGAAAGCTAGTTTCCCATTTCTAGGAATTTAGTAGTTGGTCATTTCTTAAACCAGAGAGTGTTGTAGCTGCTGCTTCTTTCATCTTCTCCAAAAACACCATCTAAGCCATCACCTAGAAAAACAGATAATTAATATAAGATTAAAGTTACAGTTTTCTGTAAGAAAAATGTACTGAATTCTTTGGCAGGCAGGCTATCTCTAGCTATCAGGATAGCTACCTTCTGTGCAGTCTTGGTGTGAGTTGATTTTTTGATGGAACATAATTGTTGTGTGATTTTTGAGTGTTCAAGAGCTTTCTTTAGAAATAATGGAGAAAAACAGGCTTTTTGAAAAGACAGCTGCTCAGTTTCAGATGTCTGCTTCAAGATGAGAAGACCTACAAGCTAAACATCTTTTATTTTCTCTTAAAGGGATCATCTACATTTTGTAAGATGAAATCCATCCAAGGGAACTACAAGCCACAAGCAGAAATAGTCTCCACAGATGTTTGCTCATTGATATATTGTATTCTTTAAGAAAAGCTGAGTATAGGACAACCTGCCATAGGTACTCATTAGGTCACTCTTTATTATATAATTTTTCTTTTACAGATCTTAAGATTTTATTAAAATTAATACTTGCTAACTCCTTAATTTAGGGGCTATCATAGGCTACATCTGGAGTACTACATGCCAAAGTTAAGATAATTTAGTTTACCAACTTCTTGGATAATGCAGACCAAAAAAAAAAAAAAAAAAAAAAAAAGGCAACAAGAAAGAACTACATACAGTTACTAAATGTTGGTAAATATGCATCCCATATTTATATACACTTAAAGTTTCATCATCCTAATTTCAAAATTTCAAGTAAATGTTTTATTTGACTGGGGTTTGATTCTTTATATACCTGCACAGTTTCTTTGAAAAGTGCCTTCTGTGATGCCTTGCCTGTTATTTTTATTTCTATTGCCATATATTTTTCTTGTCACACCTCTCTGTCTAGAAACAATTTTGGTTTAGCTATTATATATGGTTTACTCTAATATTTCAGAAGCTAAAACTGTAGGAATTCTTAACTGCAGAATATTTTTAATTCTGAAAATGAAGAGAACTACTAATTTTTATCTGGTAGACTTTACTGTTGAATCTTCCTTCTTAGAAGACAGGGTAATTGGACAGACTGGTTTCTGCTCTTTTACAATCCTTTATTTACATGCAAAGTACTTCAGGAGCCTGATTTTGTGTTAATATGTGCCTTTCATTAAGTAAAAAAAAAAATAAAAATTTTGGCATTTCAAGGAATAACTGAATGAAATTTGAACTGTGGATATATACTCAAGGATGAAAATATGGTAACCTGAGAGAAAATGTCTTTACAGTGTTTGGTAGATTTTGGTGACTTTTTGACATATAATGCAAGGTGAGTGCAATGTAGATAGCAAGAAACAGATATAAAAATATAAAACCTACAGAACTCTGTGATTTACCCTGAGCCATCTATATGCAGCAGCTGAAGAAACATAGTTGTATACATTAGCAGTAAGGTTTTGACAAAGACACAATGAAAAAGAAGTACTCTTATTTGATCTGTGATTTTGATCTATTTTCGTGCTTGTGTTCTCTGCAGGGTTTCTAGATTTATTCATTTTGAATGTCATTCACTCTGGGTTTATTACTTACTCTGGTATTTGGTTTTGCCATCTTCTTGTAAACTTCCACATTCAAGCAGATCAACAGTTTCCTGTCTAGGGTGCTGTTGGGATGATCCATGACAATGAAGTGAATTTCTTTCACCTATTTTATGGGAAAAGCTTTATGAAGGGATAACTAAATAAACTCTGAATTACATAAAATAAAATTCTCCCATGACATTCCAAATTCTTTATTGTTAAATAATTAACTGACTAGGCAACACTTGTCACTATCTTTAGTAAATATAGGATCCCTAATTAAATTCACTGAACAGCTTTTGTGGGTAATATTAGTAGCAGAGAATACAGCAGATGATGGTGAAGTGAAAAGAAACTATTGTTGTTTTAAGAGGTATGTATATAATTTTATTTCCTTCTATGTTTCTGGAATAGCATTAGATATTTGTTTATATGCTTAGCACACTGGAATCAAAGGAGCTGTTCTACAAAGCTGTTTGATTCAGGAAAGAGCTAACCAATCTATGCTATTTAGGGAATTATGCTTGAACATTTAAAGCTTATATCGATTCCAGAATAGAAATTCAATTATCTGTATTGCCTATGAGGCTATTTTGTTTATTTGGAAGTAAAAGAAAATACACAAATTGAACATATAAAGCCATGCAGGGAATAATCCAGTAAATACATTAAACTGGCAATGACATAATGTCTAGTAATGCATAGGCATGTCATAACACATCACACCAAGACTCCCATATTCATAAAAGTATAAATATGCAGATTAATTTTATAACAAATCTTGTCCTTTAGTTGTAATGACCAAATATTTTTAGTCATGTTACACTTATTTTCTAGCTTTGTGTAAAATAATTTGGTGGTGCCTGTGATTCTTAGGCAATTCATGGGTTCTTACCTGCTTTTCTTGCTACTTAGTCCTTTCTGTCTTAATGTCAAGGACTAAATTACTGCTATTACCTTAGCAGTGTCTCTGGCTGTCTTCCCTAATGTTATCTTCTTTCTCTCCAGATATACTAGAACCTGACACTTTCTGACTCCCACACTACCCACATATCACTGTAAGGCCAAGATTCCTGTTGAGGACACACATAACTCTTTATTTTTATCTAACTCTTTTCTCCATGTCTTGCTTTTCTCTGTTAGAGAACAGCCAGAACATTCAGGAAATCTATATTTCTACAACCAGTGAATTTTCTTTAAGTATACTAGGTTTCTTTGTTCTGTAAACTAGCAGGTACATAGATTTAACTGTATGTTGTAAAGACTGTCTGGTGTGCTCCATATTAGGGACAAGCAGAGAACTTTTGGGGTTGGGTGACTACCTTTTTAATGGAACGAATGAGATGATAAGGTAAAGGTAACTTTGTCAAGAAATAATATTGAGTCAAAGTACAAGTACTGCCTTTTAAGTTTATGCAGAAAACTCCTTGCAAATCTTGAGCTCTATAGTGGTAAAATGACTGGATGTCCCTGCAATTTCTTGACTGTAAGATTAACTTCAAAAGACATAAGTGAATTTTAAAAGGTGTGCAAAAGAAAAGCAGAAAATCAATATATTTAATACTAATGTGGCTGTCTCTATGGTTATATGTTTATTATTATGTTTGTACCAGGTTCACACTTCTGAAGCAAACTTTCTAATTGTCCTTGTGTACTACAATTTGATTTATGCTGCCAACTCATCTTGGAGGGTGGAAAGCGATTTCTTTGTTATTAAGCTGGAAGGTGCAGTCCAGGAACACATGTAAAGTACTGTAATTGTTGATGAGTTTCAGTCCACTAAACCAAACACTTTTGTTTGTTTTGTTTCATATTCTTCTGTTTAGATATGCTTGGGTTTTTTGTTTGTTCTTTTTTTTTTTGAGGTAGGTGGATATGATCACTACCTTAATTAGAAAGGGATCAGCTTTTATAATTGTGACTAAGTCAGAGCGTTCTTTTTCACTATACTTTGGACTGAGGCGCAGGCTACAGCTCCAGGAAAGAAAGTCCTTCTTACCCAGACATAAAGAAAAACATTGCATGAGACAGAAGATGAAAGAGAAGTGTTATAAACACAATCTAAAGACCAAAAAGAAATTAAACAAAAGTACATAGCAGACAAAATACAGAGAATCTTGAGAAGCGTTTCTTTACAGGAGATCTACCAACCCTACGTAGCATTTGTCTACTTTACTAGAGGGGAAAACCCCATGGCAAAGGAAAAAGACCATCCCAGGTCACAAATTACATTAGCAAAAGCCCAGCATCCAGTTTTCCAGGCTTTTAAACAATGTTCTTTTTTTTTTTATGTCTGTTATATTTATTTCTTCTGCATCTCTCTCAGATCATAAATATATATTACTTAAATGTGATTTTTGGTCACTTCCTAGCTCAAAAGCACAAGTAGATTTTAAATAATAACTTGAGATAATATATAAATTAGATAGTTTTCACATATGAAAAACTGTCCAAAAATTCTCATCAGCATAATACAGAGTGTGAGACTCAGAATAAGAATTTTAAACAATATTGGAGAGATGTGATTTGACTCACATGTTTAACTGATCTACTACTTGAACATAAGAATAAATCAGCAGTATTGAATGATATGCTCAACATCAGTCATATTTTTAAAGACGACCTTTATAGATAGCTTATGTCAAACATGGGAAAATTCACAGCTGTAAAAACTACTTTATTGATGTTGACATTTATTTGGTCCATTAAAAAAAATGAAATCTAGAAAGCTTGGATGATTTAAATTTATAATATGTGTTTTGTTCCAATACTGCATTTTTTAAAAGTTTGTTTAAAATTTAACTTTTTTTTTTTTAATTAATTAAGGACACCTTTCTCTGCACAAATGTATTTATAATCCATATGTACTTTCTGTATTGATTTTATTCTACCATAAATATCTCCATCTTAAATAAAATACAAGATTGAAAGGATAGAAATGTTGCAAGCATGGTACTGAAACAGAAGAATTGCCATGTTTCATTCTGATTTCTCACCCTTGTGTTCTTGAGAAGTCTCTTGAATTTAGATTTTAAAAAAAGTGTTCAGGCACCAAAAAAATCCAGGTGATGTCAAGAGCATTTTTCAAAACAACCATGGTGATTTAGGAATTTTAATTTCTTTTAAAACTTCCTTGAGATATCTATCTTGGGTGCTTTTGTAAATGCCACCAAGAAAGGGGAAGAGGACTGAGCATTCATTCCAGTTATGTTTGGCTATTTTAGAAATCTCAACTAAGATCAATTCTAGAGACTAATGTAGCATCTTTAGTCCTTCTGGGGCAGAGATGGTACCATCAGTCCAAATAAGTGGTGTGCACCTCAGCTGTAGGTACTAGTAAACAGAGCAGGAGTTATGTCTGGCAGGTAAATAAATTTATTTAAATTGCTGATAACTGTGGACTACTATGCTAGACTGGGACAAAGGCTTGTAGACAGCATTGTCTCTTTTCAGCTTTATGTGCCTAAATATATAGGAAAATACAGTCTTCCATCTCAAATACCCTAGTAAACTATTTAAAAGAGTAAACTGTAAACCTTGGTGGTACATATATTTGAAAATTCTGCTTAATTTCCTTTGTGTTACTCAACAACCATCTCTCTTTGTGCCCTTAAGGAGTGTTTGTTGAAGTTCCTAAAGTTCACATACAACATAAAGATTTTTGTGATAAAAGTATCTTTCTTGAACGTATGAAGGATTTGCGTGTGCCTGTGCATATTTGTGCATGTGGGTATTTCCATATTCAACAGTGACTATGACCTATTATAAATATATATGTACACTCTATAGGTATGTTAGAAAACAAAGGTCAAAGAAATAGTAGCCTCCATGATGAGTAAACTGGTAACAGTAGGTGAGAAGTCTGAGGTACTCAACAATTTTTTTTCCTCACTCTTCACTGGAAACCTGGTGAAGACAAGGAGGTGAATTAAAACAGACAGCATGGCTTTACTAAGGGCAAGTCCTGCCTGACCAACCTAGTGGTTTTCTACAAAGGAGCGACTACATCAGTGGACAAGGGAGGAGCAATGGATGTCATCTATGTGGATGTCATCTATGTGGACTACTTCTGGTGTCCAAGCTGGTGAAATATGGATTTGATGGACGGACAATTCAGTGGATAAAGAACTGTCTTGAGGGATGCTCCCAAAGAGTGGTTGTCAATGAATCAGTATCTAAGTGGAGACCAGTGACAAGTGGAGTCTCTCAAGGATCAGTACTGGGACCAGCCTTGTTTAACATCTTTGTCAGCGACATGGACAGGGGCATTGAGTGCACCCTCAGCAAGTTTGCCAGTGACACCAAGCTGTGTGGAACAGCTGACACGCTGGAGGGAAGGGATGCCATGCAGAGGGACCTTGACAGACTGGAAAGATGGGCCCATGCCAACCTCATGAAGTTCAACATGGTCAAATGCAGGGTCCTCCATCTGGGCTGGAGCAATCCCAAGCACCAATATAGGCTGGGCAGTGACTGGCTTGAGAGCAGCACTGAAGAAAAGGACTTGGGAGTACTGGTGGATGAGAAGCTCAACATGAGCCATCAGTGTGCTCTTGCAGCCCAGAGGGCCAACTGTGTCCTATGACAATTCTATGACTTCTGTAAGTCCTTTGACACGGTCCCCCACAACATCCTTCTCTCTAAGTTGGAGAGTTACGGATTTGACTGTTCAGTGGATAAAGAATTGGCTGGATGTTCACATCCAGAGGGTAGTGTTCAATGACTACTGGTCATTTTTCGCATCTAGAGGGCAGTGGCTGATGAAACTGGGTCTAGTTAGCCTGAAGAAAAGGAGGCTGAGGGGAGACAGTATTGCTCTCTACAACTACCTGAAAGAAGGTTGTAGCAAGGTGGGGGTCAGTCTCTTCTCCCGAATAACAAGTGATAAGACAAGAGGACATGGCCTTAAGTTGTATCAGGGGAGGTTTAATGTCCAATGATATTAGGAGGAATTTTTCCACTGATAAGATTGTCAAGCTTTAGAACAGGCTGCCCAGGGAAGTGATTGAATCACATCCCTGGCCATGTTTAAAAGTTGTGTAGATATGGTGCTTAAGGACATGGATTAGCAGTAGACATGTAGGATATGATTAATGGTAGGACTCAATGATCTAGAATGTCTTTTCCAACCTAGATGATTCTATGATCCTATTCTATGAACATCCTTCTCTCTAAATTGGAGAGATATGGATTTGATGGGTGGCCTGTTTAGTGGATAAAAAATTGGTTGGATGGTCACATCCAGAGGGTAGTGGTCAACAGCTCCATGTCCAGATGGAGATGGGTGACAAATGGTGTCCCTCAGGGGTCTGTATTGGGACCAGTGGTGTTTAATATCTTCATCAATGACATAGACTGTGGAATTGAGTGCACCCTCAGAATCACAGAATCACAGAAATACTGAGGCTAGACAAGACCTCTGAGATCAACAAGTCCAGCCTGTGACCTAACACCATCACACCAGCTAGACCATGGCACTAAGTGCTACACATAGTCTTTCTTTAAACACGTCCAGGGATGGTGACTCCATCACCATCCTGGCCAGGCCATTCCAATGTCTGATCACCCTTTCCATCAGGAAGTGTTTCCTGATATCCAACCTAAACATCTGCTGGTGCAACTTCAGGCCATGCCCTCTCGTCTTGTCACTAATTGCCTGGGAGAAGAGCCCGACCGCCACCTGACTACAAACTCACCAAGTCTGAGATGACACCAAGCTGAGGGATGCAGCTGACATGCCAGAGGAACAGGATGCCACCAGAGGGACATGGGCAAGCTTGAGAAGTGGGCCTGTGTGAACCTTATCAGGTTCAACAAGACCAAGGGTGAGGTCCTGCAGCTGGGTCAGGACAATCTATCACTATCAATACAGGCTGGGAGATGAAGGGATTGAGAGCAGCCCCAAAGAAAAGGCTTTGGTGGTACTGGTGGATGAAAAACTAGACACGAGTTGGCAATGTGTGCTCACAGCCCAAAAGGCCAACTGTATTCTGGGCAGCAATTCTGCTATTGTGCTGCACTATGGTGAGATCTTATCTGGACTATTGTGTCCAGTTCTTGAGCTTTCGGCAAAAGAAGGACACGAGCCTGTTGGAGCATGTCCAGAGAAGAATCACCAAAATGATCAGAGGGCTGGAACACCTCTCCTCTGAAGTAAGGCTGAGAGAGCTGGAGATGTTCATCCTGCAGAAGAGAAGGCTCTAGGGAGACCTTACCACAGCCTTGCAGTACTTAAAGGAGGTCTTATAGGAAAGATGAGGACACTCTTTTCAGTAAGGCCTGTTGCAACTGGACAAAGGGTAATGGTTTAGAACTCAAAGAGAGTATGTTTAGACTAGGTATAGAAAGACTAGAAAAGGAAGGTATCTTTTACAATAAGAGTGGTGAAACCCTGCAACATATTGGTGCCCAGAGAGACGGCAGATGCCCCATCCATGGAAACATTCCAGGTCATGTTGGATGAGGCAACCTGATCTAGTTAAATATGTCCCTGCTCACTGCAGGAGGGTTGGACTAGATGACCTTTAAAGGTCCCTTCCAAACCAAATTATTCTATGATTCTTTGATATATGAACACACATATACATATATATGTATGTGCACACACATATGAACTCTAAATAACAACATGCATTTTTAAATACTAATTCAGAAGTCTAATGTAAGAAGACATTACTTTGCCAAAAGATTAAGGGAAATATATTAGATTGATTTTTCTAGAGTTGTTTCTGATAGTCAATTTGTATTCATGTGATTGCATGAGGCTAATGGCATAAATACCCCTAAAGAATCACTATCGTTACATGCTTTCAAATACTTAATATACAGTTTAAAAAGGTCAGGATGTTATAATTGCATAGGAGTAAGTTTGTTTTGATTAGTTGTAGTAGGAATACTACTTCCTCTTCGTTTAAAACAGTGTAGCACAAGTTATTACGCAAGCTTTGTAAGTTGGGTCTGGTTTGCCTCCCTCTGTCATACAGATATTGCAACGAAGTACAGTGGGAGCAAAGTATGTTGGTATTCTGGCAGATGGTGGTCTGGGAATTATTTCACAGAAAGCACTTTACAATCTTTATTAAAGCCTCATTTGTTAACCTTAGTTATGGATAAATCTTTAGATTAATTTTCTGCAGTATGCATGCAATGATTTTATGCTTGTGCTGCTGCAGAACATCATAGTGTGTAATAAAATATGCATTTACTTGCTAGACAGGAAACCATACATATCAAAGGAACACTCAGGACTTTTATTCTGAGATATATTAAGGACTCAATTTGACAGTATTTCTAGTGACAAAGAGGGAGACATCCATATCCGCTATATAGTACTCTCTGGTTTCTCATTCTGCAGTAACGAAAGCAATGAAATTTATCTACTGGCCTCAGGGGTAGAGGATCAAGCTTTAAGGGATCCAGTCAACATTAAGTTATAGGTCTGTTTCGCATCACAATCAAACTAGGGACTTGATAAGAGAACATCCCAGCTTATTTCTGGTCCATGTGCCCAGTATGCAGGAGGCAGAAGGATAGCAAAGACTCTGAGGAACTTTTGATCTTGCTTGATATGGAACAATGACAAGGCCAGATGTGCATAGGTGGGTTTAGGTCCTGAGGAACACTTCCAGATTCATCATTTCAGATATATCCAAATGTGGTTTAGTTTTGTAGTGAGCATGAATCTCTCAGTGCTCTACATGTCCATGTTAAACACTCAGATTTCCTATACAAACCACAAGAGAAGAAGATATTACTGGAATGCACATAGTGGGTGAGGATCTGGCTAAAACCATTTTCTCTGGATACATTTCCTTTCTACTTTTTTATCAGTCTAAGTTGTATTTCCAGATCTACCTTTAATCTTGCAATCTTGAATGTCTTTTACAATGACAGTTCAGATGCATGGACTAATTAAATACTGGCTAATTGGAAATTATATATTCTCATGACTAGAAATTTTAATGATTGCAGAATTTAATGTCTTTATTTAATCTGGTGGTAGCTTGAGTAAGAAATATGAAATATGTGATATGTCATTTTATTTCTCTAAAATTTATGAAAAACACCAAAGATCATTTGTGTATCTATGTGTTCTCTGGAAAGAGAAAAAGTTGTATTTTCTTATGAACTGAATGGGAAAAAATCTATTAACTCCAGTAATCTTCTTGATCAGTAATATTAAACATTCTGAAGCATTCAAAAGCCATTGGTGTGCTCTTTTATTAGGAAGGGGTAGGTGGTAATAATGGTTTGGTTTTAATAACTGTAAAGCTAAAACATCAAAGTCCCAGAATGAAGCTTCAGTCTCTGTGTCCTGAAGTGTCCATGATTTTACTTATGATCACAGAAGGGAATATTTCAGTCTGAATACTTAAACAAAGATGCAGTATGTAAATGAAATAAAATTAAAAAAATATATATAATTTAAAATGTAAATGGAAAAGATTTAAAATGAAGAGCTCAAATTTAGACTTTTTCTTTCTAACAGCATGTCTGAAAGCAGCTTTTGGAAATATTTTAATGAAATAATGCTACAGTGAATTGTTAAATTCCTTTGACGTGTGCAAATGGCTGACACGATTTAAAAACAATAAATTATTGATAAAAAAGCTTCTGGTTTGATTTAATTAAAAAACATTACTAGGTAATTCATGTGTAATTACAATTTTAGCACAATTTCCCGTCATATCAATTCTTGTGGCTGTAGTTTCTGTTATTTCTTAATTCAAGAATTCATAAATACATTTTTACAGTGTTTGTAGTCTGCTGTATATGTAATTTTCACATTTTTCTCTCCTGTCACCAGAACATTTACAGCACTCAAGGATATAATTTTCTGATAGAACTTATTCTGAAGCCCTATCATGTTGTTTCCTAGGAAGATAATGATGATATAGATATACTTCACGTACGAATTCTCCCAGACACTGTGACTCTGATCCAGGTGCTGTGAATTCTGTGAAGATATATTTTCTTAGAAAGTCTATTTGAATCCCTGTCTTTACATGATTGTGCTGCTTAAGATTCTAGGTGAGTACAGTGCTGATCTAGTACATGTGCACAAACAGAGCTGTGATGAGTGGCTTAGACTGTGAAATCACTTTGCTTCTGGCATGTCTTCAGTTAAAAATCAGGTAGTAAAGGAATATGCTATTGCCCACATGAAAAATGAACATTTTAAGAAGTTTGATTACTGAATCTGTTTGGATTAGGTTAAGGGCTAATAAAGTTGATATAGTTGTTGGAGTCTGTTATAGACCCCCCCCAAGCAAAGCAGTGAGATGGATGAAGCTTTCTATAAGCAGTTGAGAGAAATCTCACAGTCACTTGCTGTTGTGCTTGTGGTCGACTTTAACCTCACAGATACCTGCTGGGAACACAACACAGCAGAGAGACAACAATCCAAGAGGTTTCTGGAATGTGTGGAGGACAACTTTTTCATGAAGCTGATAAATGAGCCAACCAGGGAAGGTGCCCTCCTGCAACTGCTCCTTGTGAACAGGGAAGAACTTGTGGGAGAAGTAAAGGTTGGAGGCTGTCTAGGGCATAGTGATCATGAAATGACTGAGTTTTCAATCCTTAGTGCAACAAGGAGAGGGGTTAGTAAAACTGCCAGCTTGGACTTCCAGAGGGCAAACTTTGACCTGTTCAGGAGATTGATTGACAAAGTCCTTGGGAGGCTGTGTTGAAGGATATAGGAGTCCAGCAAGGCTGGACATACTTCAAGAGGGAAGTCTTAAAGGCACAGGAGAAGGCTGTCCCTACCTGCCGAAAAACAAGCAGTCAGGGAAAGAGACCGACCTGGCTAAATAGGGACCTTTGGCTGGACCTCAAGAACAAAAGGAGAGTCTATGACTGTTGGAAGTGAGGACAGGTCTCTCATGTAGACTATAAAGATGTAGTGAAACAATGCAGGGAGAAGATTAGGAGGGCCGAAGCATAGCTAGAGGTCAACCCAGCTATGGCTGTTAAGGATCATAAAAAATGTTTCTATAAATTCATTAACAACAAAAGGACAATTAGGGAAAATCTCCATCCTCTATTGGATGCAGAGGGAAACTTAGTAACAAAGGATGAGGAAGAGGCTGAGGTGCTTAGCACCTACTTTGCCTCAGTCTTCAGCAGTAGAACAAGCTATTGCCTGGACATCCAGCCTCATAAATTGGGATACAGGGTAGGAAAACAGAATAAGATTATCATGATTAAAGAGGAGGTGGTCAGTGACCTTCTACACCAATTGGATGCACACAAATCTATGGGACGGCATGGGTTACACCCCAGGGTGCTGAAAGAGCTGGCAGATGTGCTCACCAAGCCACTTTCCATTATTTATCTTAAGTTCTGGCTAACTGGGAAGGTACCAATGGACTGGAGGTTAGCAAATGTGATGCCCATCTACAAGAAAGGCAGAAAGGAGGATCCAAGTAACTATAGACCTGTCAGTCTGACCTCGGTACCAGGGAAGGTCATGGAACAGATCATCATGAGTGCTCTTACAAGCCATATAGAGGACAATCAGCAGATCAGGCCCAGTCAGCGTAGGTTTAGGAAAGGCAGATCTTGCCTGACGAACCTGATCTCCTTCTATGACAAGATGACCCAGCTACTGGAGGAGGGAAAAGCTGTGAATGTGGTCTACCTGGGCTTCTGGAAAGCATTTGACACTGTTCCCCATAGATTTCTAATGGAAAAACAGTCTGCTCATGACATGGATAAGAATACAATCTGCTGGATCAAGCACTGGCTGGACGGATGGGCCCAGAGAGTAGTGGCCAATGGTACTAAATCCAGAAGGAGGCAGGTCACAAGTGGTGTTCCTCAGGGCTCAGTGTTGGCACCATTTCTATTTAACATCTTTATTGATGATCTTGATGAGTCTATGTCAGTTATCAGTAAATTTACAGATGACACCAAGTTAGGCAGGTGTGTTGATCTGCGTGAGGATGGGGAGGCTCTCCAAAGAGACTTAGACTGGATCGCTGGGCCACTGCTAATGATATGAGTTTCAACGAGGCCAAGTGCCAGGTCCTGCACTTGGGCCGCAACAATCCCATGCAAAGCTACAGGCTTGGGGAAGTGTGGCTGGAGAGCTGTCTCATGGAGAGGGATCTGAGGGTTCTAATTGACAAGTGAATGAATATGAGCCAGCTGTGTGCCCAGGTGGCAAAGAAGGCCAATGGTATCCTGGCATGTATTAGAAATAGTGTGACCAGCAGAAGTAGGGAAGTGATTGTCCCCCTGTACTCAGCACTGGTGAGGACTCACCTTGAGTACTGTGTCCAATTTTGGGCACCTCAGTACAAGAGAGATACTGAGGTGCTGGAGTGGATGCAGAGAAGGGCAACGAAGCTGGTCAAAAGAGTGGAGAAGAGATCATATGAGGACTGTTTGAAGGATCTGGGTCTGTTTAGTTTGAGGAAGAGGAGGCTGAGGGAAGACCTCATCACTCTCTACAACTACCTGAAAAGACATTGTAGAGAGGTTGGTGCTAGTCTCTTTTCTCAGGTAATTAGTGACAGAACTAGAGGGAACGGCCTAAAGCTGAAACAAGGTAGGTTTAGACTAGACACTAGGAAAAAATTCTTCACAGAAAGAGTGGTGAGATACTGGAATAGGCTGCCTAGGGAGGTGGTTGAGTCATCATCTCTGGATGTGTGTAAGCATTGCTTAGATGTGGTGTTGGGGGATATGGTCTAGGGGTGAACTTGTAGAGTAGGGCTAATGATTGGACACGATGATCCCAAGGGTCTTTTCCAACCTAAATGATTCTGTGATTCTGCGATTCCGTGATGACCTGGATAATACTTGCAGCAGCTCTATCTAGCAACTCGTTGGTAAATATTTTTCAAGTATGAAATATTCTCAATTTCCTTCAATTTTCCTTCTAAAGAGTTTTGTGATACACCTAAAATATTATTTTCTGGTTCCAAAGAATCACAGAATGATAGGGGTTGGAAGGGACCTCTAAAGATCATCTAGTTCAACCCCTCTGCCAGAGCAGGATGTCCTAGAATAGGTGACACACGAACAAGTCCAGGTGGCTTTTGAAAGTCTCCAGAGATGGAGATTCCACTACCTCTCTGGGCAGCCTGTTCCAGTGTTCTGTGACCCTCACAGTGAAGAAGTGTTTCCTCATGTTGAGGTTGAACCTTCTGTTTTCCATTTTATGGCTATTGTCCCTAGTCCTGTCACTGGACACCACTGAGAAGAGCCTGGCCCCATCTTCCTGACACCTACCCTTTAGATATTTATAAGCATTGATCAGATACCCCCTCAGCCTCCTCTTCTCCAAGCTAAACAGAGTCATCTCTCTGTCTTTAAAAGAAAGTCCATCCTCTTTCTTCCTACCTCAAAAAAAAAAAAAAAAAAAAAAAAAAAAAAAAAAAAAAAGTACTAATACTGAATACTATTATTTTTAAATGGAGATGGTAAAATAAATTACATATGTAGCACTTTTGAACATTATGGCTCAAAGAACTTTATAAATATCTCCCTCAATTTCCCCATTTTACTCTTGAGCACAGTGACGCTGAAAGTAGCCAAGTAGCTTTTTGTAAAGGCCTGATTCTAAATTCAAGGAATTAACAATTCATTGTGTTTTTAATGAGATACTTTACAATAGCAGTTAAGAATAGATCTTAATTCTCATGACTCACAGTTTCATCAACAGAAAGCAGCTGCTACATCACAATACTGACAGCAAGTGCCAGAATTCACTAGCCCTTAAAAATGTGAATGCTATGGTCTGGCAACAGTGTAGTGAACAGTTGTAGTGAACCCAAGGGGGTGTTCTTTAAATGGACTTTTGCTCACATTTGTCACTAAAACCACGGAATCAAAGTCAAAGACCCAGACAATGCTTTGAAAGTATACCTTTACATTTCTGACAGACTATACTGTCTTATAAAGAGTGATCAATTGTGAGCATTTTAGATCTTCAAAAATATATGTGTCTTTCCATTTCGGGCTTCTTTTTGGTACCTAAATGTTTCATTGTAGTGCAGAATGGTAGTAATAGATGAAACAAAAGGTCTTTCTGGTGGCCTGTTTTTCTGATATCTTTCCTTTTCAGAAAGAAAATTTTTCATGCTTGAGAATTTCTAGTCTAAAAGTATAGGGCCTACTCTAGGGTACTAGAGAGAGAAATATGTGGTGCTAGCTTGATCCAGTTTCCTTCATTGTCACATACCATACAACAGTTAAATGACTACACCAAAGTACTTGCATTAGTTATTATTACCTGACACCTAAACATCAAAGGAATGTGTTGCTCTGTGGTTTGATTAAAGTAGAAAAAACAAAAATGATAGTAGGTTTAGGAGCTTTCCCTGTACCTTTCTATATTTATTTATGTTGCATCTCAGCTACATTCATAAGAACCAGGCTGCTATCTTTGCCTGTGTTGAGAGTCAGAGAACTTAATGATAATTCAAACAGAGTTTTAAAAGGCAGTACTGCAAAACCTAAATTTTAGGCAACATTTGTCTTCCAAAAGTGAACTTTAGAAACTGAGGGACTGGGACAATTTAAAGTCCATTGGGTGCACTCTAGAATAGTTAACCTACAAAAAGTGTTGAATATTAGGACCTACCTTGTCATGAAAATCTGAAGAGGTATCTAAAAGTACACAAGAACAATGGACTAGAGTTCTTCCCCGTGGTTTATTCTTTCCTTTGTTCATTGCCATATTATTGCTGTCTACACAGTGTTTTATCAACTGTAAAAGACCACAACTCAATTCACTCCATAGTCTAGTGGTAAGACAGTTCTTAGAGGGTAGATGAGTTCAAGATCGTGTATTTAATCAAATATAACTTAAGATGCTCTTTAAGAACTCAGATGAAAGATGTTAGAAAGCAGTAGAAAAAGTTCATGTCTCCTTTTTCTTCCCAGCCCAGGACTCCCTTTTCAGCCAGGAGGAAGTACAGCAGAATGACTTGATAACAATCTTGAAAATGCTTCTAACCAGCCTCACATATACCCATTCATAGGAATAAAATACATTTTCCTGTTGCTGTTTCATGCCTCATTCTCCCAATTTAACATGATCAGTTATTGGAAACAGTTAGCCAAATGAATGCTCTCACTCTTTACAACAAATCTAGCTTTGCACTTCAGAGCTTTCTGCAATTAGTCTCTTAGTATGATTCTCCAATTCATAATGTCTGCCTGGATTTGGTCCACATACAATATATTCAAATGTCACTACAAGTACTGGTTAGGGATGCTTATTTTATCAGACTTTAAAGCTGGCAGTGCAGTCTTCCAGACATGTTCTTTAAAACAAAAGATGAATAAACTATACTGGCCTTGGATATGTATGGAGTCACAAATATTTGGTCCTATAGACAAGAAAGGTTTGATTACAGGTTCATTCTGAATGTCTGGGGAGATGCTTGTCTAGGCTGATGGGTAAACTAAAAGCTGGAATATGTCCCAGCTGACAGGGAAGAGACGGCTTTGTCAGGTCCAAACTATTTTCTTCATAGCCCCATTCATTAGTATAACATCAAACAAATTATTTTCCCAAGAGAATAACAAAAATTATTTTATACCTTCTAAAACTGCTGTGTTTTGTTAGTTTGTGGTTTTTTTTTTTATATATATAGTTTCAATAGTATATCCTTAATGGGTCTGTTAGCTTCAAAAGGTGACATTGTATTTACACTTCATTGATTCCTTTACTGCACTCTACTGATTCTCTTACTGACAAAGAATTTTAAATACTGGTAGTGTATATGTTGTCTTTCCTCAGACTTTATAGTCAATTCTCTTTTAATCATATGGTAACAGTAAACATCAAGCATAAGGACTTTGTTCCTACATGGCAGCAAAAGATAGTCTTCAGTCTCAGTGCTTGTTTTATTCTCTGATCAACAACCATGGTGGAACCCAACAGCTGTAGAAATGGCTACAAATGTAATGTAAAGCACAAGTGTGCTTTCATCTGATCTTCTTTATAATCTGAAACTTTCAGAATGCTTCTCTGTTATGAATTCCTCATGTTCTCCTGTGAAATTAGACAGTTTTGTTAAGGATTCATTGTTGTGAAATGTTCAAGAGGACAGCCATTTTTCTGTCTATTATGGTAAACTAAGTCTGTCATGTGAAGATTTACACGAGTGAATACAAATTCTTATACAGAAAAAGTGTTCAGTTATAATGATTACTCTCCCCTTATACTTTCTTTCTTTGAGTAAGATTCATAAATGAAGTTATATTGAGTTAAACATCATCATCTTCTTTACAACATAGTTTAGAGTCATACATTGTTGATGTATGGCATTGATAACTGCAGCACAGTAATACTTCAGGCAATATGCTAATGTGTATTTATTCAACACAGAACCTGCCTTTTTCAGATGTTATCTGAAAATTAATGTATATATTATAAAATAACTGAGTCACATTAGTATTCCCCAATTTTTAAGTTGGGGTTTTTTTTACATATTTAAAAAGTGTATACGTATATTTCATTTGCAGGTTGAGGAGTTTGTTTTTTCTTTGTTTATTTGTTTTTGTTTGTTTTTTTTTGAGGGAGGTGTTGTTTTATTAATGTGGTAAGTATAAATTTACAGATTTTATTTTCAATAAATTAAAATTATGTCTTTGTGGGTGCCAGAAAATAAAGAAATCTCATACACATCTCAGATATGTCAGTGTAGACTTCATGCAAGATTATAAAAAACATCAAAGGTACTCTAACATAAAACCTAATAGTAATCTATGTAATTTGGAGAGGTTTTGAGCAGCTTTTTGTCTCCGTATCTCTATTACTGAGCTTTATCTAAAGAAGATGGTCAATAAAATATCAGATAGAGTAGCAGTCAGATTTAAATTAGCCACAAACTTTGAACAGTAGACAAACTGATAGTAAAATATATCTGTGTTTTTTTAATATCATAGCTGCTGCTTCCTAAATACCATTTGAGAACTACAATGTAAGGAAGAAAATAAAGAATATTAAAGGAAGGTGGGTTATGCAGACTTCTAAATATCATTACCTGAGACAACCAAGGGGAAAACTAGGATTTGGAAGTCATCTCTGTTTTGCATGACTTATGCAGTATAACTACTAGAATCACTTCCTATTACTCATGATGTATGAAACTTCAGTTATCCTGGGTTCTAAAAATATTTGTGTAAAGTATGCTCTGTTTATCTGTTCATTGAAAGTGTCAGATGTAAGGATCTGATCTGAAAGGAAAGAAAGAAATTGAATAGTTTTTCTAAATAATTAAGATTTACCATGTGAAAGAAGGAACAGATGAGGACCAAGAACTACAATAAATTGACAATTTATTTTAATTGACCTTAATTTATAAAGCTTGAAGTATCAACTTTATAAAGTAGGGGAAAGGGCATCAAATGTCTTCCAAACCTGTTCTTTAAAATGTACTAATATACATATATTAAGTTGAGTACTTAATCTGCAAAGTATTCAAAATTCAATATTTTGCATATATTCTTTGAGAAGCAGCCAAACTTCCTTAGTAAACTTGAGAAAAGAAAGGTGGTCAATTTCTCTGAAGTGTTGAAGTTTTTCATCTATAGTTCTTCCTACAAAGGTATGTTGTTGACATTGATCTTAAATAATATGAATAAATAACTACTCAAAAAATAAATGTAATTTAACTCATATTAAGATCAATAGAATGCACTAGTCAATCTTGCTTTTTTGCCTTCAGTGTACAACTTCAAAAATATCAATCTGCTCTCTAGCTTTTGTATTTATTGAAGTCCTTCAGTGACTTATTTTTATATTCGCATTCTATTGCTAATAAATGAAAAAGAAACCTTGCCTTTTGAATGCATTGGGTTTTTTTCCTAAGGGAAAAAAAAAAAAAAATCAAGAGGAAAAACATGATTGGCTTTGTTCTTTGCCTTTGCTGCTTGATAAGAATTGTCAGCCCCCTAAAATTTAGTCATAGACCCATGGCTGTAATAAATCCATATATATTTTGACTTATATGTGTCCAAAACACCTGCTTCATGTGAGAGTGTTGACACAATTTTGTCTTGTGTAGTCATAACTTTTAACCTTATTCTCTTGCTCAGACTTTATACATTGAAAATGTTTTTACTTGTTTGGCTACATAAGCAGATGTTTTCAATCACCATAATGCTGATAATGATAATCCATCACTTCTGCAAGATGTTGCAGCAAATTTAGAAGCTAAGGATGTATCTGAATATGGTTATTCTGAAGGAAAAAAAAAAAAAAAAAAACCAGCCTTCTAAAAGATTAAAAGCGAAGTGTAGATTTCATTCTGCAGAGGACAAAACAATGAGCATTTGAAAAAACACAGAAACCATGTTTTAGCGACTAAGCATGCATCAGATTTAAAGACTTATTTTCTCCTATACTAGCAGGCAACTGACAATGAATTTTATCCTGGAGAAGACTGAGAGGGGATCTTTTCAATGCTTATAAATATCTAAAGGGTGGGGGATAAGAGGATGGGTCCAGACTCTTTTCAGTGGTGCCTAGTGATAGGACAAGGCACATAAATTACAACACAGGAAGTTACACCTAAACATAAAGTGAAACCCTCTTTACTTTGAGGGTGATGGAGCACTGGAACAGGCTTCCTGGTCAGGTTGTGGATTCTCTTTCTCTGGACACTTACAAAACCCACCTGGATATATTCCTGTGTAACCTGTTCCATTCGTACCTGCTTTAGCTGGGGGGGTTGGTCTAGAGGACCTCCGGAGGTCCATTCCAACTCCTACTACTCTGTCATTCTGTGATTCTGCCAAGTCCTTATTTTTCTTTGCTTGCACACATGGCTTTTGCTTTACCTGTTATACTGTCTTTGTCTCAAGCCATGAGTTTTCTCCCCTCTACCCTTTGATTCTCTCTCCCATCCCATACTGGGGGAAGTGAGGGAGCAGCAGTGTGAGGCTGAGCTGCCTACCAGGGCTACACTGTGTCAACATGCAACATGTTAAACACTGTTATTTTGACCCTTCTTATCTTTCAGTTTCTGTTGTAAAACCTATGTTTTTTCTGTGACAATGGAGTATATGGAGGTTGCATTCTTTGTCCACAGAAGTGACAATAAAATTAAAAAACATTCTGGAAAGTTTAACTTAGTTATAAAAACAACATACAATTCCCCATTTAAATATAGCAAGACACAAAGATCAAAATAATTTCTACTAGGGAACATTGTCTTCCACTGTTAGACACAGTTATTACTTTAGTAATTACAAGGTCAACTAAAAATCAACATGAAATGAGAGGAATATGGAAGAGCAGCTAATATTGACTAAACTACTTAAAACATATTGTTGTGAAGTTCTTAGACCTACAAATAAAATCTGTTTCAACTGCATAAATAGAAGAATGATGGGAGTGTGGTATTTGCATATATTAGATAAAATGTCTGTAGAAACTGATACTAGTTGAAGTGATGACACAGAACCAGATATAGCTCTATCTTCTTAATGTAAACATATGTTACTTCAAAAATATCTTTAAAAGTTGAGCAAAGAACTAAAGGACCTAGCACAGATCCTTGAAACTATGGATGTAAAAAGAAGTCCAGATGACTTCAGTGGAACCCTTATTACCTGATTTTACAGTTATATAATCCTGTTCTTGCAGAGTAATTTGTCTGCAGCCCACAGCTATTTCTGCTCTCCCAAAACCTCTCCATGGTTTTGAGTATCATATGCCTTATCTGAGTGGTTTACAGCTATATTTATATAAAGCCTGTAATTGGGGGGCTTGGGTTTACTCAGCCAACAGCAGCTCCACAGTCAGTTTTTCCTTGTGGCTCACAATAGGAGTATTTGTGGTGCTGTTTAATGAGGTATAACTGCTAGATACTCTGTATGCCTTTGGGCCCATCACAGGTAGATCTTTTAGCCAAAAGTTCCTGGGTTTTTTGATTCTAGAACAGGACACATTTCCCTACATGTACAAATGGAGAGTGAGGTATGAGCCCTCAAGAGTTCAACACCTGTTTTGGAGGACCTGAAAAAAACAGGTAAGTTACACAGTGGTATGATTCCAATCCCAGTTCAAAAGGGTTTCAGACTGATAAGAGTCTCTTCTCATGCACAAGTTTGCCTTTTTTAAACTTAAGTCCCAGTACCTATGTTTAATTGCAGCATTGTACACCTACATGGTATACAGTATACATTTTTCTGCATGCCAGTTCATGCCAAAAAAAGACTGCAGTGTGCACTTAATGTCCACTGGCAGTAGGCTGCAGGGTGTGTGGGCTGTAAATCACTGCTGAAGACACATACCTGAAAAATAAAACACTGAGAGTGACCAGACAGTATCCCACAAGACATTCATAGTCCTAGACTGATTCTGATGTCTGTTTTCTGGGAACTTTTCTAACTCTTCAGATCTATTTCCAAAATCATGAATTTTGGGGCAAAGGTGAGCTCAGACTAAGTTAAATTTACAATTGAAGGGATGATAGAAAGTATGAGGGAAGGTATGAGAGATAAGGTACAAGATATTAGGGGTACTGGCCCAAAGGTTGAGACCATACAAAAGGGCTGTAGGCTACTTCTCCAAGCAACTGGATGAAGTTAGCAAAAGATGGACTGGATGTTTATGGGCAGTGGCCACTGTGGTACTGAACATACAGGAGGCACAAAAATTCACTATGGAACAGCAAATAACTTCTTTAATGTCCCATGCAGTATCCTCAGTTTTAGAACAAAAAGGAAATAATTGCTTATCCCCATGGTGAGTTTTGAAATATCATGCCATTCTGCTTGAATCTGATGATGTTAAGATTGAAGTAACTAATATTGTGAATACATCTTTCCTTAGAGGACAGACATCTGAACCACTGGTACATGACTGGCTGGAGACCGTGGAAAAAGTATATTGCAGCAGATCACAGCTAACAGAAGAGACACTGGAAGATGCAGAAGAATCACAGATGAAAGAAGTTTCATCTGACAAGGGAACTGTAAGGCTGGATAAGCAGTAACAACAACAGACAAGGTAACCAAGTCTGAACCACTACCTGATGGGACAGTGGGCCAAAAGACTGAAACAATTGCTCTCACTAGAGCCATGGAACTAGCAAAAAGAAGAAAGATAAACATATGGACAGATTCCAAATATGACTTTGGAGTTATCCATGCTCACGGAGCTATTTGTAAGGAGAGAGGTTTGTTATTCGCTCAAAGAGAACAAATTAAACATGCAGAAGAAATACTCTGCCTATTGGAAGCTGTCCAGCTACTAGCTAAGGTTGTTATTATGCACTGTCATGGGCACCTAAGGGTAACACTGATCCAGAGAAAGGTAACCCATTGGCTGACTATGAGGCTAAAAAGGCCGTAGAAAGAACACAAGAAAAGCAAATTTTGATCTTAGTTCCAGATAATAGGAATATAAACCTAGGTAGGCAAGGAAACACTGAATATTCTAACTCAGACTATGAACTGATAAAAGAACTGGGGGGCATGAGTTCTCTCTGGAGGCTGGGTTCAGTTAGAGGATGCCAGTAGTCCCTGCCAAATTAGTATGGGGAGTTGTGAGGGAGGAACATAGCAAGACTCACTGGGGAGCAGGTCCATTATATAAATTTCTGAATCAGAGGTTGGTCAGAGAGAATTTATATACAACAGGAGGTAACACAACAATGTGAAATATGTTTGAAAATAATCCCAATATTAGTAAGTGCATGTAGTTGGGACAGATTGGAAAGGGGAATGCTCTGGGGGACTACTGTCAGAGAAAATTTTCTGAGCAGGGAGGTATAAGCATTTACTGGTATTAACAGATACCTTTTTGGGATGGCCAGAAGCATTCCCTTGTCAAACAAATAAAGCTAGAGAAGTTTCAAAGGCCTTGCTACATGAAATAATACAGATATTTGGGGAACCTTCTGTAATGTTCTTGGATCAGGAAACACATTTCATGCTGAAATTATACTACAGATTAGCAAGGCATTAGGAATTGATTGTCAGTTGCATACTCCTAATAGACCACAAGCGAGTGGACAGGTAGAGAAAATGAATCATCTAATTAAACAGCAAATTGCTAACACTTGTCAAGAAACCAATATGTATTGGTACCAGGCATTACCTTTGACCCTGCTAAGAATATGAACCAAGCCATGGGCCAAAGAAGGCTGAAGTCCTGTTGAAATTTTATATGGCAGACCATACTACATGCTATGTCAAGGAGAAGACTTGAATCAAGTGGGAGAACAATATTTGACACAATATATAATATCCCTAAGCAAACAGACAGAATTAACAAGTGTGTAATAGAAACCAGGGCAAGAGGGATAGATAAACCCATTCATCCTTTTAACCCTGGGGACTGGATATATGTTAAGAATTTTTCAGGAGATGCCCTTCAGGAGAAGTGGAATGGACCTTAGCAGGTGCTGCTGACCACTCTTCACTGCAATTAAGATGAAGGAGAAACCTACCTGGATCCACTACTTTCTAGTGAAAAGGGCTCCAAATAAGCAGTGGACAGATGAACCTGCAGGGCCACTTCAGTTAAAATTGCAGAGGGAGTGAAATGGGAATCAGATATTTTATGATTGTGTTAAACAGTGTAAATATTGTTGTTGCTTGGGACAGGAACATACATTTTGAAACTATCTGAATGCTAACTAATGCTACTAAAGACTGATGGATTTGGACTGCCTTACCTAAGGTAAACATGAGGCTGCCTCTACATGGGGTGACCTCAACTCATTGGAAATATGGTAAAAATCCCTGGCTTGAATTTTGAAAAAGGCCTGATGGAGGTCATCGTTCTCCTGATAATTCAAGCTATGCCATTTGTCCCAAAATTCAATTTACAAATATTAGAGGATATTGAAACTTAGTTTCTGATTAGCAATAATAACTGTAATTGGAGGAATAGATCAAAAATTGCCTGTGCTCCCCATTGATCTGTTTCAATTGCAATAGCTATACTTGCAATGATGGATGGAATGATTGTTGGATAAATCAGACTACAGTGAAAGTGGGCACATGGAATCTGACAGGATTGAATGTTATGTGCATAGATTTTTGTAATCACACACAATTGTAAACTTATGCAAGCCAAGGTGGGGATGTACTGGGAAATAGGTCACATCAGTGTGGATGGCACAATGTGGCTATCTGATAGGTATTGGTGGTTGTGTGGAGACGACATTAGTAGGAAACAGCTCTGCAGAATGGAAGGGAATGTGTACAATTGGATACTTAATTCCCCTGGATAAGATCTAAATGGGAGGAGAATCCTCTAGCAAAAAGGGGAACAGGATTCCATAATTTTATTAGGTGGTTTTTACCTTGGTTAGGGGTCAGTGAACTTGAGAAAGCTATAGTGAATATTTCAACCACTCTGGATGATATATTTAACATCACTACAGATGCCACCCGTGGTCTTTGGACAGAGGTAAATTTATTTTCAAAAAGTAGTTTTACAGAATAGAATGACACTGGACTTATTAACCCTGAAGGAAGAAGGGGTTTTTACAATTATCAGTCAGAGTTGTTGCGTATATGTAAACTAGGAGAGCAGAATTGAGGAAGATTTGGGTAAATTGTTTTAGAGTTTTTCATTAAGTCAGTAAAGATGATACTAGTTGGGGATTCAGGGAACTTTGGGAAAGATTGACTTCTTGGCTTCCAAACTTAGCTTGGTTGAGACAAATCTTTGCATTCATAGTAGGATTTGGTATTTTGGTTGCTTTAACTTGTAAAATTATTCAATGTACCCTCTGGTGTTGCAAGAAAAATTTAAATAATTATGAAGACTGGAAATGCAATAGAATAAAACATCAGGTAGAAACTGGAAAATATTTTTAAAAGACATTAATCAATAATGGAATTCTATAATCATAGTGAAAGAATTTGTGCTGTACATAGAAAAGGGGGGAATTGAAGGCAGGAGATGGGATGTCTGGTGGAATTTTACTAGTCTTTGAACAAGCAACAACAATAAATGGGTAGTTGCACAGTAGGGACATACTGTGAAATTCATAACCTTGTAATACAGTGTTTATTTCCAGGAACAGGACAACAAGACATCTCGAGGCACGTGAGCAAGCTGAACAGACAAGAACCAGTTTTGTGGCAACAATAAGGCTTTTAGGCTTTAGGTTGCTAAAAGAACATGGTGATGAAGAAGAGAAGATTAAGTAAATGACCACCAGAGGTCACAAAAGACACCCGAGGGCAGAAAAGACCCTAACCCTAACTTTATTATGCATTCTCGGACTATGTAAATGAATTTCAGAAATCCATTAGCGTAAGATTGCCCTTTCTAAGAAATATAATGAATATGTATGTTTAGCCTGCATATAAACTATGTATCTAGCTTGCAGGGGTACACACATTTGGAGGAGTGATCCCCTGTGCGTCTGACACAGCAAAATAAAGAATGCCTGCTTAATAACTTTGGTTATGGAGTTTTTCACTGCATCACACTGTATACTATATCTTTCATCAATAATATTACTAGTTTAGTATTCACTTTTTTCCCACATGTTTGTCATCAGGGTAGGGGTTGGACTCGATGGTCTTAAAAGCCTTTTATTATTATTCTGTTTTTCTTCCACAGGCTAATATTTTTTTAATTTATTTTTTTACATATTCTTAGTTACCTACGAACTCACTAACTTAGTTACCTACTAACTGATATGCTACAGAGTCACCTTTTTGACTTCCAGGCATGTAAAGAAAAGCTTCAGAGTCTCCAAGAGTTTTAACTCCAGTATTTATGCAGCTTATTTTGTTGGTACAGCTTCATACCGAGATAGCTTGATTACTAATTGAATGGGTACCTAGTATAATTGAAATAATCAAGTATGCAAACAGGAGATTAGTCTTGGCAGCACAATTATGTTCCAGTTATTCACATTTTAAAATCAGATTTCTAAATCAGGTGAGTTTGGTATTTTTATTCTAAGTTTCTGCTTCCATATTTTTGTAAACTTCAGCTTTTTTGGCCTCAAGGAAGCCTTGGCCTAATGCTAGAATCCATAGGTTTGCCAGTCCCAAAACACTAGCTGGTTCTAAATGTCTGCACTCACCAGTGTGACTAGTGGATACTACTGATGACCTGTTAAAAAAATCCAGAAAATAAAATATATTATAATCTGTAATAAATTGAGTTAATTTTAAAATCAAGACTCCAAGAATTTTATGAAATAATATTTATATAAAGGGGGCTATGCTTATATTTTCTGCTGTGGGAGTGGATTGCTTTGTTTGCTCCATCTAAACTTAGGTACCTATTTTAGGGAAGTTGGGCTTCCATGTCTCTCAGCAGAGAGAAAGGCCCCCCAACTGACAATTCATCCTAGCTGTCTTGGACATGTAATATTAGATGGGGTGAATCACCTACTTTAAGTGCCTAGATGATGATATGAATTAGTCACCTGATTTTAGACAGCTAAATCTTCACAAAGTGAAGTCCCGTGCACAATGCGTATTGTAGTTATTGCAGCACTCTTCACTGTGGGCACAAAGGGCAAAAGATTTTGTCATCTGAAGATAATGTATGGTCTGAACTGCTTATCAGTTCTTAGACCTGGGATGCAATAACCAACCTGCTTCCTGAATTAAGTAGGTAGATGGCATAGCTCCTGTGGTGACTGGAGTCTGGCAGCTTGCTGTGATAAAAGCAAGAGAAAAGTTGTTTTCTAGGGCTTGTCTTGTAAAAGAAGGAAAGCAGAGGGAACTACTTTTGGCTTCCATTGCAGGCAAGCAGGAAGTCCAGTACTTAGAGCCTAAGAGGTACTGGCATCAACATGCCTCTCTCTAGGTGTCAATCACATGCACTCAAGGAATTACAGAATCACAAAATGGTAGAGATTGGAACTGTTGTTTCATGCTAATCTTAAAATATTTGTGAAGAAAAATCAAAATGTTTCCAGGATCATTAAAAATTATTTTGTTCCTTTTTTTATTTACATTATGAAGACACTTTTCTAAGGCTAAAGAGCTTGAACAGGATTTCCCAGAAGGAGCTCAAACACTGAGTGTCCTTTTCTTTAAATATTGTTAATTACATTTCCTTCCAATTTACTGATTACTCTATTAGGTGTGTACTGGAACAAACCTAGATTTTAATTACAAGCTACCATTTCACACTTTCACAGTAGATTTCCATGTAAATTTATAAAGCTATGAGAACACTGTCTTCATGTTATATATTCAGCACTGTGGAGTTTTGGTGTGTAGAAAATGTGTTTTACAGACTTATTGAATTACATTGAAAAATGCATGAAATAAGAGCAAATATTGAAGATGTTTATCAGTATGTGTATATTACAAGTTTATGAAAACTCTTCCCTTCCACTTCCCTTTTGTTAATTCATAGAAACATAGAATCACAGAATCATAGAAAGATTTGTTTGGAAGGGACCTTTAAAGGTCATCTAGTCCAACCCTCCTGCAGTGAGCAGGGACATATTTAACTAGATCAGGTTGCCTCATCCAACATGACCTGGAATGTTTCCATGGATGGGGCATCTGCCGTCTCTCTGGGCACCAATATGTTGCAGGGTTTCACCACTCTCATTGTAAAAGATCTTCCTTTTCTAGTCTTTCCATATCTAGTCTAAACATACCCTCTTTGAGTTCTAAACTATTACTCTTTGTCCAGTTGCAACAGGCCTTACTGAAAAGAGTGTCCTCATCTTTCCTATAAGACCTCCTTTAAGTACTGCAAGGCTGTGGTAAGGTCTCCCTAGAGCCTTCTCTTCTGCAGGATGAACATCCCCAGCTCTCTCAGCCTTACTTCAGAGGAGATGTGTTCCAGCCCTCTGATCATTTTGGTGATTCTTCTCTGGACATGCTCCAACAGGCTCGTGTCCTTCTTTTGCCGAAAGCTCAAGAACTGGACACAATAGTCCAGATAAGATTTCACCATGGCTCAGCACGATAGCAGAATCACCTCCTTATACCTGCTGGCCATGCTTCTTTTGAAGCAGACCAAGGTACAGTTGGCCTTTTGGGCTGTGAGCTCACATTGCCAACTCGTGTCCATTTTTTCATCCACCAGTACCACCAAAGCCTTTTCTTTGGGGCTGCTGACAATCCTTTCATCTCCCAGCCTGTATTGATAGTGAAGATTGTCCTGACCCAGCTGCAGGACCTCACCCTTGGTCTTGTTGAACCTGATAAGGTTCACACAGGCCCACTTCTCAAGCTTGCCCATGTCCCTTTGGTGGCATCCTGTTCCTCTGGCATGTCAGCTGCACCCCTTAGCTTGGTGTCATCTCAAGCTTTCTGAGGGTGCACTCAATTCCACCGTCTATGTCATTGATGAAGATATGAAATGGTACTGGTCCCAGTACAGAGCCCTGTGGGACACCATTTGTCACCCATCTCCGTCTGGACAGGGAGCTGTTGACCGCTACCCTCTGGACGTGACCATCCAACTTATTTGTTATCCACTAAAAAATCCACCCATCAAATCCACATGTCCACTGCTAAACCATGTCCCTAAGCACCCATAACATCAAGGTTTATGACTCAATCACTTCCCTGGGCAGCCTGTTCTAAAGCTTGACAACCCTTTCAGTGAAAAAATCTTCCTTTCCTTGTGCAACTTGAGGTCATTTTGCATTCAATGTAGCAGATCCACTGATCAAGCTTGTGGTCCTCTTTCTGATTAATGAAATTACGTTTAATGAATTCTACACCTTGGAAAGGACCAATGCAGGTCTTGTGTTTTCAAAAGGGTAAGGTGTATTTTTCAAAATGGAAGCTGGTGTTGCTGAGCTTTGCAGATAAATGACTTTAAATATATAGTTATATTAACAAGACAACATAAGAAACTTCTGACTGTTCCTTAAATCAAAGAGAAAGTAAAGTGTAAGCAAATAGTTAACCCTTATTTATGACTACACTAACAAGACAATGGTGTGAAAAATACCTTGTAGATTAAAAATAACCCAGAATAGTGACTTTGTGGATCACTGACGGAAGAGGAATTACCATGGTAATTCTATCATAAATACTAAAAGAAGAATATCATGACAGCAGATTGAGGTCAATGGGCTAAGAACGACCAGAAGCAGTTTTTTTATTTGAGAAGGGGCAAAGGGTCATGACTTGAGAATAATCTAGGAGGGGAGAGAATGAGAAAAGGAATAATAAAGTGAAGCATATGATGTAATCAGTGTCGTTAAGGGATACTCCTAAAGTCGTTCTGCGTATGACCACCATAATTTTGATATTTTTTTCTGCTTTTATCTGACTTGTTCCTGTTGTCAAGAAGGGCCTGGCATGACTTTCCCGGCACTAGAACATGGACAGGGGAATCTGAAGAGTGCAACCTAACATCCCTTCCTAACATCCTTAATAGTCCACATATTCAGGACTGTATTAATTATCGATTTGGTTGGTAAACTAGAAAAGCCAAAATTAAAAAGAGATACTGTTTGTGTTTATTTGCTGATCTGTTTAATTTTTTTTTCACTTCTCCCCAGATTTATATTTTTTTAGTACAATGATTGACTGAAGACCGATTGAAACTCCAGTCAGTGACTTGAAGTTTTTAACAGTTTTAGAAAAGGATGAATGTTGAAATTACAGTATCTTTACAGTATCTTTACAGCATTAATAGTAAAACTATGACGTCTGTTTCCTTTTCTTCCTCTTTTTTCCCCCTGAAACTATTTACCCAACCTATCTCGCACATAGTGCATCAATATGAAAATGTATCATTCATTCCACAACTCTTAATCTATATTAACTAGTCCACCACCCCTAAATCCCCCGTGAAAATATTATACAGAGCCATGTGATGTTGTGATACAACAAAGAGTGAAAACAATTTCTTTAAAGAATTCTTTATTTGTTTTCACCAGGGAAACCTATTACAGCTTCTTCAGCCTCAATACATGAACACTAATTTCATTGTCAGCAGGAATTAGCCTTTCATTGTTTAGATAAATGCACCTTTGTGTTATATATATAACTCAGTGATGCCATGAACCAAAAGTGATGAAAAGCTGGATCCTTTTCAAACATGTAAAAGCAATGTCGTATAGCAGGCACAAAGCACTTCTACCTGCGGAGTTTACTAATGGCTTCTAGATGAAATGTGAGCAAATTGGCTATGAGGAATATGGGTTAAAAGTCTATGAATTCATAAACTTGCAAATCAGGAGAACTCTGGTATGTGAGTTAATGGAAAAATGAACAGACTGTTCTAATTATCACCTCTATTCTAATCCTCACTGGTTTCCTCATTTTAATCACTCCCTGTATAAAAATACATCTTTTGATCATCTAAGCAACATTTTTGCTCTCTGATTTCACTTCTACCTTTCTTACACATAACTTGACCGCTACCTTGGCTAATTTTGTATAGGTTCTGTTCATATATTAGAGTTTTTGTTTCCTGCTCAACACACATACAGCTTCCTTTTATCTTATTCTCTGCCCTGAGTCTTCAGTTTCTCTTTTGTGACAGCCATTTTTTCTTCTACTTCCCTGAATAAAATAAAGTTTCACATATTAAAAAAAAAAAAAAAAAAAAAAAAAAGATGATTCTAACCCATGTAGATGGATCTCTAGGCATTGTTTGATTAGTCGTCTTGCTTTTATTCTGTGGTCTGTACCCTTTTTTGGGACATCTAGGTTTTAGCTTAAGCTCTATCATCCACAAATAAAACACTGTTGAAATACATCAGGTGTAATGAAAAGCTGTCAAATGCAATGAAAGTTTGACTTACCTTCCTCCAGAAGTGAAGAATACCCTTCCTCATACACTATGGGTAATGAATAGCAGAGAGTTGTTAGTGGCCAACTTAAGATGTAGGTATGGTTCATGAAAATTACTTAAATAAACTTTTATTCTAAGGCTTGCAGATACATTTTAGGGTTTTGAGGGGGTGGGAGTGGGTGTGTGTTTTTCTGTTTGGTTCAGTTTTGTTTGATTCATTTTTTAAATAAGGGTAAAAAATTATTTTAGCCATAATACCTGAAATTATTATACGATGCTTACTGACTCACACCAAAAAATTACATTCTCGACTTCAGTAGCAGGACTTAATGAAGATGAAGAATGAAGGGGAACACAGAGCATCTGGGTGCGCTGGTGCATAATCTCTCTTAGTTGACAATAAAAACTCTAACAGACACAACTTACTGACTTAGAAATATTTAATGTTATCCTTGAGGCATGTCTTAAATAGAATTCTATTTTAATAAGTTAGTGTGAACAGTGAGTATGTGATCAGTGGATTTAAATAACAATTTTACTGACAATTAATAAACGATCCAAGAAAAATACCTCTTTAAAGATCAGAAAAAGGTTTGGCAAAAAAAGATGATGTCCAAGACTGGTAATAGCAACTGCTTTATCCAAGTCATAGACATCTGCTCCACTTGTTATATCATCAAGAGTCAATGCTGATGAACATCAATATTTTGTGCATAATATGTGCAGTAACATAAATGACAAGATAGAGAGTTTTCCTGAGTATAGGGTGGAAAAAAACTATTTGCTGCCTCTGTTATACTTTTTATTGCTGTTGCAATTTTATATAGCAGGTTTTTCTGCAGGCTATAGTCAAGTGTCAGAACCCTGTCATGCAAGCATTGCAGGAAAATACAATCAAAAGTATTTCTTTCCCCACATCCATCATAAAAATGTGCAGGTTTCACCTTACCCACACTTTTAATGCTGCCACAGTTTAGGGTCAGGGCAGCCCCTTAGATCTGTAAAAGATGCTCTCTGTTAATCCCCCTCCCTCTCCAAAGGGGAATAGAAAGGAAAAAAGAAAGAGAGACTTAGTGATTAGAAAAGGAACCTAGAACAGCTTTAATGAAAATTATAATAATAATAATGGAATATATACATATATATACAAAACCAGTATCAAACCCAACCCCCCCTGGTGTCAATTATGCCACCATCACCACTGATGCTGTGGATCAGGCACCAGGAGTAGCCCCAGACTGGGCCCAGCAGCAGATGGGAGCTAGGTTCTGGTACCAGAATCAGGAACACACAGATCAGGATCAAAGGTAGAATGGACAGAGTCCTCCTCAGAGCATCTGAGGAAACCAGAAAAGGACCTGAGCCATGCCAAGCAAAGGGATGAGACCCTCAGCTTTATACCAGATATGACATATATGTGATGGAATACCTTGTTGGTCAGTTTAGGGCCACCTATCCTGGTCACTTCTCACTGCAGGTGTGGTCTTTTCCACACACCCCAACATGGTATACAAGATCCAGCAGTGACCTTGGTCTGCGCACCAATCCTTGATGCTAACTCTAAACATGGGGTGTTATCACTGTGAGAAGCAGACCCTGTGAAGACAGGCTGCTGACTTCAGACGGTGCAGTTAGTTAGAAGAACTGAGCTGAAAAGTAAAATCACTGAACAGAATTAGTTCTGATTCATACGCACATGAAATTAATGCCAGAATTCAGCATTTCAACAGCCAAAGAGTTTTATTATGATACTGATGCCAATGAACTAGGAACAAGGCATGTAAAGAGCAAAAGGTATGATCTCTTCTTCCTCAGAATAGCATCTTTCCTCAACATTCAAACTGATACTATAGATAGGTAAATAGTTTACATGAGAACCCTTCTAAGTCAATTTGTGCTCTTGCATTTAATTTAGGTTAGTAGCTGTTCAGAAGGACAGAATTTAGATATTTGTTCAGTAATAAATTATGTTAAGGCTTTTAAAAGCATGCATCTGAAATATAATTGCCTTAAGTATTTTATTAAGATCCCACGTAATATCTGAATTATTAAAAAACACATGTCTTCCTGTGAAATAACAGGGTACTTTGCTGTGAGACAGGAATACAGGCTAATTTAGCATGCTTCAAGAGAAAGGTTAAGATGTTTACAACCATGAGATTCTCGTGTTATTTCCATGGGTGGAGATCTGCTAAGCTGGCATACCAAATGTCTGAATAAGGGAGTCTTGTGAAGATAAGACAGTCCTGTTTTGGCTAGACCCACAGAAGCAAAACACTCTAAAATGAATCTTGAAGTCCAGAGTGTCCAAGCAAAGACCTTTGCCTAATTGACAGTAAAATTGATATTAAAGTTTACACCCCTAAGTATGGTAATGAGCCTAATGGAGTACATGCTAAACATACACAACTATCTTACTCAATTCTTCACGCAAATCAAGCTAAATGTCACCTAGAAGGCAGGAACAGATGGAACTAAGGGAATACATCAATGGAAGGAAAAAGATTGAAAATCTAGTAGACAGTTGATGGGCTGTTCTTCTCTTCCTTCACCCAAGATAGGGACACCTTCAGTATACAGTATACCTTTTCCTAGCATTATCTTCCAGTGCTATTTCTCAGGCCTGCACCTCCAACCCTGTAGGATGTTACCTGGGAATGACTAACTTGAGCTCAATTATCCTTTTTGCAGTTAGTGCATTTACCAACAGCAATTCTGAATCTGTCTGTCACTTTAATAAATCAAACCTATCTGTTTTAACTTTTAAAGTGTTTCAGTGTAAGTGCCAAGCTCTGAAACAGGAAACTACTGTCTCCATGAGAGCCCTTAGCTCAGCTCTGAAACAGACATAAGCTGCCTCAGTGCAAGCCCTCAGCTGGACCTGGAGGCAGAACCCTTAAACCTGCTTTTTGACTTTGCACAACTGCTCAGTTCAAGCCCTTGGCCTCTGACAGGCAAATGCCACACACCCTTAATACAACAATATGAAAACACTGTCTTTTTTTGTTTATCACATAGAGCACAGATCTACAAGAATCGGACCTGTATTTCTAATGAATATCAACTTTGTCTCCCAGGATGGTATATTAGTCATTACTGTTTGTTTTCACTTGACTCCTGTATCCAGATCCACCACCTTTTGACAAAGAAGTGAAGTCATATGCTGAATGAGGCTACTGGAATAGTACAATTATAAGAAGGCTGCTATAGTTATTACTAGATGTGAAAAAAAGAGAAAATTTTCCTTGCTGCTTAGAGAATAAAATCTACTAGAGTGTTAGGATAAATAAGGCAGATTTTAAAGATATTTGAGCTGTTTTCTCTCCCCCCATTATTGACAGTTTGGGTTTCTGCTTTAAGATACTCTTACACTAGTTGCATATTACCAAGCAAGAATTAACTCTTAACATTAATTACACATACAATGAAATAAGAGACAACAGGAAATATCCATGTAGAAAATAACAGAAACTGAAAGGCTAAAAATATGTTGTTTTAAATGTTTGCCTTATAGTGTTGTTAATTATAAGGCCTCTCTATGAACATGGTTGAGAAAAAACCCAAGAACTATTATTTCTGAATTCAAATGGAGAACTTTATTGAAAACATTGTGAAAAATTGTATGAAAATCAGTTTCTGGCATTTCCTCCAAGTTCCTAGGTGTGGTATAGCCAGTTTCTTTTGGGATCAACAAACTAAGTATTAATAATCACATACTATGCACACATGGGCAAAAAACCACCAACAACAAAACAACAAACTAAACAAATAAATAACAAAGAAAAATCAAACAACAAAAAACAACATCAAAAAAAACAAACCAAACCAAACCACAACAGACACTTTCTCACTTTCCTGCAGTTAAGTTGTTAAAAAAAAAAAACCCACTGAACATAGTACAGCTTTTTGTGTGCCAAATTTGTCCCAGCTATGTTCCTCCAGCTGCTTTGCTAAGTTAGGCTCTTAATAGATGGAAAGTAAAATGAAAAAGATTGAAGATAGGTGAGAGGAAAAAGACAGCAATAGAAATCAATGCAGCAGGGAGGAGAAAGCAGAAAACATGTTCAGGAAGATCTTCAGACACAGACATAGAGATGATGATGGCTAGTCCCTTCCCTTATTTTGTCCACTTAAAAGCACAGTCACTAAAAAAGAAAAGCTGCAGATTTCAACATTCTGAGGCATCTGTTAAAGTCTCTGATTAAGCACTGCTGTAATATACATACCCTATCCAGAAACATGCTCTGGTTAATGAATTTCAGTGGCATTCTAACTAATAGAGGTGTTTGGGATCATCCTCCAGATTCCTTGCAACCTATGTGTGAAGTAAAAAATGGTTTGTTAGGCATCAATTTACAACAACAAGATAGGAGTTACTTGCTGCAAATAATAAACCTGAAGGCTCTTTGGAAGTTTTTATCAAAATACCTTCACCTGAAAATTCTAATTTGTGAGAGATTAAATGTTCCATTGTAAGACATTCATTTGGGAAAAATGCAAATATCAAAGTGATAGTAAATATCTAAAAATGAGGGGAAAAATATCTGGGCAGATATAAGTCAATAAGTAGAGCCAGACACCACTGTCCAAATTATAAACTTCTTTAGCTCTGAAACAGCTCTGAATCAGAGGACCACAAAAGATTTCTAATTCATTTAATGATCATTTTACATCATTTAAATGGACAAAACTTAACTCTTTGTTTGGGTTTTTTTTTTTTCTGATTGTTCATTTGATGGGTTGTGGGTTTTGTTTTGCTTTTTTATGCTTTGACTGATAACATAGTAGATAGTTTTAGAATCAAACTATGTATATGAAACCTCTTTGTTGTCTAGTTACACACAAAAAAGAAAAGAAAAAAAGCAAACGTGTAACATTTAGATGTGGTGTAGGGAGCAAATTCCTTTTTGGCTTCCTTAGCTTTAATGGCCCATTATAACACAGTTAATGAAAATATAATCATTCAGATTAAATATTCTTCATGGTACTTCCATGCTTCTTTTTGATTCTATTGCTTAAGGAAAGAATTACACTTCAGCCTCTGAGAAATAATCCACATATAATTCATTCTTGCATTGAAGATCTGTGATTTTGCCATTATTTTTACTCAAGCGTAGAGATAATTAGATTGGACCAAGTTGTTAAAAATAATTTGAATGAACATCAACAAAGAAGATGCTGACAAGTCCAAATCATTTTTATTATTATTTTTAACATGACACATCGTGTCACACCATGAAGTGATAAAATACTCTTCGCCTCCTTTTATTTTTCAGACTGATCAGTCAAGTTAATTCAGGTGAGACTGGGGGAATCTGAATCACATTTTTAGAAAACACCTTCATACTTAATGATTTGTAGTGGCAGGAGGAAGAGTTTGGGAAAGCATATTTTCCTTGGAGTTAAAAATCCAAATAGTTTGGATAATTGAGACATAAAAATTCCACTCAACATTGGCTAAATTATTTCCTGGTATTAAAAAATACAATTATTTCACCTCAATGAACAAATTTTATCCCATGGTGGAATTTTATTACTTGACTTCACAATTTTTGTTACTATTGTTTCAGAGAATCCAAAAGCAATTTTCAGACCAAACAAATGAGAATTGAATTGCATCCACTGAAGTGTAACCACTTGGAATGTGCTGTTTTATGATAATGTAACTGAAGCTATGAAGAGTGCAAGTGTCTAACCAGAACTGGAGAGTAAACTGATTTACCCAAGATATAATTTAACCAAGACACTGGAATTATCAACTCTATGCTTTCTAGAAGTGCCACAAGAGCATTGATTGCTATAGCTGCTGAGGACATTAATTTTGCACTTTATATGAAACATGGAAGATCTAGCTACACTGATTCCTACTTTTCTCTGAGAAAATTATTTTCTTAAAGTATAACTGTGTCATGAAATTACTTAAAGTTATCATTAATTTAATTCTATTAAAGATATTACAGAGGAATAAAGAAAAAAACAAAACAAAACAAACAAACAAACAAAAAAGGCAGCAACAACAAAATTGAAACTGAAAAACTTCTACATACTCTTAAAAAATATTTTTCCAATACAGTCCTACAAGCACTTTTAGGCACTAAGTACATTTTTATGGTTATTATAATACATAAGTTTTATTAGAAAATCTGAATTTCTAGATGTCTCTGTTGTATAGTTATCTCTGTTAGCATGTTGTGTTTTCTGTGGCACTTAACCTGAAATCTGGATTGACATTTTTTTTCCTTGGAGAGTTGCAATATGCTTATATTAGTTTTAAAAGTTACTGATACCAATGCAAAAAGATGATGCCTAAGCTGAAAGATTGCACATCCAGGTAAATAATTACTGTCATGAGATACAAGATGGTCTGTTGAATAGAGCAGATTAATGAAGGTATGATATTTCCACAGCCATTATATTTGAATCCATTTAGATATTTTCATTTTGTCTGTGAACAATTACAGATGACGATTTTCTTGTAATAGGTTTAGTAAATATATTTGTTTAGAATAGAAGACTGAGTGGATCTGACACTGAAAGATGGAGCAGCACCAGCTTTGTAGATACTGGTTTGCCTTCGTGCAGACAGTTGCAATATTGCAGCATACAATACTGCCAATGCCAGTTTGTCAGATGCCTGAAGGAGTGTCAGTTTAGGTTATCCTTTATGTAATCGCCATTAGAACAAACCCAAGGGCCTGAAATATTGTTTCCAATATTGTGAAATGTAAATGTATGACATAAAATATTTAGAATTTTATGATATTATTTAGATTTTATGATATTGTACATAGGGGGTTTTAGGGTTGTTTTTTCTTTGGTTGTTTTTTTTTTTGTTTCTTGTTTGTTTTAATCTGCTTCATGAGATTCTTCTTAAAATATTAAATAATAGAAATAGTGCAATAATATTCTAGATCTGAATTTCTGCTTAGAAGTGAACTCAGAAACCTACCTTTATATGCAGTATTTACACTGCTGGCCTTTCTCTGACTGTTCTGTAGGTGTCAGCATTTTAAACTTTAATTTTACTTGATTAGATTTTTGATATAATTGGCCAGTAGCAAGTGTGAGTTGCATACACATTATTACTACTTTTTTTAGTCCATTCATTTGGCTTTGCTGAAAAGAGAAATTATGAGGAAAGTATTTATATCACAATGAGACTGCAATGAAAAGAGATCGTGGTGTAGAATTATGTCTTTAAAATACATGAATAAGGATGATTTTTTTTAATTGTCATTTAAAAAAAAAAAAACCCGAACATACACAATCACATAGGAAAGGAGTGCTATACAAAAGAAAAGTTAAATTTCCCATATAAGATAAGCTTTCTGAGGTCTGGAAAAGCTCTCTGGAACTGATTTTTGTGAATTTCACAGATTATACCGCAAAGCAGAAGGTTCTCAAGATCTACACTTGCCACTGCCTTACAGCCTCAGTGCTCCCAGTTTCTGAGTGCTGGCAATGCATTTTGCAGACAGACTGCTTTTTAACTTTAAATCTACTTAATATTCTGCTTTTTTTCATGCTAGGTTACATTCAAAACTGGGGACAAAAGACTACACATATCTCTATTTGCAGAGGTGGACAAGAACTAGATGCAACGGGCCTGATCTTGGCCTTGTCTGTATCTTTGGAAACTGGCCTCAACATTGCCTGCAGGCAGAGATATAACTTCCTTGAGGTTTTACTGGCATGCTGAAACTGCTGGTCTCTACAGTCAGGAGTATGAATATGTAATACTTAGTTGACAAAGAGTCTTTCATATTATCTTGAATGGTGCCGTGTTGCCTCAGCCATGCAGGTGAGTCTTCAGAAGTCATTTCTCAGGACTGAAAGGTTTCCTGCTAGATTCCTGTAGTGCAAGCCCTGATAAACTGACCATAAAGCCTGTCTGTCACACTTTGATCATCAAGGGCAAAAACCTTTCATGTGACTGTTTCTTTCAGACAAGCAAAAAATTAAAAAAGCTAATGTTATCAGCAGTATAGCATCCCACTCTGGGGGGAGCAATGTTCATACCTACAAACAGACTTATTTTGGAAGCTCTTAGTCCCTACTTCTTGGGGGGGGGAACCCAACAAAAAGTAAAAATCAGACTGATCTAAGGTGATGAACTGGTGTTTTATCAGTTCTCAGCTCAGCTTTGTTACTCAGCACATGGATCCTAGTGTGCTATTATGGAGATTTCCAGAGACATTTCCAGGAAAGATAAAGGAAGACAAGAGAAAGTAATTTCCTCAAGTCATTTCTTCAGTCCTGAGAAATTACTTCTGAAGGCTCATCTGCATGGCTGTGGCATCAGGGCTCCATTCAAGCTTATATGAGAGACTCTATGTCACCTAGCTATCACATATTCATATCCATGGCTATACAAAACAGTGATTTCATCATGTCAGTGAAACCGCAAGGAAGTTATGTATCTACCTGTAAACAATGTTCAGGACAATTTCAGAAGATACAGATGGTAGCAGGCTAAGACCAAGCTCACCACATCCAATTCTTGTCCAGGAATTGGCTTAAAGTTATGGCTTCCATAATTCTACATATAAACCCTTACAGTAGGTTTAGCAATGTTTTGTATAACTAAGAATAACAATTTAGTGAGTCCAGAGTTCAGATTCTTCTTTCTTCACACTTATGGATCTTCAATTTAAACCTAACACATCTGTTGGAAACCTAACATGTCTGTAGAAAACCTAACACATCTGTTGAGGAAATGGCCTTAAGTTGCACCAAGGTAAATTTAGATTGTGTATTAGGAATAATTTCTTTATTGAAAGGGTATTCAGGCATTGGAATGGTTTGCCCAGGGAAGTGGTGAAGTCCTTAACCCTGAAGGTATTTAAGAGTCATGTAGATATAGTGCTTAGGTCTTTGATGTAGTCAAGGATTTGTCAGTGCTAGGTTAATGATTGGACTTAATGATCTTAAATCTAGTCAATTCTGTGATTCTATTATTCAGGTGATATATATCAACATAAGAGCCCTGAAATTATTATATGTTGCTTAGGGACTACATCACTGTCCTTAAATAGTTGTGTTTTTTTCTTAAATTAATTGATATGTTTAGTCCTTACCAGGACTTCGTAGAACAATAGAAGATTTTTTGCATCTTTTAAAAGAAACATTACATATATGTTTCTTGTAAAAAATAATTAATCCATACATTTCCTTGTAGGTCTCATTCTACACTGTCTACTGAGAAATGAAAAATCTCCTGCTATACACTGTGTTACCATGTTTAGTATTCTGAGAAAGCTTCCTCTGTAACTTCTGGAGTACAACATTCTTGTTCTGCTGTGCTATTTTTGTTGGAAAAAGCTTAGGCCTGCATCTTTAAGTGTTTTCTCTAGATTTATTCCAACTCAAAGAACACGACTCTTGTTTTTCCCTCTATTGATTTTGGCAGCTTCAATTAAACATGCTTTCTTCATGTAAGAAATCCCTCAAGGAAATTCTGTCAAGTATTAAATTGTTCCTTTCCAACTGCCACTAATGAGAATATTAACTTCTCTTTCTCATGTGTTATATATTTTAAAGGGTTTTTAATTTTGAATATGATTAAAGTACCAAGACTTACTATCTTTATCTCTGAGATTTCCTTACTGTCAAGTATACTACATTTGTGTTTTATTATTTTAAAATTATATGTAATTCTCAACTATCCTAATTACTGTTTTGCAAGAATGGATAGAAAAAGGCACATTATCTGTGCATTCATCATAATTATCCCAATGATAAAACAGATAATAGTTAATTTGTCTACAAAGATGTGTTATGAATACGACTTTACTTTGTAGCACGTGAAGTTACAAGAACACCTACTTCATGAACACTTGCTGAAATCAGCAAAGAAATACTGAAATTTATGAGCTGACTGAAGGCAGTTCGAAGTCCTCAAAATAATGGGGATTTCAATGTTCCCAGGTGTTTAGGCGTAAGTTGCTTGAACTGCACTTGCACTTATTGTAAATGATCTACCTGCCAGATCCACTTCATACATGGAGGCCTCAAAATTAACCTATATAAACATCAGACTGATGGAAAAAAATGTGTCTGCAGGTGAAGTAAGAAGGTCTCCACTCATTGGGTGCCACAGCATCATGATGCTAAGCCAGGTTTGCTCTAGCAGCTGAAGTCCTTTGTACTTTGGAAGGATACTTCTTACTGACCACGTCTTTTCTGCCCTCCGTGTTTTCTGGACAAACGGATGTTACAGAAGACCTTGTGAATTTGCTCCAATGGACAATGTTATTGATGTCTTCTGAGAAGAAGACAGGGCTTCTTCTATGGATGGTTATGCAATGGGTTAGCATAGGTGAAGTTTCTGCCTACATTAGGATAACTCAGTGATAGAAAATCAGAACCTCATGGGTGACCTTTTTGTTTCAGATACATTGTCAAGTAATTTTTTCTTCTTTTGATTTTTTTGCCATCACTTCTTTTATACAATTGGTGTTTAAATATGTTTTTGAGATATCAGTTTTCATTTACTTTTCAAAAACTCTTTGAAGTACCTATGAATACTTTCTTAATGTAGTTACTGACAGCACAGCTGAACCATTGTAGCTGCAAATGAAAGAGTTCTTATACAAGTCAAAATGGAGTGAGATCTAAACCTATGTTAAAACCCCACAGTTTTTTATTTGATTAGGTGTAAGACAGATGCCTTGAAATATTTAGGTGAGGAGAATATATTATTACTTGAATGACAACTTAAACCTCACTGGATTATTTATTAATGTGAGAAAAGCAATTAGACTTTCGACCTAAATGTTTAATGTTTCAAGTTTCCTCAAAATTGCACTTGCTTGTGAATTAGAGGTCATAATTTCAAAGCAAGCTTAATTTCCACAAACTTTAAAAATGACAGAAAAAAACAGGGAGTGGAGGTCATATATCTACCCACTCTTCATGTGAGGTGGATTTCAGTATATAATGAAGTAGATGAGGACTTTTCTCACACTCATCTCTCTCTTTTTGTCTGTCAGTGTGCCATGCACATTAATACTTTAATCCATCATGCTATCACCTTCACTAAAACTGTAAGTCAATGCTGAGCTGTCCACCCACTGTTTTCCTGCAGTGCTACCCTTAGGTGTGCAGACAAACTGCAATTAGACTGTATTGGCTCAGGATCCCTGTGAAGAAAGGCTGAGAACAACGGAGGTAGTTCCCCAGGAATAGAAGCTGATTGTTGATAACTATGAATAGCTGGATTTAATCAGAATTTATAAAAGCTTCTCCATATGATTGTTATGCAGAATTAAAAATAATAATAATAATAAAAAAAAAAAATAGAAAGATCTGTTGAATCTGTTTGAGATTTCACATTTACTTTTATCTTTCAGAAATACTGATAGATGGTCTCTTCTAACCAAAGAAGAGACAACTGGAAAAAGACACTGGAAAAAGTTTAAGATGTTCTTGAACCACTCAGGCAGTAAAAATAAACAGTGAGGAAGAGTTAATGTTAGATTTTTAAAATGTATTTCTTTCTTCTTCAGTCAGAATGGAACCAAAAAGTGATGAAACAGTGTGTGAATGGTTGTCCGTGACAACTTTAGAGAAAGGACAGGTGTAGCAAACAGCTTTAGTGAAGAGGGCAATGTTTTTTATTTAGCATTACACCATTTTCTGAGTTCATATATTTCAGCTTATGAACCAGGCCCTTTAAAAAAGACTAAAGATTGGCACATGGTTTTCTGTGAAATGAGTTTATGTCTAGGATGTTTGAAAATGTAACATAACCTGAAAACAAATTATAAAATTTGCTTCCTGAAGAATATAAATACTAAAGAGCAGAAGGGACACAAAATATCAACATCAATATTTTAGCTAGCAAAATTTTGTTAGCAAAAATGATACTGCCAGAAATTTTCTCTCAATAACATCTAATAAAACTTAAAAGAAGATAAATAATAAATAAATAAATAAATCATGTTTTCAGGAAAAATAAAGTTAAAAATGCCCGCCTTTAGTCCATCTATATGCTATTTTCAGGTACTTTCACATTATTTCCATGAACTTACAAACTCTTGAACCTGCAAACTTAAAAAATGCATTCTTGATGTTCACTTTAGAAATTGCTTGAATATGTGTGGATATTCTCTAAAAAAAGGATGAGAAATAAATTGTACACTGCCAAGAGTAACTTGACCTTAATCAATCTGCTGAATAAGGTGTCTCTCTTACTCTTTTGGAATTTCAAATGAAAATTTAAAAAGGAACTTCAGTTTAAACAAATAAAAGGAAATACATAACTTAGCATTTCTATGTGTATAGATATTCATGGTCCTAATTTGATTATGGAAATATAAATGTGGTTTTTACACATATGCTTATATGCACATATTAAAGAAAAACGTAGAAAGAAATGCATAGAATGACAGCATCACAGAATCATTGAATGGTTTGGGTTGGAAGGGACCTTTAAAGGTCATTTAGTCCCACCCCACCTGCATGAAGAAGGAACATCTTTAGCTAGATCAGGTTGCTTTGAGACTCATCCAACCTGACTTGAAATGTTTCCAGGGATGGGGCAGCTACCACCTCTCTGGACAATAATCCGTTCCATTGTTAACAACCCTCATTGTTAAATATATCTTCCTTATATCTAGTCTAAATCTACCCTCTTTTAGTTTAAAAACATCACTCCTTGTCCTATCACAACATGCCCTGCTAAAAAGATTGTCCCCATCTTTCTTATAGGCCCCCTTTAACTACAGAAAGGCTGCAATAAGGTCTCCCCAGAGCCTTCTCTTCTCCAGGATGAACCCCAACTCTCTCAGCCTTTCTTCAGAGGAGAGGTGTTCCATTTCTCTGATAATTTTTTTGGTCCTCCTCTGGAGGAAACTTTTATATCCCTACCTCAGGAAGTAGTGTAAATTGGGTACGTAAACATAGACAGAAACACTAAGGAAGTCTAAATAGAATTCATATATGCTAAAAGTTTATTTTCAGGCTTCTCCCTAGTTTTTATTCTTACAACTACATCAAAGCATGGTGTATAATTTCTAATACATGTTTAATTTCTTTGTCATTTCTTCACATCTGATATTTGCATACATGTTACTTTCATCCACTTACGCAAGAGGGTACTTTAGGAAAGTAGTACACCAGTTCGAAGCCTGTCTTTTCCATGGGGCAATAGGCATTAATAATTTGCCAAATCTTCTAGGCTATCACCCCTAGACTGAAATTAAATCCTCCATCAGAAATTTCTAAATAGCTCAAATATGCATAAAAATTCTCAGAGTAATTGTCAAGCAGAAGTGTGTTCATAAATAGTCAAAAAATTTACCCCTGAATGATTCAGTGTTAGCCACACAGCAATTTCTGAATGTCTCAGGTGCACAAATAAGGCTCTAGTGTGCTGCACATCTTTAATTCTCATCACATACTTTACATAATACTTTACATAATACAGCAGAAAAAAAAGTGACTACTTATTATTGTTTAAAATTTAAATTTAATAAGTGATGGTCCCTGTCAGCTTTGACACTCCTCTGTGGAAGATTGAGAGCTCTAACAAGAAGCAATACTAAGGGAACATTAAAAGAGACTCAAGCAATGGAGAGAATTTAAAAGACTAAAAGCTAAACAAAATCAGATAGCCAGATAAAAAGATAACCAGTAGAGAAACATCAGAACTATGACAACAAACATACAGGCAGCAGCATAGGCAGGGATTAAATGAAAAATGAATGTGAACGAGTCTTAGAAGAGCAAAGCATAGGTATGGGGGAAGCAAAAGAACAAAGAAAATATCAGCAAAGAGGAAGAAAGGAGGATCACAGAAAATAAAATTAGATATACAAGACATAAAAGAGAGAAGCTACAGTTCAAGCCTAATATTGCAGTACCCATACAAGTCATGAAACAAACACCTTCTCAAATTTTGAAGTGGTACTGGAGAAAAAAAAAATCTACAAAACCTGTCTTCCTGGAAGCTTTAGAAGAAATTAGTATTAACACAGTAGAAATTCTTTAAGGTGGAAACACTGTGTGCTTCCACAGTCAGCTCTCCGTATTTTTATAATATATAATTATGTATCACTTTAATGTGTACTAAAGAATTGCGAGGCAATTCGACTAGGTACATGATTTCTAAGATCTACTATGAAAAGAGAGGACTTGGAGAAGACCAAAGAAGGACATGGTCAGAAAAGATTTTTATGTTTGTGCACAGTAATGTGGGGAGTTCTTCACAGTGTAAGTGCTCTCAAAACAGCAGTCACTGTAAAGGAAAAATGATAACGATGTCAGTGTATGTAAAGAAGCAAATTCTTGTTAATGTATAACAGGAAAAAATGACATTCTCTTCCTGCTCCACTGAAAACAAATTGAGAATATCCAAAGGGAAAATAACTTCTTAACTAGATTCTGTTAGATTTCCCACAGGAGAAGAAATAATGTTTTGCAAAAGATAAATGAGAACACTTCCTAATGTAAACCAAGTACAACAATGAAAATAAAATCAGTTTCTCTATACATACTAGTGACAAAAGGCTTTGGTCTGTGCTTTCTGTTTGTTTGTTTGTTTTCTTTTTTCAATCTTGGAAGCTTTACATATGCAAATGATTACATAATGAAAACACTTTTTCCTAAGCTTTTTGGGTATATCTTGTAGTTCACATTTATATTACATGGTCAAAGATACACAACGGGAAAAAATCAGAGTTTTCACTCTGTACTTTTCTATTTTATCAGGTACTTGTTAGTGTTAGTCATCTGAAGGCATCTTTTCCTCACTGTCCCTTTTGTGAGAATTATAAGATCATGTTGCTTCTGTAGTTTTGTAGAGAAGAACACTACTACTCTTCAGGTGCCCATGAAAATTATTTTGGATGACCAAGTTACTCCTAAGATTGCCTAGAATTAATCAGAATATACATTACCAGAAGAATAGCACAACTTGTTTTTCATCTGTCTTTCTGAACTACTTTTAACACCAAAGAAAATATAGAGTTACAGAATGCATGTTTGAGAATCCAGTCATAAGCAATACAAATGAAGTAACCATAGGTATACTGTACAGAAATACAGAAACAAAAAAATCTTTTCTTTTTTTTTTTTTTTTACCTGTGTTTTAAATAAGATACATGAGGGCATCCTTCACATAATCAATCCTAAAGCTGGAAGGAGCTTTAGAAAATCTTCGTCTATCTCCTAGTACAAGGTCATACCGTGTATTCTACTCTTCTGTACCCTTTCAGATTCCAAAGAAGGTGTGACAAGCACCCCAGCTATGCATGCGATTCTGATGAGCTTCTTGCTACATTGCATTCAGACAAATATTACACTGGATGATTCTTTTCCACTGGATGACATTTCTTCCTTGCCACTTGGTTTTACTGGTGATCAAATCTTTCTATGCAATACTATCTGTGGGATGAAATTTTGCTGGATGTTCTAGGGAAAGCATGGAGAGCTGAAGAACCTTTAAAAGGGTCTTAGTTCTCTACTTCATGGATTTGCCATAACCTTGAGGAAAAAAAATGTATTCATTTTGAAAATACCCTTAGACTAAATCAAATTACGATAAATGTGAATACGCATTTTTACTTGCATTGATTATAGCACACAACAAAGTGTGTTAGAAAAGACACAAGCGAGGAAAGAAGAATAGTAATGAAATTCACATGTGCTTATTCCTATATGCATCTGGCAAGTGAGGTTTTTTAACTCTTTTCATTTCCACTTTATTTGTTGTTTACTTGTTTTGCACCAGGAAGTGCTCATCCATTCTGTTGCCAGCAAGCAATACACTCTGTAGGGTATCTTTTAAAATGCTATTTATTAGAGCTGACACTTTAAGGAGAAAATATTTTAGATAATCTTATGTCCCTTTAGATGTTGGGAACCCTGGGAGCCATAGCACTGTGTGAGCATCTTGTCCACATGTAACATGCTGGGTAGACCCCCATCCATAGAAGAGACTCTCCAATTTCATTCATTAAATCTTTTATAGGATTTTCTTGCAAAGAAACAACTCTATCTATCATTTATTTCAGTCAAGTAGAAGTGATGCTTGCATAAGAATTTCTTGCTGCACTTTTAGTTAAAGGAGAGGCCATGGCAGGTGGCCGGGTACCAAGTGGAAGCTGCCTGCATGCTCCTCTGCTACACTGAGGTTAGTGACCTCATCCTGCAGTCAAGGGCAGCACAGACTGAAGACCATTTTGGACATGCAGGGGAGCACAGACTTGTGCATACTTCGTTAAAGTATTATGTGACCACCAGCTCCTTGATGTAGAATGCTTTTCTAGTCAGAATCACTACACTTGCCTTACAAACCTTTCTGATACTCTTCTCATGCAGAATTTCTAGTTTCCTTCCTAATCTACTATTAGATCCTGGCTATTGTGTGCCTCAAGCCTTGTGTGGTGATAAGGTCTGGAGAGGAGAAGTGTTGATTGTTCCCAATGTCTCTGTGCTCCCCCTTTGGCTCCTTGCAGATATGCTTTAACAAAAGGAAGAGATAAGTTCTGCATAGGTGCGACTCTGTCTTTTCTTTAGTTAAGTGCTCCTTCTGACTGAGCCATGGGGGAGGTGGATGGCAGGAGTCACACTACTTCCAGCTCATGGGGCTCATGCAAGTCAACCCACTTCTTGTGGAAATTAGGAATGCCACCCAGCTATCTCAAGGGTATAAAGGGACAGAAAAATACTGATTGTGGTGCACCCACCACTGAAGAACTGAAGACTTGGACTGATCCAGTGAGACGTCGCTGGATCCATGAAGTGGTGACAACCTTTTCTCTTTATCTTATTTTCTCTCTGTCTTACTCACTCTCTCACTCCCCTTATTTTTTCCTCTTTTCTAATAACTCTTTCTTGCTTTTCCTTGAAATTCAGTTGCTCTGTAAAATAATCACTTATGAAAATAACACCTTTATCCATACCATTTGTTGATTGTTTACTTAGGGAGAACTAATAAATTGTTTTGTTATTGCTTCTCGGAGTCATTGTCATGACTCTGTCACCCCAGGTGTCCTGCTATGCAGGGACAGCCTCTTTCTGGGGATCACAAATATTGACGTCCCTCATTGTCCACTGAGTGGGACGAGACACCTACATATCAAGCTGCTTCAAAAGAAAGGATTCTCTGTTGATGAAACATAATGATTTTTAATTTTTTTTTTTTTTTGAGTCCCAGGGATCAGAATAAATCTAATCCTTTTCCTGAACCTTACAGTTTCAGGTTTTGTCAATTTCTAGTTAAGCAATTTCCTTATTTGTTTTTGGTAGGTCACATTTTTATGCTACTGATCATTCTCACATTCTTATTTTCTAGGCACTCCACATAATTAACAGCTTTTGTTAAGTTCAGGGTCAAAAAGTGATTCAGATGCAGCCTTGTTGGTATTGAGCAGGGTAAGTTTTATAAAAGTATTTAAAGGACTCATCCCCTAGATCCATTTCCTGTTAATCTTCTACTTGCTTAGTTTTTTACTGCCTATGCCATATGTATGCAGTTTAAAGTATAGATTTGAATATTTGTCAATGTTGAATTTCATTCTATTTTTAGTTCATTTCTCCAATTTCAGCTGGTCACTACTTCCACAGAAGGGTGTTAAATGTACTGATGTCAAATCCATGTTACAGGTTGTGCCGGTTTTGTCTGGGATAGAGCTAATTTTCTTCATAGTAGCTTGTATGGGGATACATTTTGGATTTGTGATGAAAACAATGTTGATAACTCAGTTATGTTTTCATTACTGCTGAGCAGTACTTACACAGATTCAAGGCCTTTTCTGCTCCTCACCCCACCCCACCACTGAGTAGGCTAGGGAAGCACAAGAAGTTGGGAGGGGGGACAGTTGACCCCAACTGACCGAAGGTATATTCCATACCATATGATGTCATTCTCAGCATATAAAGCTGGGGGAAGAGGAAGGAAGAGGGGACGTTAGGAGCTAAGGTGTTAGTCTCACAAGCATTTGTTAGGCACCATGGAGCCCTGCTTTCCTGGAGATGGATTTCTGATGGGAAGTAGTGGATAAATTCTTTATTTTGTTTTGCTTTTGTGTGTGGCCTTTGCTTTACTTATAAAATTGTCTTCATCTCAACCCAAGACTTTTCTCACTTTTACTTTTCTGATTCTGTCCTCCGTTCCACAAGGGACAAGTGAGCGTGCAGCTGTGTGGGGCTTAGTTGCTGTCTGGGGATGAACCATGTCATTGGTCTATTCCTACCTCTGCTTCTTTTTTTCACTTCATTGAAGTATAGACAGTGAATTTATTTTCCTCAAATCATCCAAAACCCTGACATACCTGCCACATGGACTCACTTTGGGGGCTGGTCTTTTTCAATATCTTTATCAATGATCTAGATGAGGGGATGCGTTCTTCCTCAGCAAGTTTGCAGACAACACCAAGTTGAATGGGCGTGTTGATCTACTCGAGGGTAGGAAGGCTCTGCAGAGGGATCTGGACTGTTTGAATCTATGGGACAAGGTCTATTTTATGAGGTTTAACAAGGGTAAGTGCTGGGTCCTGCACTTGGGTCACAACAATCCCATGCAATGCTGCAGACTTGGGGAAGAGTGTCTGGAAAGCTGTCCAGCAGAAAGGGACCTGGGGGTGCTGGTAGACAGCTGGCTGAACACGAGCCAACAGTACACCCAGGTGGCCAAGAAGACAATTAATGTACTTAATTTCCAAATAATTTTAATCTAATGTAAAACATAAAAACATACTATAACATACATCCTGGCCTGTAACAAAAACAGTATGTCCACAAGGAGCATGGAAGTAATTGTGCCCCTGTACTCAGAACTGATGAGACTGCAGATTCAGAATTGTGTTCAGTTTCACTGATCTCTGATTAAGTAGCTTTGCATGAAACTCACTGTGTCATGGTACCTTCAATATTTAATGGATGTATCTCTTCTCTTTTCTTTCTGTTGTTGTAGGCTGAGAACATTTTCCAAAAATTTTGCATTTGTTCACCTCTCAGGCTTTGTTACCCTGTACTCCTGATCCTTGCTAAAAACTCTTCAAATTTATCATATTAATACATTTACATGTCTTCCTCCTCTTTAATGGACAGTCTACCATTATTTAATAGCAATATATCATTGAGAAAGTAAATTTTTATATTATTAATATCTGTAAAGCTATCCACTTCTTTGGAGGATTCATGTATTTTGTCCTGAGCTTTTAAAGTTTTAACAAGAACTTTATCTCTTGCTCCTTTTCAGTGGTTGTTTGATCTTCTTGGTGAGATTCCTGGCACTATCACAGATATTGATACTGGATGTATCAGTACTTAGAAGAAAAGTTATTAATCCACTGTGAAGAAAATATTACTTTTCTTCTAGTAGGATAGATTCAAATCTTAAGAACGTCTACATACTAGAATTTGTATTTTTCATTAGCATGTCATACAGATACCTGTATTTGATGCAAATCCATAAAATAAAAAGAATAAGACTGTGTTTTGCTAAGAATCATCACTGAAAATCAGGTATGAAGATATACTCTGAGATGGTAGTAAGTTAGTGTGACTGACCTTTATCACATTGTGATATTTTCCTGATCAGATGTAAAAGTTTGTTCTCATTTGTCATTAATTGTATATAGTTAATAAAACTTCAGGATTTATTAGCACTGTATTTCTAATAGGAGTTAACATTTAAATAATGTACTTAATTTCCAAATAATTTTAATCTAATGTAAAACATAAAAACATACTATGAAATAATAAAGAAGATAATTTATTATATTTTTCTTTTTACAATATTTGCATATTTTCTAGCTTATTTCCAGATAATGTTGAACTAAACAACAATAGTTTTAACTTTTAGTTCCATAGCATAAATTTCATCTGTTTTTTGAGGTATTTGCAGAAAACTCACAACTATGCTAGAGCTGGTGGAATTATCTGATCTGAATTTCCCAGTGATAAATGAACAGTGCTGAGCTGTTTTCAGTACTCAAAATATAAATTTCATGGAAATACAGGAGAGAAGCCTGTCATGGTTTGGCTTGGGTTTTTGGTTTGATGTTTTTATTTAAAAGCCTTTGAAAGAATTACATTTCCCTTACTACAACAAAAAATTAGATAGGTACTATACAATTATAATGAAAACAGTCTGAGGACCATAATACTGCCTTGAGACTACAGATTATATCAATATTATCCAAATACTTAAGAGGATGTCCAATTCCAAGTCTTAAGTCAATATCTATAATGAATAACAAAAGGATGTCAGCTGTGGAACACTAGTAAGTGTGCTATTACTTAGGCTCTCTGTCTGAAACATGACATTTACACATGATCACAGATTATTCATAGCAAATAATGCTTTCTGTTGAGTACTTATGTATTCAGAAGTGCATGTTAGTTTTCTAAAGATATGATAATGAAGAGTATAGTTGCAGGTTTCTGAAGAGAGATTTTTCCTAAAATTGTTATAATATAGTGTTGTGTAAATGAAGGACAATATAAAAGAGCTTTAGTGGATGAAACAGACAAGTGAACACGAACCGCAAGGGAGATGGATCTTGCTATCCCATAGGAAGAGAATGGCAACTGCATATAAACTTGTCAACTCTGCCAGCAGGTAAATAAAAGAGAAAGATTCATGAAAGATTTTTAAACTAAGAAAATTAATCTGAAATTTTTTGCAGAGATTAGAGTTTCAGGGAAAGTGCAACAGAAAAAGGAATGGATTACTGCCACTACTAGTGTTTGGCTTTTTTTCATGGATGATTACATGAGATGGGTGAAATAATGCCACAGGGAAGAAAAAAAAAAAAAACAAAACCCAACAAACCAGCATGTCGCACTTTTTGTAAGGAACACAGAGTTATAATTATGTAGAGATAATCTGCACATGAGCACCACCAAGACTTGGATTTGTGGACTAATGGACTGAGAAGAATAATGTTGAAAACTTCATTCATGTATTATGATAAATCTGCTTGGATCAAGAAGATCACTTTTCAAGTTGAATAGTTTAGTGTGATGCCAGACTGGTCAGGATTGCAAGATAGCTATGTGTTGCAAATTATAAATAGTATTTGACCTATATTTCCTAAAACAGTGGGTGCTTGTTCTACTGTTTCTGATTGAAGAGACACAAAGAAAAGGATGGCTTCAAAATCTACATTCATAAATTGAACAAGAAAAGAGTTAGTATATGAGAATAAAAAGGGGACAGAAAAGAATTTAAAACAAAAAAAAAAAAAAAATTCATTGTGTTAGCTCAGTTAGACTATGTTAAACTTTAGTGGATGTCAAGGAAAACAAATATGGTAGAAAGTTAGTAGATGACAAGTGAAGGAGTAGAGATCAGAAAGAAGCGGACAAATTTCATTTTTATAAAGAACAACATTATTCAAGGAAAGAAAACAGGAGACAAGCTACACAGAGTTATCATGAAAAACATTGAATGAGATGAGCATGCCCAGTACAGATGTTAAATGAATGACCTTGGTTAGGGCTAAATCAGAAAGCTAAATGATTATATTATCAGTATAATGACAAGGTAAGAACATCTGAGTTCTGAAAAGATAGGGCTGAACTAGAAACCAGCAGATATGGACAGGAAACAATTCCTTGAGCAGACAATACAGCAGAGTAGCACAGAAAGAGTGAATGACTTAAAATAATCTGGAGGAGATATTCAAGCAGTATCTATAAATAACATCATCATTAAATAAGTAACTATTCCTGTTAGATTTACTCATTTGCATTTATTCCAGAACAAACTTTATTTGTCCTGAACTATGTGTATCTTCAAAGGAATTTGTATTAGCACTTCCAATAACCTTTTCGTACACTGTTCTCCAAATGGCTAATGCTCTCCAAATAGCCAAGATAATTTACTGCTTGCTACTAGACTGCTAAATAACTCTAAAAAAGGCTATCTGTAGGAAGTACTTTCTAAGCCTCATCAAATTTTCTGTTCATAAGGAATGGACAGATTAATTTCTTTTTCATAACATTAGTTTTGGGACATAATACTTAGTAGAGGTACTAGGTATACTGCAATGTGGGGGGGGGGGGGGGGGGGGGGGGG
>JANVCC010000018.1:45234394-45358580 GCA_025345505.1 Todiramphus chloris collaris | reverse complement strand
TTCATTCTCCTCTAGAGTAAAATGTCTATATTTGAACAACAGGCTACATTCTGAGCTGACATAAATAATATTCAGTGAAACAAATAGGTTTTTAATGCCCACACAGTCTATGACAATCATTTAAAGAAAGCAAGGTGGAGAAAGTCCTCCATAACAACAAAAAAAAATTCTAATGCTGGCAACCTTTCAAGTTTTTACTGATAGTAGAATTTACTATTAGAAGATGTCTACTCTTACTAGTAGAAAAACTGTTATAGTTCATCTAAATTCTTCTAAAAGCGTAAACTATTCCAGTGTAATAATTTGAGCAACATTATTTATTCTGGGATCAGGAAATGTAAAAATAAGATTACATGGTCTAAAAATCATGTTCCCCTTGTGATATAGTAAAAGGATTTTTAGTCATTACTAAACCCCCCCTAAAAAGCCATCCTGCGTTGGATTAGAAGGAATTCTGCATTCTGGTCATGGAAACTGCATGGTAATGATAAGAATGGGTGAAAGCTTTCATTGTTCATATGAATACTTTCAAACTTGGACTACTCTAAGTGAATCTTAATTTTTTTGATAAGCCTTAGGAAGGCTAGTGTGGTCAAAAAGAAGAGATATAAGTAAGAGTACATATTAGACACTAGGATTATTTTAGTGAGTTCTTGACTGCCTTTGTCAAAATGAGTAGCTTTGCCTTTTCTAATAGATGATCTTAACTATATGTCCTCGGTTCTCACAGAAGGCATAGATCACATTAGGCATTTAAACAATCCCAAGTGACAAAAGGCATTTCGTTACCTCCTTGGCATCTGAGCTGATGTTGAGCTAAATCCAGAGGCCACATCAAGATTACTTAAAACCTAAGCACTTGCATTTTTAAGAACCCAATCCATAAATGAATATGTGCTGTGTAATGTTAGTTTTTATTGGAGCCAAAGAGTTAAACCTAAAAAAAGTCTCCTCCAGCATAACACGTAATCAATGTGTTTGTTAACACCAGTTTCCCAGAGCAAAATGTGTAGCTAAGTGTTGTAAAAGTTGAAAATGTGCAATCAAGTGAGGAAACAAAGAACAAGAAAAAGTAGTTGACTCCTGGAAAACTAATGAATGAGATAAGTTCTTAATATATATCTACCTAGAGCTGTTTCTAGAATAAAGGACATAAAGAGGAATGATTGAACCAAATGGGTGTCATCTACATCCAATTCTTCATTAGTCTGAGTATGTAGCATATGAAGATGACAGTTTTGAATAAAATAAAAAATAAGAATATTACACACATTGAAGCATAACTAATATTTTCAATGTGTTCAGAAAAAAAAAAAAAAACAATGTTCTTAATGTACTGACACTGATATGAGAAGTTTACAGGGTAGAGACAGAAACAAAAAATACTCTGTTATCTAAAGCAGCAAGTATTTTTGTGATGTTCTCTTTTGATTTTCTTTCCTTTTAATAAGATTCTTGGCAACTTCATTAAAATCTACCTAATAATACCTATATTTTGGTAGGTGTTAAGTAGAAGGGAACACTCTTTTCAGTGATGCCTTGTGATAGGACAAGAGGTAATGGTAGCAAGCTGAAACACAGCAAGTTCCACCTCAACATGAGGAAAAGCTTCTTTCCTGTGAGGGTGACAGAGCTCTGGAACAGGCTGCCCACAGGGGTTCTGGAGTCTCCTTCTCTAGAGACTTTCAAAACCCATCTGGGTATGTTCCTGTGTGTTCTGCCCAAGGTGATCCTGCTCTGGCAGGGGGGTTGGATTCCATGGTCTCCAGAGGAACCTTACAACCCCTATCATTCTGTGATTCTATAATTTCCTGGTAGATTCATGGAACATGTTTTTCTGTCTTCATCAATATATCCCTACTTTCTATGAACTTCCACTGAAGTACCTGAGAACAGAATATCTCATCATCTTTGAGATAATAAACTAGCAAAAAAGGTGTATTCATTACTTTTGCTGCAAAATAATACAAAAACAATTTTTTCAGATAGTCTTTTGTGGCTCAAGCTTTTCTATTTAAAAGAATCTTTTCACTTGAATTTTTAATGATGTGCAAGTTTTCATAGGACATTCAAGATAGGTATTAGCACCGAATGGAGAAAATATAATTCCGTTTCCTACGCACTTCTGTGCTGGCCCAGTGATTGGAAATAAATGAATAATTTGCATAGAAAAAGGATGCAGAAACCATTCACCCATACACAAATGTTATTGAAGATATATGAAACTATAACCATTCAATTTGAGTCTACATGGTATGCTGCCCAAACATTTCATATCTCCCTGTCTTTCTAAGGGCACTTTATCTTTTCTTCACATTGCAGATGAAATATATAAACATGTATTTTGTAGTTTAAAATCCATAGACACTTAGAAATACCTCAGAAATATCTTCAGATTAAATGCATTTTCTTTCATGTTATATTTTACCTGAGCATTTTGAAATAAATGAAGAAAAAACAGACACGGTGTCTTGAAGAATAAGACATTAATCTGTTTTCTATGGAGTATGTAAACTGTCTCTAGGCAGAACAGGGATAACATTAAAAATCAATTATCAGCACAGATTTCTGTATACTAATTTAAATTATTCAAAGATTTACTTTGAATACCAGTTTATTTTCTCATTTTGTAAGAGAAGTATTTTAGAACAGAATCAGTCTGGAATAGATTAAAAGCATCTGAATTTGGAGTAAGAGGAAGTGAGATAATAATGAAAGGAAGAAGGGATAACATTTTAGGGAGGATTTCAGAATGTGCATACCTCCATGGATGTGGAATGTCAGGAACTGTAGAAAGACTGAAGCTGCCGAAGACAGGAAACTATGATTATACAATGGAATAATCATAGAATGGCTTGAGTTGGGCAGGGACACCTTCCACTAGACCAGGTTGATCAGAGCTTCACCCAGCTTGACCTTGAACACTTCCAGGGATGGGGCATCAACAACTTCCCTAGGCAACCTGTTCCAGGGTCTCACCACTCTCAGAGTGAAGAATTTCTTCCTAATATCTAATCTAAATCTACCCTGCTCCAGCTTAAAACTGTTGCCTCCTACCCTATCGCCACATGCCCTTATAAGAAGTCCCTCCTCAGTTTTCCTGTAGGCCACCTTCAGGCACTGTAAGGCTGCTATAAGGTCTCCCTGAAGCCTTCTCTTCTCCAGCGTGAACAGACCCAACTCCTTCAGCCTGCCCTCGTAGGAGAGGTGCTTCATCCCTCCGAACAATAAGAACAAAACCCATTAAGAGATTATATGTCAAAGCGGAATGATATATATACAGGATATAGGACAAGGAAAAGAGGTAAAATTGAGATTTGGAGATAGAGAGGTTTGAAATAGTGCATTAAGTTTGTATAAAGAGGAATGACCCAGCAGGGGAGGAAAAGGAGAGAAACCAAACCAGCAGGTAGGAGGTGGGTAATTGAAGAGGGTCAGAGTAGGAGCTGGATATGAGGATTGTCAAAAGATATAAAAATAACAAGCGCTGACTAAAAAAGAAAAGGTATGAGATGGAAAAATAAAAATAGTCTAGGTAAGTATGAGATACAGTACTAGGCAATGAGGCAGAAATGAAGGAGAAGCATGTCTAAACTAGTTTTAAAAGAATGAGTTGAACATGATAGGGCTGAATATTCAGGAAAAAGTTGATCTGCCTGAAGCATTCTGTTTCATAGACATCCAGATATAATCCAGACTTTATAGTGTGAATAGACTTGAGAACTGTTATTCTTTCAGCAACTATGTCTTATTGAACCCTTTAGTATACCTATGGGTCATTATCTCATGGTAGTGCTGTCTCAGGGGTCTAAACTGGTACAGAAAAGAATGGCATACAAATAATGTTCTCTTTGACACAGAAAGCATTTGGGTTGCTTTTTTTCCTGTGTTAATTTCTTGACTGGTGAAGAAAGTACTCTTGAAACCTGACAACTGGTAATAGTTTTTATCAGGTTCAGTTTAAATGCTTAATATATACTACTACAATTTAGTAATTCTAAGATTGTAATTTTAGTAACATTGGGATGCACATACCGACAAAATATGTTGAGCCATTAGAAATGAAATTGATTGTAAGGTCACACAAAATAATTTTAACATCTAAATTGGATGCTGGGATTTAAAAAGATATATTGAAGAGTGTTCCTTTTAGAAAAGCTTTTCCATAGATGGCTGGCTACCATTCATCTTGTTTCTGTATGCTTATATTGTAGTTATGAGCGAACTTTTTTCATGTTTCTTCACTAACAGTGACCTTAATATTTTGGTGAACACAGTTAACTTTCATTGGTTTAGATCTGAACTGGCCAAACACACAGGTCCATACAGTAATATTTATGTGTGAGTATTTAGATACACCTCGTTGCCCAGTGTTGCCATTATCCAAATGGGCCCACTGATAGGGAATGCTTCCAGTTTGCTCATGAACTGGCACGCAGGAAGCAGACAAGCAGATTTCTGCAGTAAGGATGAGCAGTTATTCTAATCTATAAATAAATTTCAAAACTCAAATACAGAACAGTCATTGGACTCTTCAAAGACCTTCTTTGAAGAATCCCATGGAATATACAGCAGATATTGCTGTGGGTGTCGGCTGTAGACCTCCCAACCAGAGCAGTGAGGTAAATGAAATATTCTATAAGCACTTAGGAGAAATCTCAAGGTCACTTGCTGTTGTTCTTATGGGAGACTTCAACTTCCCAGGTATCTACTGGAAATACAGAACAGCAGAGAGGGAACTATCCAGGAGGTTCCTAGAATGTGTAGGGGACAACTTCCTCACACAGTTGGTATGTGAATTGACCAGGGAAGTTGCCCTGCTGGACCTCTTGTCTGTGAAAAGAGAAGGACTGGTGGAGGATGTGGCAGTTGGAGGCCATCTAGGGAATAGTGACCATGAAATTATTAAGTTCTCTGTTCTTAGAGATGTTAGTGGGGGGGCAGCAACACTGACACTGGACTTTCAAAGGGCAGACTTTGACTGTTTTGGAGGTCACTTGATAGAAACCCTTGGGAGTCAGTTTTGAAAGATGTAGGAGTCTAGGAAGACTGTATATTTTTTAAGAGGGAAATCTTAAATGCACAGAATCAGGCTATCCCCATGTGCCATAAGACAATTTGTTGACGAAGAAGACCGGCCTGGTTGAATAGGGAGGTCTGGATTAAAATCAGGGAAAAGGGAGTTTATGGCCTCTGGAAGAAGGGGCAGACAACTCTTAATGAGTATAAGAAAGTTATTAGGTCATGAAGAGAAATAATTAGAAGGTTGAAGACTCAACTAGAAGTTAATCTGGCTTTAGAGATAAAGAGCAACAAGAAACATTTCTATAAATACAAGAAAGGCCAGGGAGGGCCTCCATCCCCTACTAGATTCAGAAGGAAATATGGTAAAAAAAGACGAGGAGAAGGCTGAGATGCTTAATGCCTTCTTTGCCTCAATCTTTAGTAATGGAAACACTTGCACTGGGGAAAGTCACTCCCCCAAGCCAAGAGACACAGGCCGGGAACACAATGTCCCCCCTACAATTCAGGAGGAGATGGTCCATGACCTGCTGCCCAACATCAATAAGCATAAAACTATGGGACCAGATGGGTTAGATCCTAGAGTGCTGAGAGAACTGGCAGGGATGCTTACCAGGCCACTGTCCATCATTTATCAGCAGTCCTGTCTGGGGAGGTACAAGCAGATTGGAGGTCAGCCAATATAACACCCATAAGTAAGAAAGAATGGAAGGATGATCTGAGGAACTACAGGCCTGTCAGTTTGACTTCAGTACCAGGGAAGCTGGTGGAGAAGATCATCCTGGGTTCTATTATGCAGCACATGCAGGACAACCAGGTGATAAGGCCCACTCAGCATGGGTTTATCAAGGGCAGGGCCTGTTTAACAAACCTGATCTCCTTCTACGACAGGGTGACCCGCTTGTTGGATGAAGAAAGGCTGTGGATGTTGTCTATCTTGACTTTAGTAAGGCATTTGACACTGTTTCCCACAGCTTTCTATTAGAGAAATTGACTTCTCTTGGCTTGGATGGGCATACACTTTTCTGGGTGAAAAACTGGTTAGATGAATAAGTCCAAAGAGTTGTGGTCAATGGAGTTAAATTCAGTTAGGTAGCCAGTTATGAGTGGTGTTCCCCAGTGCTCAGTACTGGGGACACTCTTGCTTAACATCTTCATCACTGATCTAGATGAGGGGATAGAGTATATCCTTGGTAAAATTGCAGATGACACCAAGCTAGGTGGAAGTGTTGATCTGTTTGAGGGTAGGGAAGTTCTACAAAGGGATCTAGATATGCTGGATCACTGAGCCAAGGCCAATTTCATGAGTTTCAGTAAGGCCAAATGCCAGGTCCTGCACTGGGGCCACAACAACCCCCAGCAGCACTACAGGCTTGGGGTCAAAAAGGACTTCAAGGCACTGGGATGACTAGTTGAAGGCTCGGGTGCTCGGGTGGTGTTTTCATCAATCACTCTAGTGGTAGGGATAAACACTCAAAGGGGATGGAAAACACACCTGATTAACGTGGCTCAGAGACTGGTGCTACAGTTGTAATTTTGTGGTTTTGGATCATGGGGAAGTTTATATGGCACCTGGTCTGCTGGCAACAGGTGGGACACATGGTATGCACCTGTCCCAGAAGGAGGAAAAGATTTTGGGGCAGGAGTTAGCATGGCTTATTGACAGGCTTTTAAATTAGATTCAAAGGGGGAAGGGGTTGTAGCTAGGTTTGCACCAGTCACACAGTGCTTTAGTATTAGACCTTCTCTGAAGTGCCTATATGATAATGCACAGAATTTGGGGAACAAAGAGGATGAATGAGACATCTGTGTGCTATCTCAGGACCATGACCCCATTGCAGTTACTGAGACACGGTGGGATAGCTCGCATGACTGGAATACTGTCATGGATGGCTATGTCCTTTTTAGGAAAGATGAAGGCTGGCAAGGTGAAGTGGTGGAGTTGCCCTTTGTGAGAGAGCAACTGGAATGTACTGAGCTCTCCCTGGGGGAAGATGAAGAGGGAGTTGAAAGCTTGTGAGGAAAGATTAAGGGGGAGACTGTATGGGAGACATTGTTGTGGGTGTTTACTACAGGCCAATGGATCAGGATGAGGAAAATGACAAGGTCTTCTATAGGGAGCTGGAAGTTGCCTCAACATCTCAGGCTCTGTTTGTCATGGGGGACTTCAATTACCCTGACAATTGCTGGGAAAACTACACAGCCAAGCATGAGCAGTCCAATAGGTTCCTCCAGTTCATTAAAAATAAATTATTGATGCAGGTGGTGGAGGCTCCGATAAGAAGAGGAGAACTGCCGGGCCTTGTACTAATAAAGAGGGACTGGTTGAAGATGTGAAAGTAGGTGGCACCCTTGGCTGCAGTGACCACGAGATGGTGGCATTCAGAATCACATGTGACAGACACAGGGCCACAAGCAGGATCGCTACTCTGCACTTCAGAAGGGCTCACGGAACTGCTTGAGAAAAATCCCATGGGACAGGGCTCGAGATAGTAAGGGGACCCAAGCAAGCTGGCTAATATTCAAGCACCTTTTCCTCCAGGCTCGAGATCAGAGTATACCAAAGAGTAAGAAATCAAGGAAGAGAACTAGGAGACCTGCATGGCTGGGCAGGGAGCTAATGAATAAACTTAGGTGGAACAAGGAAGTATATAGAACATGGAAGGAGGGGCTGACCACTTGGGAAGAGTACAAAGAAGTTATCAGAGGATGCAGGGATGCAACAAGGAAAGATAAGGCCTCCTTAGAACTAAACCTGGTGAGGGAAATCAAGGACAACAAGAAAGGCTTTTTCAAGTATGTTGGAGGTAAAAGGAAGTCTAGAAGAAATGTGGGCCCACTGCTGAATGAAGTGGGTGCCTTAGCAGTAAAGACCTTTGCCTCGGTCTTTACTGCTAAGGCCAGCTCCCAGGGGTTCCAGTCCTATAAGACCACAGAGGAAGTCTGGAGGAAGGAAGACTTTGTCTCAGTTGAGGAGGATTGGGTTAGAGAGCAGTTTAGCAAAACTGAACATCCACAAGTCTATGGTCCCTGATGGGATGCACCTGTGAGTGCTGAGGGAAATGGCGGGGGTCATTGCTAGGCCACTCTTCATAATCTTTGAGAGGTCCTGGAGAACAGGAGAGGTGCCTGAGGATTGGAGGAAGGCCAGTGCCTCCAAAAAGGGCAAGAAGGAGGACCCCAGTAACTATAGGCCGGTCAGCCTCACCTCCATTCCTGGGAAAGTGATGGAGCAGCTTGTTCTTGACACCATCTCAGAGCATGTTATGGAAAGGAGGCTTACCACAAGTAGTCAACATGGATTCAACAAAGGGAAGTCATGCTTTGTCACTGTTAATACCGGGAGCAAAGAGATGCAGCAACACACAAATTCAGCAAGAGCAGGCAAAAGAAGAAACTTTATTAATTTATAACCCTGTTTTATATACCCTAGCCCCATAGGGTGATTGGTCAGTGATCACCCATCTCCTAGGGTGACTGGATAAAGTCCATTTCAAAATATTTTCCCAATGTACCATAAACAGAACTTAGCAAAACACCAGGTGTTATTCTAGCTTACAAAAAACACCCTACTGTTTTTCATAACATGCATGAGAAAGGCAGGATTCTCACTGAATATTGTGAGAACCTGAGAAAATCCCTCTGCTAGCAGCTTTTCAGCATCCATAATGCTTGACTAATCTGATAGCCTTTTATGATGGCACAACTAAATGAATAGATGAGGGGAGGGCAGTGGATGTGGTATATCTTGACTTCAGCAGGGCTTTCAATACTGTCTCCCACGATATCCTTGCAGCCAAGCTTAAGAAGTGCAGCTTGGATGGTTGTGTGATGAGATGGATTGAAAACTGGATGAAGGACAGAGCCCAGAGAGTTGTGGTCAGTGGAGCAGAGTCTAGTTGAAGGACTATGGTTAGTGGTGTTCCCCAGGGGTTGGTTCTGGGTCCAGTGCTGTTCAATATACTCATCAATGATGTGGATGAAGGGATAGAGTATACCCTCAGCATGTTTGCTGATGATACAAAACTGGGAGGAATGGCTGATATGTCAGAAGGCTGTACTGACATCTAGCGTGACCCGGACAGTATGGAAAGATAGGCAGGGTGAAATTTAATGAAGTTCAACAAAGGCAAGTGTAAAGTACTGCATCTGGGGAAGAACAACTCCATGTATCAATACAGGTTGGGGGCTGATCTGTTGGAGATCAGCTCTGGGGAAAAAGATCTAGTAGTCATGGTGGACAAGAGGATGGCCATGAGCCAACAATGTGCCCTCATGGACAGGAAGGCTAAGGCATCCTGGGATGCATTAAGAAAAGCGAGGCCAGCAGGTCGAGGGAGGTTATCATCCCACTCTGCGCTGGTGAGGCCCCACCTGGAGTACTGTATCCAGTTCTGGGTACCCCAGTTCAAGAAAGAGAGGGCACTACTGGAGGGAGTCCAGTGCAGAGCCACCAAGATGATTAAAGGAGTGGAGCATTGCTCTTATGAATATTGCCTGGAGAAAAGGAGACTGAGGGGTGACCTTTTTAATGTCTATAAATATGAAAAGGGAAGGTGTTGGGAGGATGGAGCCAGGTTCTTCTCAGTGACATCCAGTGATAGGCCAAGGGGTAATGGGTACAAGCTGGAATATAGGAGGTTTTGGGTAAATATAAGGAAAAACTTTGTCATGGTGAGGGTGACAAGAACATTGGAACAGGCTGCCCAGAAAGGCTGTGGAGTCTCCTTCTCTGGAGACATTCAAAAGCCACCTGGACACATTCGTGTGTGGCCTGATCTAGGTGATCCTGCTCTGTCAGGGGGGTTGGACTAGCTGATCTTTTGAGGCCCCTTCCAACCCTAACATTCTGTGATTCTGTGAGAGCTGCCAGGCAGAGAAGGACCTGGGGGTGTTGATTGACAGACATTTGAACGTGAGCCAGCAGTGTGCCCAGGCTGTCAAGAAGGCCAATGGCATCTTGGCCTGTATCAGGAATAGTGTGGTCAGCAGGAGCAGGGAGGTGATCCTTCTTCTGTACTCAGCTTTGGTGAGGCTGCACCTCAAATACAGTGTCCAGTTTTCCGTCCCTTTCTACAGGAAGAATGTTGAGGTGCTGGAGAGGGTACAGAGGCAATCTACTAATCTATTAAAGGGGTTGGAGCATGTGTCTTATGAGGAAAGGCTGATGGATCTGGGGATGTTTAGCCTTGAGAAAAGAATGCTAAGGGGAGAACTTATTGCCCTCTACAACTACCTGTAGGGAAGCTGTAGTGACGCAGGAGTTGGTCTGTTCTCCCTGGTGACAAGTGATAGAACAAGAGGAAGTGGCCTGAAGTTGAACCAGGCGAGATTCAGGCTGGATATTAGGAAGCATTTCTTTACAGGAAGGGTTGTCAGGCATTGGAATGGCCTGAACAGGGAGGCAATGGAGTCACCAACCCTGGGAGTGTTTAAAAGCCGGTTAGATGTTGTGCTTAGGGACATGGTTTAGTTGTTCTTGATATGGATAGGAATAAGTTTGGATTTGATGATCTTGAAGGTCTCTTCCAGACAAAACTATTCTACTATTCTATGATTCTATGAATAAGGCCTGGGATGCAAGAGGGGCCTAAGCAAGCTGGTTAATATTTAAGGTTTTCCTCCAAGTTTGAGGGAGTTCCATTCCAATGTACATGTATATGGAAATCAGGTAAAATACCAAAAAATGTAGGTCTGCTGCTGAATGATGTGGCTTCCTGGTTACCTATGACATGGAAAAGGCTGAAGTATAGAATGCCTTCTTTGCATCAATCTTTACTGGAAAGACTGCCTCTGGAAACCCAGACCCAAGAGACCAGGGGGAAAGGCTGAAGCAAGGAAGATCTATTCCTGATAAAAGATGATTAGGTCAGGGAATACCTAAGGAGAGAAGACAGACAAACCCATGGACCAAGATGGGATGTTGGGAAAAGGCCTGGGAAAAATGATCAGGACTCAATATGAGTTACAATCATGTTCACCTTTATTACTGTCTATCCTTTGCTTATATGTTTCTTGCTTATTACTGATTGGCTACATACAGTTCACATGCTCTAATACATATAATGATTGGTCTACATACAGCAAGCACGCTTAAGCACCCTGGCCCACTGTCCCCCACAGCGCAGGGAAGCAGCGGGTTTGCCTGCTCCTCCTTGCAGGCGCAGTCTCCCCTTTCTGCACCCCCCAAGTCTCCTGTTTTCGGTCAGTGGGTGCCCTGGGAAAGAGGCCTGTTCGTTGATTGTTTTATTCCTTTGTCTTCCTCTTATCACTTGCTCAAGGACGGTTCACTGCCCATCTGCTAGCTTGTTCACACTTGCAGACACATATTCATGTCCACCCTGCTCCTTGAGCCATTCCCCAACAATGGGATGCACCCAGGAGTACTGAGGGAGATGGCTAATGTCATTGCAAGATTACTCTCAATAATCTTTGATTGACCATGGCAACTGGGAGAAATGCTGGAAGACTAGAAGAAAATACATTACTCCTATACTCAAGAAGGGAAAGAAGAGGAGGATTCAGGGAACTCCAGGCTGATGACTGGTAATATGAGGTAGTAGATAATCTAAGAAGCCATTTCCAGGCATACAAAAGACAAGAAAGTCATCAGAACTATTCAGCATGGTTTTACCAACCTAATAATATTCTACAATGAAATGACTGGCTTGGTGGATGAAAGAAGAGAGGCGGATATTTTCTACCTGGCCTTCAGTCTTTTGGCACTGTCTCCCCAGTGTGGTTTAGCCCTAGTCAGGAGCTGAGCACCACACAGCGCTCACTCACTGTGCCCACCCCACACCAGCTCCCCCAAACAGGAAGGAGAAGAGGGAGAAAAGTACAAAAACCTGTGGGTTGAGATAAAGAGATTTTAATACAGTATAACAGGAGAAGTAACAAACAACAACAGCAATAATAGCAATGAAACAATACAAAAAAGAAAGTGATATTGAATGAACCGCAAAGCGGTGCTGTGAACCACCTAGACTGTTTGGACTGCCCAAAAGTGCACACTTTGCCCAGCTCATCCCCTCCCTTATATACTGGGCATGATGTCGGAATGGTATCAAATAACACATTGCCTGGTTCCAGTTGTCTATCCCAATTGTGACTTTGCCTCCCAAATGCTAGTGAAATTTAACCCTATCCTACCTGAACCCAGGACACTCCCATAACATTCATCAGAGCTATGCAAAACTAGTTCTATCTGATCACACCCACCATTAACAATAGAATGCCACTTTGCATTTCTTTCTAAGTGTGATAGTCTTCAGAACTTTTTTCTTGTAGTTTGTCTTATCACTAAAATGTGTTCAAGATGAGTAACACACTTGTTATAAAAGGATCATTTCTTCATCAATTCTTCCTTTGTAGCCTGATTTGAGAAGATTTTTTTCAACACCATCTGAATGACAATGCATCCCTGTGTATATGGTAAAGGCTATCTTAAGGTATGAAGTACCGTTTGCTATTTACATAGCAAGAATTTATCAGGCCTGATGTTTATCTAAACCATTACTGAAATTTACACAGTTTGCAGCTAGACTGAGGACTTGAAAGGGGCATAAAAAAATTATCTCTGTGAAGATCTCTGCAAGTCTAGTTGTGCTTATGACCTCAGTTTGAAAGCCATGCAAAAGAGGTTATTTAAATCAGTTTAAGTCAAACCCAGCTCACTACCTCACACTCAATATCACTTATAGCAAATACAGCATATGTCCACCTGGAACAACTTCAGATTTCTCTGTACAGTGTTCTTAAGTGTTTTAGTGTCAAGAGAGGTGTCCAGTTAATGTGGAGAGAAGCATGGACAGAACTGGACACACTGTAATATTTTTTACAAAATAAACTAATAAGATATTCATTCTAGAATATCACCTCTAAGAAGATCTGTAAATTCAGATTCTTACATACTATCAGACAGAGAAGAGGAATAAAAGAGTATCGCTATTATAGCTGGACTGTTGTTCATGTATGACAACAGCAACAGGGACACTATACTCCCTGCTCACCTTTAAGAACATTCCTAACATTAGGAACTTGATAAAATACTTGATATTTGACTCACAATCAAATTATCAAATATATTTCAAGTTTGACAGTGCTGTTACAGTTTATCCTGAGGTTTGCCTTTGAATTCAGTGAGCTATGTCAGACTTTGGATGAAGATAGGCCAAAGGAGGAATAAAACTGTCTTAAATAAAAGACATGAATATGGCAGATATATATATATATATAATATGAGACAAACGCAGTAGCAGAGGTAATTTGGATGCACAAGATTTTTTTTTTCTGTGACTTTAGTTTACAAAACATACTTTTAATATATGATCACTAACTGTAGGCTTTCAGTTTTTTCATATGATTGACTCAAAACAGAACTTAGATGCTTGTTCATGCTAATTTTGAAATTTTTCAACTATAAGTGAAATCACGGGAAGTTGCTTGGAACACAGGAACTCGCAGCTAATGTTTGTCAATTTTAAACACAGGAAATGCCAATACATATTAAAAACAAAATAAAAAGAGACAAAATGTCTGTTTTTATTATTATTTCCCTATAGGTACATCGAAAACAACACAGTATATATGTACATTCAGGGAATTGAGATACAGTAAATTTTTGAAAAATCTCTGTCTTAAGGATTTAATTTCAGTCACATAAAGCACACATTGAAAATCATAATTACAACAGTCATTTCTTTTGCTTACTTCAATGTTACTTAATATGACAATAAAAACTATATTGAAGAAATAAAGTATAGAGGTCAAATAAAAATCATTATAAGCTAGCAATTTATTTCTATCCAAATGTTTTATAATAATAATATTATGCATACATGATTTTTTAATAATAAAAACTTATTTAATATAAGGTCTTTGAGTTGTATAATTTGCAACTTTTTTTTTTCTTCCTATTACTTTTTTTAAAATCTCAAAAATAATTTTAAATTTTAACATTCAGAATACAAAAAAAACCCAAAAGACACACACACCAAAAGATTTTATCTTTTTTTTTCTGTCTTTTTTAGATTGTATAATCTGTAGATTTATAGGAATAAGTTCTTTCCTGTTATTGGTGGATTTTTTTTTCTTTGTTTTGTTTTATTTTTTAATTTCCTCTATTTAATATAACAGATGACCTCTTAAATACATTAAATGCCCCTTTATAATTAGCTTCATTAATTTAGTCAGACTTCCTTGTTTATGATACTTGTGAAACATACAATGGAATTTCTGTTATTGACACTTGGAAAATAAAAATGCTTTTCTTTTTTTTCCTTTCATCTCTTACAATCACATAAGGAAAAGTATATTATAAAAAACTGAAAGAAATAGAAATATTTTATTTTTTTGGATTAATCCTGAATAACTTCTTGTACTAGGTTCTGATGTCAAGAAGAAAGGAAGAAATGAAGCAATCATGTTATGTTCAAAATAAATGTAGTACAGATGGATATTGCCAAATTAATCACATTATAAAGGCAAATTAATACTAAACACAACAACCCCCTTTACATTACTTTCCACTGAAAAAAACCAAACTAAACTAAACCAAAACTGAAACCCATAAGAATTTGTGTAACTATCCAAGAAATTTACTCAACAGTTTTCTGTTACTGTGTACCATAACTAATTTTAGGAAGCTTGTACCATTTAAAAAAAAAAAAAATTAAAAAAAAAAAAATCAGAAACTGTAAAAGTTATGATGTTGCCAAAGCTAGGATGACTCATCCCTAAGGACAGAAAACAAAATATATCAAACTAGCAAGTTAAATATGAAAAAGCACTGTACAAAAAAAGCGCCATATCATTCTATTGAGAATAATTAACTGAAAGTATTAACGCTTTTAACAAAAACTGTTTTAAGAACACTGGTATCAGGAAGCATGCCAGAAATAGTTGGTGGAGCTCATAAGGGTGTAAAAGAGCTATAAAAGGTAATACCACAAGGAAAATCAAACTACATTTCTACATTGATATTTAGAGCAGAGAAGCTCTAAGAACCAGTCCTTACTGGGAAAAGCTGTCTGAAATTCAAATTTCAAATAGAAAACATTTCAGAACCAAATAAAAATAACCAAGTCAATGTAGAGTTTTAAAGAAATTCCAACATGAGAAAGATGAATTTACTCAGTATTGATGCAGTCTCACAGTGAGTACTGGGTGCAGTTTTGGGATCCACAATATATGCAGGGTATAAAAACATTAGACATGTCTAAAGGATGGCAAAAATAATACGATGGGGCTAGAGTGCATGAAGTATGAGTAGCGACTGAGTATATTAGGTTTGCTCAGCTTAGAGAAGAGGAGACTGAGGGGTGACCTCATTCCTGTGTACAACTTCCTTGCGAGGGAAAGCAAAGCGAGAGATGATGTCTTCTCTTTGGTGTCTCATGATAGGTCATGACAGGATGGCTCAAAACTGCATCACAAGTTCAGACTGGACATTAGGAAAATGCTCTTCACTGAGAGGTTGGTGAAGCACTGGAACAAGCTCCCCAAACAAGTTGTCATGGCCTCAAGCTTTTGGGAACCACTCTTAGATACATGGTTCAAATTTTAGGTTGCCCTCTGTGGAGTCAGGAATTAAACTCAATGATTCTCGTGAGTCCTCAGAATGTTCTATGATTTTATGATTCTATGACAACTATGGAGGATGAAAAGAATAAAGTAGAAGTGGTGAAATACAATGTATAAAAGTACAGTGTAATGCACATAGTCCAGTTGGTGTCCAGTGGAGTCATAATTTGCTATTATTGCTCCTGAATAACCATCTGGACAACATTCTTTAAAAATGTCATGGCTGAACAAAACAACCAAATGTTGTGATTAACATGTCCTATCCTCAGTGCCAAAATCCTGGGAGACATCGAGGGGCCATTGTCAGACTCAGACTCTCATAGAGAAGAAGGCAAAATGGCATTTTATTAAAGGCTACAGGCACTTATATACCGGTAACAGAGCCAGCCCTTCATGGGTGGTATCCTACCTAGTTTCTACGCTTCCGTTACAGCACGTGATCTTCCTCATTGCCACATCCCTATACTACCACAACCAACCAAACAAAAACTGAATAAAACATAGAATATAAGCATTCTTATGAAAGAAGCAACCAGTAATACAGAAAACTTTTAACTAGAAGATATTAAAACTATATACTATAAATAAAACCCCATCATGCATGGAGTTCAGATAAATCCATCTGAAAAAAACAATACCAAAACAAAAAACTTGGAAAGATGAAAGGAAAGGCAACAATATTACTAAGTATACAGAACATATAGTCCATTATCCATGTGAGAAAGACAGTAGATTGATATATATATATATCTATATAAAAGGAGAAGGTTATTTGAAAATTCTTCTTCATTGTATCTTATAACAAATATTTAAAGAATTAGAGAATACATAATAAAACTATCAGGAAACAGCTTTAAATGGAGAAATTAAGAAATAAAACAAAACAACTTTATCATGTAGAAATTCATTATCTCAAGAAGTGATAGAAACAAAACATAAATGTGATTAAAAAGTATTTGATGAGTACAGAGAAGACAGATTCACCAGTGACTACTGCAGATTTTGGTCCAGAGTAAGTTCCACTCAGGAATTAATGGATTTATGGAAAGGAAGGGAAAACTGGAAAAGTTTATGAAAGGAGGATGTTATTATTTCCTTTTCTCATTTTTTCATTTGTTTGTTTCTGGGTTTGGTTTTGTTTGTTTGATTTTTGTTTTATTTTGTTTTTATTGCTAAATATCTGCTATTTTCACTGTGAAATAATATTTTTTAAATGTCAATATTGCTGTATAGAAGCTCTGATGGTCTGCTGGAATAAAGCTGCAGTGTTATTTCACATTCTTTTAATTCTAATTTCTTCCTTGTTCTTATCTTTGCCATATCTAAAGGGTTACGACTTCAGATTGTGGGCCTAGTTTACAAGAACATTTTAACTGTAATATGAAATTATATCCTTTGATGCCATTTCCCTCATTTATGACTACAATTACAGAAAATTTCAGGTATTGAAGTAGTAGTTTCTTATGTCAATGGTTCTGCTGCAGTTTCTAACTGCTGAGAATTTTGAACAGACAAAAAAACCACATAGGTTGCATTTACTAATGCAAATCCAGTAGCATCATTATTCCAGTAGCTGAGATGAAGACACATCCTGGAAAAAGTCACTTGCTTAATATCTATCCTGTAGAAATCAACATAGATATTTTTCTCAGTCCTTGCAGCATGTTTTCTGCACAGGGTTATCTTGCTAATTCTCTACCTGACACCAATGCTGGTGCTGGGAAGTAACCACTGCTGATCAACTTCTTGTTAGAACAGATCTGTCAGTAGCAGAGACAAGATGGGCTGCCATGGACATAGGCACAATCTCTGATGCAAGGATATCTTACTAAAGCCAGGAAAACAATGAAGAATCCTTGTTTTATAAAGCTCATTTCAATAATTTTCTTCTTTTTCCTCTTTTGCCCTTTTCTTTTCTTGTTGAGGGCACACAACATTTGTCTTGTAGATGAAATATTTGTAAGTATATTTTTCAATTCCAGAAGCCTAATTTCTGTAACTGTTGACCAACTGAGATATGGATAAGTGAAAAGTTAACCATAAAATTTTTCTGGTACTTTCATATGAGGCATAAGTGGCATGGCCAGATTTTTTTTTTTTTTTTTTTTTGGTAGCTTTGGAAATTTCAAGTTCTTAAAAAGAGAGGTATTGTGTAATCTCCAGCATAGTTATGGATTAGTTTTACTTCTGGATGAACACAAGTGCATAGTTTTGACCCTGAACAATCATGGTTTTTGCATGACAATTAAGGTGGGACAACAATGAGTATATATAAAGTTCTCTCTGTACACATTCAGAGACATCTGAAAACACTTTATCAGTTAGTCCAAACTAATAAACTCTAGCTTCTGCCTAGCTTTTAGTTCATGCAGAGTGAGCTCCCATCTGCACAAAATATTCCAGAGAGACTAGAAAGTGTCCATTGCTTTCACCAGCAAAACACTGTTTGCCTTGTTAGCAGTGCACAGTTTCCACAGGGCTGTATCAGTTAGGAGTCTGCAGTGGCATTTAAGCTTCTCAGCTCAAAATTACAACCTGAAGAGCTTCCACTGCTCCCAGGAATCCACACTGCCCTTTTCCCAGGAAAGTGTTCTATTCACCTGCCTGTGGGCTGTCACAGAAAGGGAATTGTGACTCTTCAGAGTTCTGGTGAAAGCATTGATCTGAGTGACAACAGTCCCTCGATTCTGCCTTTTTTTTTTTTCTGTGGCCTGAGCATTCATTATTAAACTACTAATTAGAAAAACAATATAGAGAATCTAGCTTGGTCTTTCCAATCTGTTGTGTTGGGTTTTTTTCTCACAATATTCCAAAAGGACACATTAATGTTGTTTTCAAATCTTTCTTGAATATTGAGATGACTCAAAGGAGCACACCTTATGTAGCTTGCTGACATCTGTATCAATAGTGTAAAAATTTGCATCTGAGCTAATTGTCTAAACTCTTCCAATACTTGCAGTATTATAGGTATCCATGGAAACTTTTTGGTTTTATTGTGATGCATTTGACTTATTTTAGACATAAAATATATTGAGATAATTCATGTTCTAGATATACCTATTTCCCTTGACTATGAAAATTGTTTGTATGATTTTCTAACATTGAGACATCTACATGGTACATGGTGGGATTCTCCTGTTATATTCTTTTGTCTGGCCTGGAGGTATAAACCTTTTTTTATTTTTTTTATTTTTTTTTTTTTAATTTTTTTTTTTTCCTCCTATAAGATCAACTGTATTGGAGAAAGTCATATGAGAACTAGGACTACAGAGTAGTTTCAGTAATTATGGAATTCTTACTTTATATGCTGTCAGTAGACATCCTAGGCATTAATAGGGCAGCAAGCATCATGTGGCATTGTTACCTTGACTCCATTCTGTAACTCTGACTCAGAACATTTGTGTTTGGCTACTGTCATAGAAAGATTTTTTGTAGTTGAATTAAACATTCTTGAAAATTTCAAACTAGCACATCCAAAAGAGCAAGTTGTCTGCTGCTGAAACTGGAAAACTGACATCAATAGAATATCCTTGAGCCGGAAAGGCTCTGTTGTAGCAAAAAGAACTACACAACTTTACCTGAGAAACACAAGTCTATAGAGGTAAGAACTGCAGAGGTAGAACACCTGATATATCTTCAGATTTTTTTTTTATATATTTCTATTAAAATTATTTTTTAAAAAATTGTTTAATGGTTAAAATATATATTTTCAAACATTCATTTTTAACTTTGATCTTTTGATAGCCCATTAGAGAAAAGTTTTATGACTGATCTTAAGCATAGGAAACTCGTAAAAGATTTGGTTGTTGCAGTTCTTCATATATTTCCTTTTGTGGATGACCAGCGTTGGTGGTCTACAGTGGGCAAGTAAAAAATGTATGAAAAGAAGAGTAAGCAAACATATCATTCAAATCAAAAATATTTTTTCTCCTATAGGTTGCTTGAGGCAAGGACTATTAATAAAAAAAAGCTGCAAAGTGTCTTTAAGACACAAATAACTTATTTCAGTCCTGAAACAAATATTCTGAGAAGAGGGGGTTGTTAATCTTGAGAAAGTAGAACTTGCCTCCTCAAGATATTCTTTCTCTGCTTCACCTTTTCTGAGGGCATTTAAATATAAAATTTTAGTCTAACAAACAGAGATGTTACATTTATTTGAAATGCAGTTAATAACGGCAATGTTGTTGAAAATTAGAGATCTATATTCAACTACAATGTTACTGATATAGATGCACCTTTCATGGGGAATATACCATCAAGAGAAAGGCATTAATGTTTCTTTATCTCGTTTTCTTGGTGCCTTTGTTCTTCTGTACCCTACTTCATGTCTCCTGTAATGGCTTTAACTGCTCCAAATTATCCTTCCAAGTTGTTGCATCAGTAAAAACCCCTATTATAGGTATGCTTAGAACATGAGCAGTTTCCAGAAAACCTGAATATATTTCATGGTGTAAAATGTTATTTGAAATAGATCTTTAAAGGTTAAATTATATATACCCTTGCCCTTGTGCAAATAAGCATAATTCATACCTTATTTCAGCCTTGGACCTTAGAAGTTCCATCTTGAACAAATATCTACCGACTTCCTATGCTTTTTCATTTTTAATTATCCCTCATCACCTAGTATTATTAGTAAAGGATAACACTGAAACCTTTCCTCAAAAATATTTATGTTCACTGTAATCATATATAGTTGAAGTAGTGGGATTTTTGTATGCTAACATAGCTCCCCAGGCACACATAATCCAAGAAATTCATATTTTTCATTAGCAACTTGAAAAGGAATTATTCCTTGAAAAGAAATAATAACATACAACAATAATAAATGTTTATTTGCTCCTCTTTGCTTCCTACTTGTTAAACATATGAGGTGACAACTAAGATATCGCTTATATTCAAACCAGAAAACATTCTCTGTTTTTTCAAGCACTAACACAAGAGACTTGGAAGGAAAAGAAATAAGCACAACTTTAGAGTACATAGCTTGAAATTCAGATCTTTCTGCCTGAAGACTTAGAAATTTTTGAAAATATGCTACAAGCTCTGAATAATGTAATTATTTTTGATACCTGATACTATGATGGATAAAAAGGGAAATGCTGCATCACAAGGATTTGGCAGGTAAGACCTTTTTCAGGCAAAAAAATTATAAGTTTTTTTCATAACTGATACTATTTCTTCACAGAACTTGGTGGTTAAAAAGACTTACTAGAGAATGTTGAACTGTGGTTTATCCTTTGGTTCTGATAAAATCAGTTGTGTAAAAACAGTGATTGATGCTGAAACTGAGAATTTATATGTATATTGCACATCAAACTGACCATGTTCACTTCCAAGTTAGATACAGGGAACTCATTGCAGAAGCTGAATTTGATTGTTGGCTTTCTTACAGTTCTCCACTCCATCTCCTGTCTCATATTTTCTATTGTTCTGAAGTAAAGAAACTGTTCCAACTTCTGTCTTACTCTTGAGGAATATTTCTGGTCTGCAACATTTGAAAGAGTAAACTAACCAATGTCATCTACCTGTGTTGTTTTGACATACTTAACTGCTGCTGTAGCTTAAATGAGCTGCAATTTCTATTCCTGTATGCTTACTTTCCATTAATTATGGTGACTACAGATCCAAGTTATACTCCACATTTTTTAAATCCTTTGATATTCTCCTGCTTTTTTTCCTCAAAAGAAGAGTATGAAGAGGAAAAAAAATTATTGCCTTTTACCTACCTTTCCTCACAAACATTGTGTCTTTTGTGTTGGGAAAAACCTAATCCTATATTAAATTTATCTGAAAGGGGTATTTTGACATATAAAATGTCACAGGATAGGTATACAGCAATCCTAGATTGTGAACCACTAACTAAAAAACCAGAAGGTAGGACGCAGAGTTCTGTCCATAATAGCTTCTCAACACAATGCCTTCTATAGCTGAAAATATTCTAACCCATTTTAAAAAATGGTTATCCTATAGATGAAATCAGTATTTCCTGAAGAGTAAAATGAAACAAAAGGCCCAAGTAACTAACAAAGCCTTGTGGGAAGGATTCTCTTGTGGATCTATGCACCTATTTAGTCAACCTGGTGCCAAGTGTCCAGTTTCGGGTTATCTGAAAAATATTCTAGCATCTGTCTTTATGTTGATTGTATTGATACTGTTCTGCTGGACTTCATACAAAGAAGCACTGATTTGGAATGCAAAGGGTGGGGGCAGCCTTGCCTGCAGTGACCACAGACTGATGGAGTTCAGGATCCTGAAGGGGGGGAACAAGGTAAAAAGCCGGATGAAAAGAAACTACTTTAAAGATGGTACTGGAGATAAAAGGGGACCCAGAACAATGTTTTGTTTTCAAGGATGACTTCCTCCAATCTCAAGAACAGTCTAGAACATGCAGGCTGTCGAACAAAGATTACAAGCAAGTGAATAAGCAAGTAACTCCTGGCAAAACTCAAACACAAAAAGGAAGAATAACAGAGGGGAAAGCAAGGACAGGATACCCAGGGAAATACAGTCACTGTTCAAGCCTGCAGGGACAAGGGTAGGAAAGCCAAAGACAACCTGGAGTTCAGTATGACAACAGACATGAAGAGCAACAAAAAGTGCTTCTACAGGTACACCAGGATAAAGAAGACTAGGGACCCACTGAAGCAGGTTATCTGGTAACAAAGGACATGGAAAAGGTTTAGGTACTCAATGTCTGCTTCACTTTGGTCTTTACTGGAACGACTAGACTTCAGGAATTCCAGGCCACTGAGACCAGAGGGAAAGTCTCGGAGAAGGTAGATTCCACTGAGATGTAGGCAAGAATCCGGTTAGGGAGCTTTTAAACAAACTGGGCATCACAAGTCCATGGCCCCTGATGGGATGTACCAATGAGGCCTAAAAGTACTGTCTGCTGTTTTTGAGAAATCACTCTGAAAACCCTTTGAAAGGTCATGGCAATCATGGTAGGTTCCTGAGGACTGGAAGAAAGCAAATGTCATTCCTATCCTCAAGAAAGGCAGGAAGGATTTCCCAGGGCTTGGTCAGCCTCATCTGAATCCCTGTGAAGGTTCTAGAGCAAATACTCCTGAAAACCGCATTAACTGATCACATCTAGTACTTATATTCTCTTCATTTCTTTTATGTCTTTCAGTTTTATCAGACTTTAACTAACCAGTGTACTTACATGATTTTTAAAATGTTTTTGTTTAAAATATTGAAAAATAATATTTCAACATTAATGTGAATTCTCTTTGACTTGATGTAGTATGTGCTTGTTACCTATGTAATAGCCAAGAATGAATTTTTGAAAAGATAGTAATTCATGATTTATTTATTTTTTTTCCAATGTAAATGCCAAACTTACCACTCTCTTAAAAACAGATGGAAGGATAATTCTCAGTCAATTGACATTCATCTTCTGATAATGTTTGTGCCAGTGGCTTAGTACAACAAACGTTATTTACCACTGTTTTCACTTTGAATCTGACTATACATAATTAACAACAGTACACTTCCTATTCATATCACATATTCAAATCAGTGCTGCATAGATAAATGCTTGCTTTAATCTCGTTTTTATCCTGCTGCTTTCTGATGCACAAAATGCTAAATTTTTGTGTAGATCATTGAACATTTCCTTGCCTGAGCTGTGGTGTGTACTAATTCAGCCTCAGCTGGTGTGTCATCTTTCACTTGAACATAAACGGTGGTTAAGTTAGTCCTATTCATGAGGTGGAGCCTGAAGTCCATGACAGCCTCAAAAAACATGTGATATTCTTTCTGTTATTTATACCTCCTAGATAAAATGGGAGAAAAATAGTTGTGAATTCCTTAACGTCTTCAGCATCTAAACAAAAATTTCAGTACACTTTAAAATACACATAAGCAGTTTCAGATATGAAAGGTACATTCAATCTAAATTATTCTGTGTTGATATGAGAAAATAATAGAAGACATATCAGAACAGTTGGTACTTTGTGCCATCAGACGCTTCAACTGCAAAACCATGCTGTTAGCTTCAGACAGCCTGAAGTGTCCTTCAGCATAACACAAAAGACAAGAAGAATAGAAAATGCAGTCAGTCCAGTATTGAGCTTAATAAGACTTATTCCTTTGTGCTTAGGGGAAAAATTAAGATGAAAGTATAAGACAGACATGGAAAAGTAAGTTTTTGAGTAGAGTAGTGACAGGGAATGGTTCCGAGAGTTAATGTAAAAGAAGTTTTAAAAACGAACACATATACATACAAAAAAATCCAATATCTCTAGAGAATATTGTCCTGAATAAGTACACATGAAGGAAGATTACCTCAAAGTGTAAAGACATTGACACTTTATCCCCAGAGGACATGTTTTCTTTTGAGTAAAACCTTTCTGACTGTGTCACTGAACCTTTTTCAGACAGTTTCAGTTTATCAAGACCTATATGCATAGCTCTGCTTGAAAGGTCTTACATATGTCATCCACATTTCTTCAGACTGCATGGTTTGAAGAAGACATGTTAAAGGTCAATATTTATTATAACATATCAGTCTGTCAGGAAATAAATGATCATGATATAATTCTTTCCATAGAATCCACTGTAACTACAAATGAGAGCAATATGCAGTCCTGATAGAGAGCTGTCACTGAGTCACCTGATGCAGGAAAGAGTATGTTGCAACAGCCACTGGAAACAACTGTGATTCCTTCACTCCTTTCCTCTGTTAAATCTGTCTACTACCTCATTAAATGCATTATAATAACTTGTTTAACCAAACCAAAGCAGAGCAAGATTAACAGGACAGTATACTAAATGACATAATTTCGAAGTAAAGCTTCAATGCTGTGAAAAAATAAAAATAAAAAAATTAGGAAAGCATAATTTCAATTAACAGCTATAAATGACCACAGGCAGCAGGAAGATCTTTATTGCTACATTAGGCAGTAAAAGTCTGAACAAGGAAAATGTTGGCTTAATGTTGTGGAGTAGTGACAACGGACGTGGCTGAGATACTCAATGCCTTCTTTGCCTGGGACTCTATCAGAAGGTCTCCCAGGCCTCTGTGCTTGGAGGCAGGGTTCAGGAAGAACAGGACAAGAAACTCCTTGAAAGAGTCCAGAACAGAGTCACAAAGATGATTAAGGGAGTGGAACATCTCCCTTATGATGAAGGGCTGAGGGAGATGGGTCTTTTTCTCTTGGAGAAAAGGAGACTGAGGGGTGACGTTATTAATATCTATAAATATATAAAGGGCAAGTGTCGGGAGGATGGAGCCAGGTTCTTCTCAGTGACATCCAGTGATGGGACAAGGAGTAATGGGTACAAGATGGAATTTAGGAGGTTTTGGGTAAATATAAGGAAAAACTTTTTCACGGTGAGGGTGACAGAGCACTGGAACAGGCTACCCAGAGAGGTTGTGGAGTCTCCTTCTCTGGAGACATTCAAAACGCAGTACCTGGATGTGTTCCTGTGTGACCTAATCTAGGTGATCCTGTTCTGTCAAGGGGGTTGGACTAGCTGGTCTTTCAAGGTCCCTTCCAACCCCAAACATTCTGTGATTCTGTGATTCTCTGATTCTGTGAGCACATGAGGATTGAATCAGGGATCATCTGTGAGCAGTGAAGCTGTAGATGTTTGTGAGACCAGATGGACTGTATCCAAGAACGGTGAAAGAGCTGACCAGTGTCCCTAAAAGGCACTATAATCTTTGAAAACTTCTGGAGCCTGAGGAATATCATCGAAAACTGCTCCAAAAAATGGGGTAAGCACCCGTCCTCAAAAAGGGCAAAACAGATAATTTGGGGAACTGCAGCTTCACTTCACTTCCTGGGAAAATCATGGACCAAGTCTTCTTGCAACATATATCTGGTCACATGAAGGAGAAGAAGGCAATTGGGAGCACTCAGCATGATAAAATTCTATGATTAGGTCAGAGAGTGCATGTTATTTACCTTGACTATAGCAAGACTTTTGACACAAGGTACCACAATATTCTTGCATCCAAGTTACGATGTAGTTTGCATGGGTGGTCCAGCTGAGTAAAACCAAGTTTATACAGTTGGGATTAGACAGTTGTTGTTAATGGGCTATAGTTTATCTGGAGGATGGCAAGGAGTACTGAAGGGGCCTATCATAGATTCATAGAATCATAGAATCATAGAATCATAGAATCATAGAATCATAGAATGTTAGAGGTTGGAAGGGACCTAGAAAGATCATCAAGTCCAACTCCCCTGCCAGAGCAGGATCACATAGACCAAGTCACACAGGAACGTGTCCAGGCTGGTTTTGAACGCCTCCAGAGAAGGAGACTCCACAACCCCCTTGGGCAGCCCGTTCCAGAGCTCTGTCACCCTCACTGTGAAAAAGTTTTTCCTTATGTTTACCTGAAACCTCCTGTGTTCCAGCTTACTCCCATTGCCTCTTGTCCTAACACTGGATGACATTGAGAAGAGTCTGGCTTCATCCTCCTTACACTCACCCTTAACATATTTATAGACATTAATGATGTCCCCCCTCAGTCTCCTCCAGGCTAAAGAGACCCAGCTTTCTCATCTTCTCCTCATAAGGGAGATGCTCCACTCCCTTAATAATCTTGGTGGCCCTGCGCTGGACTCTCTCCAGCAGCTCTATGTTTTTCTTGAACTGGGATACCCAGAACTGGACACATTATTCCAGGTGGGACCTCACCAGTGCAGAGTAGAGCGGGAGGAGAATGTCCCTCGACCTGCTGAACACACTCTTCTTAATGCATCCCAGGATGCCATTGGCCTTCTTGGACGCGAGGGTGCATTGTTGGTCCATGGTCATCCTCTTGTCTACCAGGACCCCTAGGTCTTTTGCCTCAGAGCTGCTTTCCAACAGATCAGCCCCCAGCCTATACTGATACATGGGGATGTTCTTCCCCAGATGCAGCACTTTACACTTGCTCTTGTTAAATTGCATTAGATTTCTCCCCGCCCAGCTCTCCAGCCTTTCCAGGTCATGCCGGATGGCAGCACAGAGTTCTGGAGTGTCCGCCACTCGTCCCAGTTTTGTATCATCAGCAAACTTGCTGAGGGTACACTCTATCCATTTGTCCAGGTCATTGATGAATATATTGAATAGTATTGGACCCAGCACTAACCCGTGGGGGACACCACTAGCCACAGGCCTCCAGCTAGACTCTGCTCCACTGATCACAACTCTCTGGGCTCTGTCCTTCAGCCAGTTCCCAATCCACCTCACTGCACAATCACCCAATCCACACTTCTTAAGCTTGGCTGTGAGGATACCATGGGAGACAGTATCAAAAGCCTTGCTGAAGTCAAGAAATACGACATCCACTGCTCTCCCCTCATCTATCCAACTACTTGTGCCATCATAAAAGGCTATCAGATTACTCAAGCAGAAATTCCCCTTACGGAATCCATGTTGACTACTAGTGATAAGCCTCCTTTCCTCCACATTCTTTGAGATGGTGGCAAGAATAAGCTGCTCCATCACTTTCCAGGGATGGAGGTGAGGTTGACCGGCCTATGGTTACCCGGGTCCTCCTTTTTGCCCTTTTTGAATATTGGAATGACGTTGGCCTTCCTCCAGTCCTCAGGCACCTCTCCTGATCTCCAGGACCTCTCAGAGATTATGGAGAGTGTCCTAGCAATGACCTCTGCCATCTCCCTCATCACTCACAGGTGCATCCCATCGGGGTCCATGGACTTGTGAATGTCCAGTTTGTTCATCTGATCTCTAACCCAAGCCTCTTTGACAGAGGTAGAAACTTCCTCCCTCCAGACTTCCTCTGTGGTCTTGAAGGCTTGGGACTCCTGGTAGATGGCCTTAGTAGTAAAGATCGAGGTGAAGGTGGCATTCAGTAATTCAGCCTTCTCTCTATCCTCAGTCAACAGCACACCCACTTCATTCAGCAGCGGACCCACATTTCCTCTAGACTTCCTTTTGCCTCCAACATACTTGAAAAAGCTTTTCTTGTTGTCTTTGACCTCCCTTGCCAGGTTTAGTTCTAGAGAGGACTTAGCTTTCCTTGTTGCATCCCTGCATCCTCTGACCTCCTCCCTGTATTCTTCCCAAGTGGCCTGACCCTCCTTCCATGATCTGCATAATTCCTTCTTCTGATTAAGTTTCTGTAGTAGCTCCCTTCTCAACCATGCAGGTCTCCTAACTCTCTTACTTGATTTCTTACTCTTTGGGATACACTGATCTTGAGCCTGGAGGAAATGGTGCTTGAATATTAGCCAGCTTTCTTGGGCCTCCTTACCTTCTAGGGCCCTGTCCCATGGGACTTTTCCAAGAAGTTCCCTTTGGAGGCCAAGGTTGGCCTTTCTGAAGTCCAGAGTAGCGATCCTGCTTGTGGCTCTGTGCCTATTGCCCGTAATTTTGAACTCCACCATCTCACGGTCACTACAGCCAAGAGTGCCTCCCTCCTTCACATCCTCAACCAGTCCCTCTTTGTTTGTCAGTACAAGGTCCAGCAGCACTCCCTTCCTCATCAGCTCCTCCACCACCTATGTTAGGAAGTTATCATCAATGTTCTGGAGGAACCTACTGGACTGCTCATGCCTGGCTGTGTGGCTTTCCCAACAAATGTCAGGGTAATTGAAGTCCACCATGACAACCAGAGCCTGTGATTTCAAAGCTACTTCCAGCTGCCCGTAGAAGGCCTCATCACCTTCCTCATCCTGATCAGGTGGCCTGTAGTAAACACCTACTACAATGTCTCCCATACTAGTCTCCCCCTTAATGCTTGTCACTGTTTAGGGTCAGGGCAGCCCCTTAAACCTATAACAGATGCTCTCTGTTAACCCCCCTCCCTCCCCAGAGGGGAAGAGAAAGGGAATAAGGGAGAGAGACTTAGCGATGAGAAAAGGAAACTAGAACAGCTTTAATGAAAATGAAATTAATAATTATAAAAATGGAATATATACAAATATATACAAAACCAGTATCGAACCCAACCCCCTTGATGGTAATTACATCACCGTCACCACTGATGCTGTGCAGGCACTGGGGCAGTCGCAGACTGGGCCCCGCAGCAGACGGGAGCTGTGTTCAGGAGCTGGATTCTGGTACCAGGTTCAGGAACACGCAGATCGGATAGAAGGCAGAACAGAGTCCTCCTTGGGTGCTCCGAGGAAAGAACTGAAAGTGGACCTGAGCCAAGCCAAGCAAGAGTTGGCAAAGCAGTCCAAGAGGGGAGAGAAGAGCCCAGAGACCCTTCGGGTCCCTCAGCTCTAGACTGAATATGGTGTATATGGGATGGAATACTTCGCTGGTCAGTTTAGAGTCACCCGTCCTGTCCACTCCTCCCTGCAAGTGCAGCCTTTCACTTTCTGCATCCCTCCGTGTGGCACACAAGACCCAGCAGTGGCCTTGGTCTGCATACCAATCCTTGGTAGTAACTCTAAACATGAGGTGTTATCACTGCTAGAAGCAGACACTGTCTGTGAGAACAGGCTGCTAACTTCAGAAAGTGCAGTTAATTAGAAGAACTGAGCTGAAAAGTAAAATTACTGAACAGAATTAGTTCTGTTTTCACTCAAACCAGGACATTGCTAATCCACAAGCTTTCAACCTGCTCCTCACTGCCCCCCAGGGAGAGCTCAATATATTCCAACTGCTCTCTCACATAGAGAGCAACTCCACCACCTTGCCTTGTCAGCCTATCCTTCCTGACAAGGACATAGCCATCCATGACAGAGTTCCAGTCATGTGAGCTGTCCCACTATGTCTCAGTGATTCAATGAGATCAGGGTCCTGAGTTCGCACACAGATCTCTAACTGATCTTGTTTGTTCCCCATACTGAATGCTTTGGTGTACAGGCATTTTAGCAAGTTGGCAATGCTAGAGTACCTCCTGACTCTAGAGTACCAACCTCGAGGTAGCAGTGGAGCTGGCACAACACCCCACAGATGTCCCTGGCTTGTTTTCTGTGAGCCAGGTTTTTCCCCTCACCCCCCTCAAATCTAGATTAAAGCTCTATCAATGAGCCCAGAAAATTCCTGTGATAGAAACCTTCTTCCCCTTTGAGAAAGTTGTGCCCCATCTAATGTCAGCAGGTCTGGCATCATGTAAGTTGACCCATGGTCAAAAAACCCAAAGTCCTGCTGGTGGCACCAGGCCTGAAGCCAAGAATTGATCTGATGGGTCCTCCTCAGACTTTCTGGATTGGTCCCTTCAACAAGGGGGATAGAACAAAACACTATCTGTGCTCCTACTCCCTTGACCAGTTGGCCCAAGGCCCTGAAGTCTCTCTTGACAGCCCTTAGTTTTCTTTTTTCAAGATCGTCAATGCCTACCTGGAAGGTCAATAATGTATAAGTAGTTATCAATAACCTGGAAGTGGCAACAAAGGGCACGATCATCAAGCTTGCATAAGACATCAAAGTGGAGTGAATCTGCTCAAAGGCAGATTGTCAACTGAAGGGACCCAGAGAGGCTTAAGGAATGAACCTTACAAAAATCAGCAAGGACAAATGCCAGGTCTTGAACCTGGGACAATATGGGTTGGGGACTACCTGCCTGGCTGGTGAGTGGCTCTGCAAAGAAAAGTCCCTAGGGTTTGTGTCAGACAGTGAGCTGTGTGTGAACCAGCAGTGAGCCTCGTAGCTGCTCCTGATTCGAGTAGGCAGTTGAGCAGGTGATCTCCTGAAGTCCCCTCCAGTTTGAACTATCCTTTTATCCTCTAGTAGTGAAATTAATCTTATCTACAAAATGAACTCCTGAGGAATACATGACCTGTTGGTTTTCCTGTCCTACAGAAGTGAGAACTGTGGCTATTGGTATCTCTCATGCACTGGGGCTGTGAAGTCAGTAAGTTTTCCCAACATCTTGATCAAGGCATTAGAGTAGTTACTAGTATAATTTCATATATGTTCAGGAAAGCCGTGAATATCCCAGACACAGAAATGACATCTGCAAATAAAAGAAAATTTAAAGAGGAAGTCTATTGATTATCCCCATCACAGCAAGAGGGAAAAGGACAATAACTGAAAGCAGTCAGTCAGAATGTCCAACACTTTGGGCAACTTGAGTTACACTACTTTAGATAAAGCATATTCATTTATGTTTATATGTAGATTTGGTATCTATTTTCCACTTTCTGATATTTTTGAGATGTAAAAAATTATTCTAATTTATCAAATAATCTTAAGATGTTTCCTAGAAAAACAAGTAACAGTAACAAAGAAATAATTCACAGACTAGTTAAGAGGATAGTTAAGTGGAAAATGTGCATTCTACTTTCTGATGTCTTTACTGTGGAAGACCATTACTTGAAAATTATTTAGATGTTCAGGAATGTGGAAAAGCAGAAAAAAAAAAATTTGTAATGATCATTTGATTCTGTTCTAGAGTAAATGCTTATTTCCAAAGGCAAATTTAATAAAAAATATGTTCCTCCAGAGAAAATACATGTCAGAAACCATCTCATCATTTTTATTTTCAATATTTTCTAAAATACATTGTTGCTAAAAGTCTCTTAAAAATATTTATTAATCACTGTGTCTCAATCTAAGCATTTGATTTTACTAAGAAAATAGCATTTTAGCATTATGGATTTAACTTTCGTATTGTTTGTACCTGTTCATACTAGGTTTTTGCTTTGATTATCTTTTCTGAATTCCAAGTGGTTCCAGTGATAAAAATGATGTGAGACAGCTGTCACTTCCATCATCAGCAATATTTGGACTTGCCATGCACATTTTTCTGTGCCTCAAACCTTCTTGCCTGTTGTTCTGAGAGTTTTCAATATCAATAGCTTCTTGTCTGAAACTTAGTCTGGGCATTTTGGGGGTAGTGGCATGCGTATAATAATACTAAATTATACTGTTATTTCAGACTACTCAGAGATGTTTGAGACAGCCAGCTCTTGAGTTTTATATCTGTATTGATTTTGTCTGCTTTCAGTATAACAGGCTGCCAATCATTAACATTTGCAAACAAATACTATTCAGCAGCACATTTCTTCACAGTTGCAGTACTTCTTCCGATTTCTTTGTTCCAAATCATCTACAGTTTGTTTAATTATAAGGAATCCTTCATTATTATTTTTTAATTGAAAACAGCAGCTCTGGAATGTCTTCTGATTTTCCTGTCATTGATCCAAACTTTTGGGTTTTTAAACGTTTTGTTAGCTGGTAAGCAAACTGCCATTGCTGATGGGCATGCTGTGACATAGCTTTGTAAAAGCAAAAGAAATTTAGTGTCTTTAATCAAGAATTGTATCTGTTCAGATCTCGAGTCCCATCTGTTTCTATCTACACACTATTATTACACAACTCTGAACACCTTACTTCCCCAAGCATCCTGGCATACTAGAAAAGATACCAGGTTGAAGATACGTGTGTAACAGCAGCTCTTGAAAAGAGCTCCAGATGGCAGCACCTGAAGGCTATCCACTGCCACTTGGCACTGCAGAGCTTGTTAAAAGGTTAGTTGCTTAAGACACACGAAGGTTCACATACATATAAATCATGTATGCCTTTTAAGGTGGGTTGTTTGTTTTTTTGAGATGACTTGTCCACCCCCAGTCTGCTGAAAAATATGAATGTTAGTTGTAACCCTCTGATAGATCTGGGGAATAATTTACGGCAGTCTTTAGTGTTCATGACAATTAATTAGCTTTGAAACTGAATAAGACACAGGACTGATCTGTAAACACTGTCAGGGTATCTGAAAAATATGAAGAATAAGGGCCCATTAATACTTCCTTCAGAGAACAACTGACACCTACAGCATAAATAATGAGAGCCTGTAAGTAATATGACACTATTTTTCTTGGTTAACTTTAAATTAGGTTGTGCAAAACCAGTGAAGAATAAACATTCTTAGAGATCAGAGTTAATCAAACTGTTTTAGCTAGTAGGCAAATGCAAGTTCTGAAGAATCTGCATCTGAGTTCCATAAAAAAGAAACTGCAAAACAACAATAATGCGCTGAAGGAAGTTTGGTGTTTAGAGTTATGAGAAATGTTCTCTGTTGGTTCATGACAGACTTATTTCCAGCCTCCAGTTGAAAATGTCCCAGTAGACCATGAAGGTTATAGTATTTTTGATGATAGGGAAATGTAAGTAATAGGGGAAATATATTAAAAATACTCCACAAGCCCACAAAACATACATTAGCATTCTATAATTTCAGAGAGCATTTCCTGATAGCAATACTTTCTAACTTTTTCTTTATAAAGTAGGATATATTTATGTTGTATTTTTGATAGATACTGTAACTAAGACATTTAATATAAAATATACCAATATGATATTTAAAGATTATTGATTTTAAAGATTAACTTTGTTTTCATTTTTTTAGCGCATGTTTTATGCTGCTCTTCCATTATTTGGGATTTTTTTCAGTGTATTTTTATCATAAAGTAAGTTTCTCTGCACTAGATGTCTTGAATAAACTTTCTTTCCAAACTCAGACAAATTAGAACCAAAGTGGAATGACAGACATTGGGAAACAAGATTTTGGAAAAAAAGGAAAGAGTGCAAATTAATATGAAATAAACAGCTAAAGACTGATTTACTGTCGAAAATTAGGTGTTTTGACATGTTAGTAGAGTTCCTATAACAATTTCTATCACTATTTGCTAAGAATTACTCTCTAAGATTAGGCCATCTTAGTTTAAGTGCTTATTTCCATATCTTATCCTTCTCCCTTCCAGTTCCACTTTGTCTTGTTTTCTGACTAATTTTTAAATTCATTATTTTGCATGTATTATTGTTGTAACATAAAGTAATTATATTAATTTATATAATATTGATTATATATATAATATAATATAATATAATATAATATAATATAATATAATATTTATTATTAATAATAATATGTGGGGTTTATATATACATAAATTCATTCTCCATGAACTTCACTCAGGACATCTTCTATGATCATATAGTCTACCTAAACTGCAGAGAACTGACAGGAAACACAGAAGCTCAGGTGCTTTCTCTGTTTCAAAGTGGGACGATATTCAGGTTTTAGGACTGGTTTTAGACTGCTCCATCCCTCCTTTGATCTCTCTTCCTGTTTTCCACCACCTACCATCTCTTCTGCCACAACTTCTTCTACAATATTTCTTTTTTCTATCTTTATCTTTCATTTTACTTTAAAAAAAATAAAACAAAACAATCACCTCTAAAACCCAAAAAAATAGCCTGCCTTAGCCAGATAAATCTATTTTCTTTGCGACATAGCTGATATATCTAAAATGTCTCAACAAGTCTGAAGGTACATGTTACCTAGGTCTTAGAGTGAATGTGCAGGACAAGTCTATGTCTTGTCATTCTGTCAGAGACATCACAAATAAGAGACAGAACTAGAAAAAGTACATTCTGTTTATAATTGTGATGTTCTTTTTGCTACATGTATTGTTCCTTGGTTTTCAGGAAAACATATTTTCAGGAAGGAGAACAGCAGCAATAGTAAGAACAACAGAAGCTTCTTCCCAGAAGAATCACAGGCAGACTGTTACATGTCTCTGCCTTCAAAGAATGAAGAAATAATAGCTACTATTTAAATGAAAACCTTCCTTTACTGCTATACACTCCAAGACTGTAATCTGTTCCCACCCACCACTCTAAGAAAGGCAGACAACAAGTTTTTAATAACAAAGATTTCCCACTCCACAACACAAGATGGGGATTTGAGTTTTGGTTTACTGTTTAATACCAGAAAATATAGAAACTTCCTTGTACTACAAAGCTCCATATCAGGCAGAAGTCAATGATTGAGAATAATGGACTTGTGGATTAAGATACAAAAGGCAATAAAATCTCATGCTAAACCAATGAAGTCACTGATTGTTTATTTCTCATAATAAACACTGTATGAAGTAACATAGGTGAATCTGTAACTTTGATTTATAGCCCTTAGAGAGTCAGATAGTTAAAGTGGGAAATATGATATATGTGTCAGGAGCAAAGTTTTCTGTCAACAAATAATGATATTCCCAAGAAACCAGAAGCCATATAACAGCAGAATTATTGAAGCCTGAGGTTCTGGGTGTTGGGAGTTGAGCATTTTGAGTAATTGAACAATTAATAACATGAATCAAGCAAGATTTAAGACACTGGACCACTCAAAAAGCTGCTGGCCATGCACAGCATGAATCAAGCTCCTCAGATAGTTTGATGCATTGGATTTGTGCCTGGTGAGTTTTAGAAGTAGGGGAGGAGGTTACTAGCATGACCTCCGTAAGAAGCTTTGAGAAGCTCCCCTGGCTCCAGGTCAGATTGACTGCTGGCCAAGGCTGAGCCTATCAGCACTTCTGCAATAACATATTTAAGAGGGGAAGTCATGTTGGGCAATTTCATTTGTTTTGGGAGCACTTTGGTTTGGAGAGGAGTGGGACAGAAGAGAGAAAACCATACATAACAACAAAAAAAGTCCAGGTCAGTGAAGAAGAGGGGGAGAGGAATGTTGGAGAAGCCTTTCACCTTCATCCTGTAATGGGACAGCAGGCTGAGGCCTTGCAGTCCTCTATTGATCAACAGTGAAGAAAAATACCATCTGCAGCCCATAGAAGACCCCACACTGGAGCAGGGAACTGATCTCACAGAAGGCCATGGCTCTGAGGGAGACCGGCATTGGAGCAATCTGTCACTGGGATGACCACTGCCTGCAGAAGAGACACACACAGGCTGGAGAAGTTCAAGGACTGTCTCCTGTTAGAGGGGTGCCATATTGCTGCAGGGGAGGACTGTGAGGAGTTTTCTTCCTGAGGAGGACAAAGCAGCAGAAACAACATGGAACAGACTGGGACTGATCGCAACACCCATTCCCTGCTCCCCTGCTCTGCTGATGGGGAGGAGGTAGCAAAGTTGGGCCCAGGAAGAAGGGAATGGTGGGGCGAAGGGTCTGATCTAAGATCTGGTTGTATTTATTATTTTCCTAGTCTGATTCAGCTAGTGAATTGGTGGTGTGTTTGTTTAAATGGAATTGATTTTTTTCCCAAATCTGAGTCTGTCTTTTGCCTGCGACCATAATTGGTGAGTGAACCCTCCCTGTCTTTTGACTCAGCTCTTGAGCCTTTTGTTTCATTTTCTTCTCCCCGTCCCACCAGAGGTAAATAGGAACAAGCAAGTGGTTGTGTGGTTGCTTTGTTGCTGGCTGTGTAGGCTTAAGTGACAACACTTGAATACTCAGCTGATACTCAATGATACACACATGGTATCTACAAGAACCAACTACGAGTACTAGTTTTTCTCAAAATAAGTTGAGCACTTTATGATTGCATATGTAGTTAGTATAGACCAACAGAAGAGGACCTATGGAGTGAAACAATAGTGTTAAGGGCCTGACATTCACACCTGAAACATCTCATGAATTTATTAGCATCACATTAATTTGACCTCATGGAGAACCTGCCCATTTGTGGCTAGAATAGATTAGATGCACTCCAGAATCATGATATCAATTTATATTATGATAATGTGGAAGAGGAAGTCTGACTGCATAGACTTGAGATTAGAACAGAAGCAAAATTAATTCAGTTCCAACTAGTCAGGATTCTTAAGAGTCTCTTTCCTAATTTATGTTTGCCATGGAAGTGCAGTCTTCATTCTTAAGGAGAATTTATATAGTTTGGGAGGGAATGGGAAGACCTTGTCAGCCTTACTAAAGTGCTTTGAGCTCCTCTCTTGACATCTTAACCAGTCAGTGTGTATGACAGCATGTGGGAAAAATGTCAAACACCATTTATGCATAAAATGAAGAGACAGATCATCTAGTAGATACATTGAATCACTTGAGATACTTAGTCAAGAGATTAAATCTTACTCTATTTTTTTTTCTTTTTCTCCTTTTTTACTATCATTATTATTTTATTTTGCTATTCCTCAGGCAAACATTTCAATACATCCTTTGAGTTCACATCCAACTTTGATGATGCTTTCCTGCTCTAGACTTGAATCCTCCCAGCAGTTATTTTAGGACACTGCCTACTAGGGAACTGAGGAGAAAGAATTTGGGCCACAAGACATTTTTAATTTTACAACTCTGTTATCCTTGCATTTCTTAATTAATCATTATGGTTTCTTCAGATCTTTTACCTACTTACTAACTGATCACTTTTAACTTCCACTTCATCCTTATACTTTTTCTTTTACTAAATGTCTTCCTTTTCCCATTTTATATCAAAAATGTTGATAATTTTACCATCATTTTACTATTCTTTGTTTAGAACATCCTTGTCTTCTCTACTTTCTAGCTACACACTCTTGAGAAAATGTAAATGAAGAACTTGCAATAGTACTGTATTTGTAATGGAAACATAACATCTTCTCAGCATTTTCTTAATAATTTCCCCTAATGCACATATACTTTTCTTTTTATCCTACCTTTTTTTCTCCTTTATCTTCACAAAACATAGCACAGCTGTCTTTTTCCATCACATATTTGTCACTCTTTTTTCCTTTTTTTTCTAATTTCCCTGTTTGGAATCTTCCCAGATATACCAGATTAACCTGTTTCTTCCGGACTCACACTGTAGTCTTTCTTGTTTTTGCTACAGGCATAGTATTGCTTTTGCTGTTTCAGCAAATGCTGTGCTATATCTTTAGACTTTACTGCATGAATCTAAAGGCCAGATGAGAGGAGAAGCATCACTAATCAATCTGTTTCATATCATGCAGGTATGGGAAGCAGCTTAACAAGTTGCTCATAGTGGGCAATATAAAAAGAGAATCTGTTAATCACATCTCCCCACAAGTATTTAAGAACTGACTGGAAAGTGTAGAGAGGAGAGGACACAAAACTGAAAAAAACCTCCAACAAACTTACGAACTGAGCTTGCTTTCCAAAAATTTTGTCAAGAAATGATTCGTGAGGAGTGATGAGAAGAAAATTCGAAGTGAATAATTCACTGATGAATTGACTCTTTTGGCATGTCTTAGTGTTTGCAGCCTTTTATGCTACCACTTTGAAGTTGTTAGTTGCAGAATTTTTAGTTGTTCAATTTGTTCTCAATGTATTGAACCATATTTTACTATACTTATTTGAGATGAGGTTTGCGCTACATTAGTTTTTATCACTTGTCACTGTTAATTATAGATTTTTCAGAATATGAACAAACCAAAGAAGCCATATGCTTTAAAACATATCATCACACAAATTTAAGAAAATTCATAGTTAGATATAATGGAGGAATGTTAAATATTTTGTTCTCATATAAAACCATTTTGATCACTGTATAATAACTAGACAACTGTATGATTCATTTGCTAGGTAAATTGTACAGCTCTGTTCACTTACAACTGATATATACCTATGATGTTAGATATAAAGGCTGTCACCCAGGTTTAGGCTTTCAAAGATAAGCAAATAGTCGGACCTACTCATCCAAGCTATCTCTATCATGAACAAAGAGGAAAATCAGATGATTTATTTCAAAGATGTTAGACATCTATCTTACTATGAAATCAACTGTTCTCAAACACTGCAATTCATTTCCATTAAAGGAAGTCTAAATAAAAGCTGACATTTAATGCATGCAGTTGAACTCCTGTTCAGCTCTTTTAATTTTATCAGGTGACCCACTTCTTACAGAGCCAAGCATCAGACTATATAAAATTATTTGTTTATGAATAGTTTGGAAGATTTGCATCAATGTTTTTACAGTTCTAACTATAAACATATCAGAGATTTCACACATCAAAGGTCCTATGATTTTTTGAACGACAAGGAGTGCTGGGGAAGAAGTGTAAAAGTAGAGACAGTTGGTTCTGGAAAGAATGTGAGGGCTCATGTACTACAGATAATCCACATTAAGGTCAGTTTTCTTTTACCATCCATACTGATTCTGGAAAAGAAAAGCTTCTTTAGAAAAAAAAGGCATTTCAGAAGTAGGTTTTATTAATTGTTCTCATGGGGTTTTTTTTATTTGTTTTGTGGTTTAAATTTATTGTGAACTAAACCAGAGGATTTGATGTTTTTAACTATTTAAGAGAACAGCAACTGAATTTAATCTTAATTGCTGATTAACAGTTATTTAGTCATACATTTAATCCCAGAAATAACTTTGAAAAGTCAAAACAGGAGATTCAGGAGTGATCAAGTTCAAGAACTTCCAGAAGTCTCTTTAAGAACTGACCCCCAGTAATATTTTCTTTGCTTGCTTGTTGGAAGACTTTGTGTAGAAATAGCAGAGATGTGTGATACTCCCAGAAACGCTACAGCAATGTAAGCAGTTTGGAAAGAGTTTCATCTAGAACAAAGATTAGCAATCTCTTTTTTTCCTTTCTTTTTTTTTTTCTTTTTTCTTTGTATAGCATATATATGGTATAGTACAGTCGAACAGTTTGTGCTCAATATTGTGTATCCTTGTATTTTAAAAAAAATATGTAAGTAAACTAATGTAAGTAACCTTAAATAAAATTTAAATAGTGAACAAATTATATTTGGCATTTAAATTCAGTACATGCACAAGCATAATATATAACTATCAAAAACAATGTTTCCTAATTACCCAGGAGTCCAGACTGGACTGTTTACTTAATTTACTTTTAATCACTTTATTTTGAATTTTCTCAGCTGTATATGCAAATGACATATACAATGTCACCTCTGGCATAGATGTGGGTGGAAGAAGGAAAACTATTAATTGATCTTTAAGCAGAATTGATTCCTTTAAAGGAGTATGCTTTAATTTGAGTATACAGAAAGAAATAAAATGAAACTACATGAGTTCTCCATTCTGATGTTATCACATGCAGATGGAAATCATAGAAAGCAAGTTTGGTTTTTTTTTTTGGTTTTGGTTTCTTTTGAGTATGGTTATACAATTCTGAAAGAAATGGAGAACTTGGAGATAGATTAAATAAAAGATAGAAGTATAGTGAATATAATTAAAATAAGAAAGAAATATCCAAAGGTCCAAAAAAAACCCCTTTTCTAAAATGTTATATGTTGAATAGCTAAACAAAAGTAAACTTCTTGACAACATTCAACACATCCATATTATCACACAAGAAAGAATTATTTTGGTTTGTAGTTTCAGAAATAACAACCCAAATACAGAAAAAAGAGTGTGTGTATATATATATACAAAATATATTAATGATAGCAACTTGGTGCCTTTTCCTAAGGAGAACTTGGTTTATTGCATTTTGTATAAAAAGAAAAATCTAAATATTTTTTTGTGCCTTTTTCATTCTTGTTACACTTAGGGATGAAACTGTTCTCAGTTTGCTCAGGACAGAGACTATTTGATCTTGAAATTCTTTTTGGAATATCAACACTGTTTACAATTTTTATGTTGAATATGTATAGGAAAGAGACTGTATCATGACAACTCATTGACCATTGTCTTTTCTTACTGTAATGTAAATACAACTAAAAATCCCCTGATATGTGTAGAAATTTTTATTTTGTGTCACATTTAGATGTGTTAAATTAGAATGAGAATACATCATGTCTTTAATGGTAACAATGAATTATCTGCAGAAAAATGACTTAATTACAACTCTGTATATGTTTACTGTTTTCCCAGGATTTTTTTTTTTTTTTTAAGTTAGAAAAAATAAGTGGTTTAATCCCTGATATTAAATTATTAAAATATTTTAGCTGAACGTAGCCACACAGACCATAGTAACAGAGATCTAACTGAAGTCATATAGAAAAATATGTATTAAGCTGTGATAAAAAGTTCAAATGAGACTAGTTTAGTAATGTCTGTTTCCATCACTGATGCGATTTTGAAATCATAAGTAAGCAGTCAAAGCATGCCTAAATTCTTATAATGATACTTATCTATTTTCATATGTATTTTAGCTGAAGGGAAATATTTTCAAAAGACAACTTTTTCCAAACAAAAAGTTGGACAAGCTACAACTTGATGATGTTTAATGTTTCACTGTTATGAAACAGAGAAATAGTTTAGTCAACTACTAATTACTTAACATATCTTCAAGAAAATCAGCTGGACTCACCTTGAAATCTGCTAAGAAATATTCTGGAAATAAGAAAATGATACCTACCATTGGAAGAAGAAACTTTGCTGGTAGGGTCCTTGGGGTTTCTGTTTACAACAGAAAAATATATGACCTTAGTTTGAGCAGTCTGGAACTGCAATAAATAAGACAGTACAGCATAAGTGGTAGATAGGTTGTGAAAAGCTCAGTCATTTTATTTAATGGTACTAAAATCATAAGCTGTGGAACACAATCATGAGCACTTAAAACACATCAGGAGACCAGACTATTGTACATTCCTCGAACTGGAATGCTATAAATGGGACAAGCAAATGTAAAATGTAGAATGTACAAATGGACACATTTTAAATGAGAAATTAGTAACTTGTGCTCATTTTCTTGTTTGAGGTAATATTAATTTCAAGACATAAAAGTTGTAATGCAGAATTATGTTTACAAATATATTTAATATGGGGAGATAATATTAAATCAGTAATTATTACTCTAAAAATAATTAACTGTGACTTACCGAAGTTACTTGAAATGTACACCATTTTGTTTTAAAAGAGAGAAAAACTGGGACTTTTCTTAAAATGGAAGAAAAAGAAGACTCTAACAATATGGTAATTTCTTCTAAACATCTGGATAAGAGTAAACTGAACATTGAGTTTTATTTCATATATTGAAAAAAAAAGTCTGTAAATTTGAGACACTTTAAAAAATGTAAATATAGCTGCATTTATATATAGCAATAGACATGTGGATGAATGAGTTGCCACACATAATGCTATGAATACACAGTGGCAATAGTATACTTTATTTTTACTGAAAAGACCTTATCTTCTTTCACAGCAATGTCCTGTCTATGTCAGTAGTCATGGTAGTGTGGTGTCCTGGTGCCCTGTCCTGTTTTGAGTGAGAACAGAAATAATTCTGTTCAGTGATTTTACTTTTCACTTCAGATCTTCTAACTGCACTTTATGAAGTTAGAAGCCTGTTTTTACATACAGTGTCTGCTGCTACCAGTGATAACACCACATGTTTAGAGTTACTACCAAATATTGGTATGCAGGCCAAGTTCACTGATGGATCTTGTGTACCACATTGGCAGGTGCAGAAAAGTGAAAGGTCACACCTGCAGGGAGGAGTGGACAGGATAGGTGATGTTAAACTGACCAATGAGGTATTCCATCCCATAAATGTCATATTCGGTATAAAGCTGAGGGATCTGGAGGGTCTGTGGCACTTCTTCCCTCTTGGACTGCTTTGCCAGCTTTGCTTGGCTTGGCGCGGGTACTCTTTTGGTTCCTTCCTCAGAACACCCAAGGAGGACTCTGTCCGTTCAGTCCCAGTTGGTGTGTTCCTGAATCTGGTACCAGAATCCAGCTCCTGAACACATCTCCCATCTGCTGTGGAGCCCAGTCTGGGACTCCCCCAGTGACTGTTCCACAACATCCATGCTGACGGTGATGTAATTACCATCAGCGGGGTTGGGTGTGATACTGGTTTTGTATGTATTTGTATATATTCCATTTTTATTATTATAATTTTCAGTTTTGTTAAAGCTGTTATAGCTTTGTTTTCTGATGAAACCGTGGAACAGGTTTTCCAAAAAAAGCTGTGGATGCCACAGCACTAAAAGTGTTCAAGGTCAGGTTGGATGTGATTTTTAACATTAATTATGTTCAAGGATTTGTAGACATCTGTATCTGTTGGGGCAGCAGCAGGAATGTTCAGTCTGGGATTCCCTGGTATATGCAAAATCTTCTACTTCTAAACTGTTTTGAACACTTAAGAAAAAATCTATTTTTACATGTATTATATAAATATTTCTATTTTTTATTTCCTGTAAGTTTCTATATTCACCTGCACTGACTCTGCCATGTACGAGTTTACAGTTACTCCTCTCTCAGATTGACTTTTTTTCTCTAGAGTTTCAAGAACAATTGAGAAGTTTTCACTGAAATATTTATTTCAGACCAAGATCTGGATTAGGAATGAGTGCAATGTAGCCACAGAGCTGTAACTCTGTGCACTCAAGAGACATAGTGCTCTGGCAATTATTCAAGGTTGTGCAGTAAATGAGGTTACTTTTTACAATCATTTTCATCTTTGCCTACTTATTGCTGTAGAAACTAGAAAGTCAATAATGAATGAGACAGAGATAAGCGGGAACAGAAAAGCTGTCATGACAACATTGGAAATTCAGACAGGCTTGACTTCTACATAGAGAATTATAGATGCAGAAGTTCTTACACAGAACTTTTAGATCATGTCCTTTCAAGCTGACCTGTACATGTTAACCAAATTCAAAACATACAAATATAATAATGTTGCCTTTTCTACTTCTTTGTACTGACTATAGTCACTTTGAATGAGTTATATTAATGACATACATTGCTATATTGCTGACTGCTTTATACAATAGTGCCTGCAACTTTTAGATGTCTGACAGGGTAGGTTTCAAAATGTCCAGCACCAGGATAGCTTTTTGCACAAAGTATACATTGGCAGATTTGCTGCTGAAAGCAGCTGATCACACTTAACTGGTAAATCTAATTGGATCAGGTTCAAATCTCTCTCAAAAAAATAATTTAAGATTCTTCATTATATACTATTGTTCGATTGCAATGAAAAATGTTAAACAACATTTTGCTTAATATTAACTAAAATTGCAGTGAACTACACCCACGATGTCAATATTGGTAGTATATGAGTAATTTCCTGCTATAGAACTGTTTTCTTAATTACATAAAATGTCAATTTTTCACCTTTCACATAGACATCTTCACATCTTCAATGTAGCAGAGCCTGTAAAAACTTGTTACAGCCTTGGGTTTACAAGTTTGCAAATTTCATATCCATTCTGTAGCTTCTGTAATGCCACAGTTCCTGGCTTTATAGAATTGTGTTTTCAAGAGCAATGTTCCGAATATGGTTAATTTGGGTTGTGTTTACTAGTTACCTGTTGTAGACAATGATATTCTGACCTTCAGAACTAGCAAAATAATATTCAGTGCTGAATTTTGAAGATTAATATTGTCCACTTATTATTTTGGAGAGGATGAAGGTGTTGATTCAGGTATAACTAATCTATAGCGGCCTCAAAGGAAATGTCTGCGCAATTCATGTTGATGTCTTTTTAGCTCATATTAAATTTTAGCTTTAAAATACCTCATTTAAAGAATGTTTGTTATCTGAATAGCTGTGGTAGTCCAGGGACTAGCACGACCAAAAACTTTATAGATGCAGAATAAAAACACAAGCAATTTTCTACGCTCAGTGTTGTGTTTGATTGTACATAAATTACACAGAGTAACACTGTCCTGGTTATGTCTTTATGAATTTCATTTTCATGAATAACATACACTTTCTGTAAAGTGTACCATGTAATGGGTCTCTGTAGATTTGCATGCAGTTTGATGATATGTTTTATGTTCCTTTACTTTGGGAATTAAGAAAAGAACTGAACTGAGTCATTTGCACAAGCAGAGGATTCCCCATTAGATTTGTCTCAGAGCAACTGTGTGTCTGCTGAGCATTTCAGACTTATTATTTTAGTGTCCAGGAAGTGGTCCAGGAGGATAGCTTTCCAACATCTATGAGGCTGGCAAAATCAAAGCTCTCATAAGGCCAAGCTTTTCACTAGGGGAATGAATAGAAATTGGCACTGTTTGCCTTTTCTACTGCATTGTGATTACAAAAATATTTGTGCTATGTGCCTCATCTGGCTATTGACTGGTTGGTAGAGCCCAGCTGTGAAAAAAAAAAAAAAAAATTAAAAAGATAATCAGATTCCTGTCAAGAGACAAGATTTTCCAGTTCTAAAGGCACTGCTGCTAAAAACATACCACCAACACAAAACACTTTGGGATCAAAGCAGTTCCAGAACAAATCTCTTAGTCTCTTTACTTCTTTTTATTTATATGAACAATTCAGTGATAGCTGATGACAACATCAGTACAGGGTCATCGTATCTGCCATGATCTCTGTGAAAGGCCTTCAAAACTTCTTCAACCAGAACATTTATCTTCCACATATTGCTTTTATGTTTAATGGATTTATCCTGTTCCTATAGAATATATTTATGACATAGGCGTTCTTATGTTTTCAAAATCATATTGATTTTCTCATTAATATCTTATACATTAGGAATCCTATGTTTCATATTACACCGAATTACTTCAGTTAGCATTAATACAGACTTAAGAACAGTTCATTTAGAATATTTTTAGAAAAAGAAAAAAAAAAGGGGTTGATGTTAGCTAAGTGGAGAAATACATTCTACTTCATATGCTGTTCCTTTTAGACCTGGCACGTACGTCTTGGAGGTCAAGAAAACCAATTAGCAAGAAGTTAACGTGGGTTCCTGCCAACTAAATTTCCTTTAATCTCCTGCCAGTGCACAATATTTTGTCAAATTATTCATTGAATCAAGTAGAAAGTAGGTTCTCTAAACCTCTTGTAGTCTGTATTTCAAAGAATATTGGTATGATAATAGACATGTGATTAGTCACTATTTTGTCCTTTTTGCATCACTGTTGTACTAAACTGTTTCAATGTTAAGGTAAAAAACATATAATTTAATTTTTTAAAAGGTGTTTATTTATCAAGACCGACTTCACCTGTGTGTACTAAATGCTGAAGTCAGGAATAAGAGCTTCAGTTGGCCATCAGAGATATAACATCAATTTGTAAATCGCTGTACAGCTCTTCTTATACTGCTAGATTAAGGCTATTACATAACCTAAGTAAAGTTGAACAGATGAATCATAACTGATGTTCCAAGAGAAGCATTTTTCATATAAATAAATATTTTCTTACATTTTATTAGTAGAAGAAGAAATTTCTTCACCATCATTTTTCACCTTCATTTGTAGACATTTATGACATACTAGAATTATTTTAAATATTAATGCAACTCCCTAAACAGATGGAAAACAAAATCAACAGTATTATTTTAGTGTAGAAATTTTTTGATATTTTTACATTTTAAAGGAAAGTTGTATGTCAAAACCCACCTCCATTTTAACATCAAATTTTTCTTATATCTGAATTATACTTGACTTTTCTGATCAGATGCAGCCTGAAACAGCAGAATGGAAATAACTGGGATCTGTAAGTCTCAGAAATTTATGGCTATTCTGTAGTCCTTGTACAACAATCTCTAGCTTTGAAAACAAATGGAGTTCTCACTAATACATTAAAATAAATAGATTAAAAAATTCGATACTACTTGATGACATATACCCATGAGTTCACACTAGAACAGGATTCTTAGTCTCACGTTTTTACACCTCATGAACCCTTCATATCTCACTCACTGTGTCAGTGTCACTCAGATTTGACACCTAAGCAGAAAAATCAGCTCAGACACCTGATTATAAACTAAATCTCACAAAATCTATTTGCATAAGCCTCTTTCCTAGCCAACTTCACAGCTATAAATCTCAACCAGGCTGTTATCATCTCATTTTCTGTCATCATCTTATTCACTTATTACAACACCCTTTTCTGCATAAAAATAGTGACAAGTACAAGCTCATGCTCTGGATCTGTACTCACAAGACTCCTGTAAAGCTTATTTTCTTAAATATAGTTAGACCATATTTCTCTTTATCCTCATTCCCAGCTCTTCTTTTTACACAATGCTAATTATATGCTTGATGGCTACACACAGGAGGCCATCTTCCTAGTTTAAGTCAGGATGTCAGCCACCAGGTAGGTAGACTGCACTTCTGGGTGACACACCAGAGAGACCTAGACAAGATGGAGAGTTGGGCGGGGAGAAATTGAATGAAATACAAGGGCAAGTGTGGACTAGATGATCTTTTGAGGTCCCTTTCAACCCTTAGCACTCTGTGATTCTGTGATATTCATCAGCCAGTTTCTTAGACATGTCTGACCTGTTCTTATACCACCCTGCACGAGAAAGTTTCCTGAGGAATATTAGCTGCAGCCAACAAGTACTCCATCTTTTTCATCATTCTCATACTATATTTCACTCTTATTTTTTGACTTAAAGAGTTTCACAGGGTAGGATGTATGCTATGCTTGAAGATAAAAGGTTATTGTACAATTACAGTCAGTTTTGGTGAACTGACTACACTCTTTCCCTGAAGCATACATCCTGAAACCATACATCTGGAAAACATTATTTACTTAATTTTTTCTTTTTCCTGAATTATCTAATGATCAGGTTACTTCAAATTGAGAAAGAAGCATATGCAACCTAACCTAGATGCTTAGAAATTATTCCTCTGTGTTAGAATTTCTTTACAGAGGCTCAGAAAAACCTGAAAAGTTTCTTTATCAGCAAAGTGATTTTTAAGGTGACTATTGCTACTTTTGCTTTCTTTCCTGAAAGACAAACAAATCTTCACACTCTAGTACACACTTAAACTTCCAGTTTGAAGTGTCATTAGGTAAAGAGAATTTCAAATCAAAGCATTAAAATATCAGGAATTTTGCTGAAAATACGGTCATAAAAACAAAAATGTATTTTAAAAGAAAATTACTTGCTTTAAGAGGATTATCCTAAAGCACAGACTGCTGTCACCTCCAGGATGATTTTAAAATCTTTGCTCATGAAGAATCTGTAGTGAAAGCCAGTTTCTAGAAATACTATCCTCAATATATCAGATGGATTTGTGAAGCATGCCTCTTTTCCTTTCCAGTAATAAAGATATATAGTATAGTATAGTACAGTACAGTATAGTATAAAACCCATGGAGGATGCAGGTGCAGTACTAGAACCTCTAACTTTTGTTATTTAGATCTGAGATGGAAACAAAGAAATTCCAGGATAAAAAGAAACACCAAAACACCTTTAAGGAGTAAACACCTCTAAGTTAATCCCAAAATTATATTGATCCATGTTACCTCACTGACAAACCAGAATACCATTTCTAACAGGTGTCAGGAGTGGAGAATGAACAATTTATGACAACAGTTAATTAGTTTGCTCCATTTATCTTTGGAAGGTGTTCAGACAGAGTCACCATGAAATCAAAATAGGTAAACACAGAATAAAATTCAAAACAAGAAAAAAGACCATGAAGAGAACATATGGAAGTACATAGCCCTCAACCTGAACTGAAAGGGAAAATAAAACTATTCATTGGAAAACTAGATTGGAGGGTAGAGGGTGAAAAATATATTTTCCTCATGATATCCCTGGGTCATGCTGTGACCCCAGGACCCCAGGGAAGAGACCAGGTCCCCTCCTGTTTTTGCTTCCCCAGCTGCCCAGTGGTGTCGGATTTTAAACAAGGAACATCTCTTAGGACTCAGCTCCCTGAGAAATCAGGTGCTGTGTGAGTGAATGATAAAACTAATTGGTATTTGTTTCATGTTATGTCTTGACAGCTTTATAGACCTTAGCTCGTCTTGTATGGTCTTGGTCTTTGTAGATTAGAGAAACTAACTCTAGACAAAGCAGGAATTAATTGTTAACAAAGAAGGGCTATCAGAGATAGGTCAAACTGTACCACTTCTGCAGTTAGCAGCCTGTGAAATGTCAACATTTTGAACCAAAGGTGAAAAGTACACTGTGAGGAAGACTGGGGGACTTCCTCCAGAAGACCCTGGCCCACGACCACCAGATGACAGTGCTCATGCCAATGGGAGGAAACCTATGATGAATTGCTGGAACTGATTATAATAATCCAACCCCATATAATGAATATGTAGTTAACTCTGTTGAATATACATAATTTAGTGTAATAAAAACCTGCTTGCTTGACACCTCAGTGTGCAAGCTAGTAGGAATGATCCCCCTTGCACCTGGCACTGCAGAAAACATAACTGCTTTATAACCTTTAATGGGTTGTAAAGTTTGTTTCTGCACATCACGCAGAACATATTGTTTATATGGTTATTAAGTCAAATAGGAAAGAGTTGGAGATAGTGGGGCAGGGCAGGGAAAAAGGAGAAAGGAAAAAAGGAGGGAGGGAAAGGTAAGGAAAGGAAAGGCAAAGCAAGGGAAAAACTGGGAAATAAGGCAGGAAAGGGGAAAAAAGTGGGTAAAGGGTGAAAAAGTTGGCAAAAGGGGAAAAAAGAAAAAAGGAGAAAGAAAATAAATTCATTGAAATGTAGTAGTACTAAAACCACAGGGAATAACTATCTGACAAACAGCAAATTTTGGAATTAATTAATTTTGCTTTGTAGTATTTAATTATAAAAACATTGTGTTAAAATTTCGATGTAGATAATACTATGCATTACAATGCAGAGAAAAAGGCATTTCAGTCGTTTTAGATGGAAAATACCATGAGATTAATAGCAAAGAATTGTATTAATAGATTTTATCTAAAACACTAATTATCATGTCTGTTCTTTCATTGACAGAATTCATGTATTGTTCTTACTAACATTAACAATGGCAGATATAAGTATCATAAGAAAATGCGCTTTTATCAGGCACCACCTTAGCATAGATACAATGTGATTTTTTTTTTTCTGTAAATATTAGTTAAAAAAAAAATACTAAATATGAGTTAAAAGGTGAGAATTAAGTGAAGGGGTCATAGAGTACTGGAAAAAAAAAAAGAAAATAAAAGTTTGTTTAAAAGCAACATTCAAAGAGATGTAGGTGCTAAAATGAATGAATTTTGCTACAGTATAAAAATATCAAGGGTCTCTAATAAACCTACTAATTTTGCAGTGTAATTGTGTGTCTGAGAAGTGAATAATGCTTTTTAAAGCTTTCACTTTAGAAAGAGTGAGACTGTGTGTGAACAATGAAATAGGTTTATTTGTTGTTGATAAAAGCAATTGTATATGAAACATTTATCTTTACTTGGCAATATTTACCTAGTCATCCTCAAGAAACTTTTTAATGAAGTGAGACACACAAGAGATATCTCCAAAAACTGTTTAAAAAGACATTTTCACTAATGTCTACTTTAGGACCCTCTTAGATTAAGTTTAGCATACATTAACAGACTAGTAGATTAAGTTAAAATATATTGAGACTAAAAGGCTTTTTACAGAAGAAGTAAAATGTTTCCATTTATTTAAAAGATAAATTCATGTCTTCTTAGATGAAGGGAAAACTACAGAAATATCTTAGATACTAGCTTAGAGAGAGAAAAAAAAAATAAAAATCCTACTTTAACAACTGTTTAGGAACTTTCCACATGGAGAAAGATAATTAAAATATGCTAAACAGTAATATCTTCTCCTTATAAAAAGGACTAGTTACGACACTGGGATAATGAAAGGATGATAAAAGTTAATTTTGAAAGAAACCATGCATGAAAGAAGGATGTGTGTGTTCTCTATGAAGTGATGGAAAAGAACATTAAAACATCTCCTTGAGCTGAATAAGACATTTTGTATTTCTTTGTCCTCCAATCCTTGTTTTAACAGCACTCTTTACTTGCATAAACCAACAAAAAGGCAGGCAACTAATATAATAGAAAATAAATTAAGCTTCTGCAGCAGGATCAAGAGGCAGCAATTTCTCATTTTACAACTTCACATAGATTAAATATGTCATAATTAGATGAAGCTGTAACACGGGGAGTATATTTAAACTATTTTTTTCCTGAAAAGATTTTAATGAGAGTATTAAAATACAATTATCACTGAAGATATTAATATCATCTGATGATAATCTTCTTCTTTCCTTCTATTCTAGAAGAAAGAACACAAACTAAAAAAAATACTTCCTTTCCTGATATACATTTATATACTCCATCTTATCCATGATTTTTTAAATTTGATAAATTAATGGTAGGATTCACCTAGCCTAACTTCAGATGTCTTTACATTAAAGCAGGGTTCTTTCTACTGGAGATGAGAGGTTGTACTCATCACACCTTATACAAGTGATATGTAAGTACCTTAGAGTTTCTACTCGCACTCTATGTAATGTAGGTTTTTCTAATCAACATGTCCTCTGTTTAGATGCTGACTTCAGTATGAATCAGTCCCTGGCCAGACTGCATTGGCTGTACCTCCACTGATTCTAATGAGATCCCAGACATACACATCAGAAGCAGACGTTTTCTATTCAGAAGCCTAGTTTTTACCCAGATGAATGCATGCCAAAATATTGTAAAGCTGAGTATTTAAGATTATGTAGGCTCCTTATAGACACTAGAGAGAGATAAGATAAAACCTTAAGGATACCTAGAGCCTAGATAATTAACTTTGACTGGTCACTTTATCTTTTAGATAGCTGCACTTAGCATTAGTTAAATTACGTAATTAAGTTCTTATATGGTTATATGATTATCTGCTTATACCATGCACTTATGTTATTATTCTGAGAAATAAAGTATACAGTGTCTTCCAAGGGGAGAAATACTTCAACAACACAGTTCTAGCTTGTCATCTCAATAGTGAAGAGTACAGGGTAAAAAAAGACACAAAGAAAAAAAAAAAAAAAAACCCTACTATTCACAGGTCAATATTTTTTTACTTTACTGGTTACTTTTACAAGAAAATAGACTAATTACTAACTGTGATCATTCTCATTGTTTATAGCTGTGTATCTGCTCCCAGAGCATAGCTAGAAAATCCAAGGTGCTAACACAATGGAATGTGCATTTTTTAATTGGCTTAATGGGGGAAAAAAAATTAAAAACATTATTCACTGCCTGTTTTCCTTATAATTATGGATGATTTTCCATACTTAGGGCTACATTTGTCATCAGTCAAAACATAAAAACACTCCTATCAAAGCACTAATTCTTCCTTTCACTTAGAATCTATTCTCGTATGATACTCAAAAGTTGTTGACCCTGCCTTCTAGGTAGAAACAGCATCCTCCTTTTAGGCAGTTAGGTCATTGCAATCAAGCAATGACCTCCACACTTCCTAATAGGGTTGCATTCTCCTTTAGAATCTTCATAGAAATATAGCTTTAAAATTTTTAAATTGCAAAATCCAAAGACAGATATTTTATTGGAAAATATATAAATTTTCTCTCATGTCTAGGGAAAAAAATCTGTAATCTGTGTCATAAAATATGGATAGAATAGGAGTAAGTTCTAAAGTGATGACAAATTTAAGCAAATGGCTTTACCTTTGTGAGTGTTTTTCTATCTCAGAGGAACCATCTTTATGTCAGATGAAGTCAAATGCAAAATAATTTCCAGGATAGAAAACCAAGATGTGTACGATTATAAAACAAATAGAGCAATGATCAGTATTTTCTGCTCAATATGTTTTTGATTGAACAACAGAAGTCTGAAATGATTTTTATTTTACATCTGACAATATTCTCAGAGCAACTTAAACTAGTGATAAGAGCTGCAATAACCACATGACTTGCATAACCAGAATATGTTGCAGTATGTCTTTTGATTTCGGTTTCCAGTGTGAAAAATGCAAATATAAAATGAAGTGCAAGCATTCCACATTTATTGCAAATGAAACTTATGACATACTCAGAAATTAATTTAGATATTTGATTATCTGTATTTAAGTTTCCTGTCATGACATAAAAATAATAAAATCTCAAATTTATGAGTTTACTCCTCAATTTCTACACATGTCAAGAGTTCATTAATATTTAGGTGAACTGGAATCAGTCATGAAATAATCACTTTTAAAAATGTAAAACCAAAGTGACAGTAAGACAATAAGTATTACATCTATGTGTAGACCAAAATCCTAGGGGAAGAAAAAAGAAAAAAAAAAAAAAGAAAGCAAAGGCAACAATGCAGTAACAACAATGCAGAAGTAGAAGCAAATATGGCTTGAAATATATGTGTTTCTGTCACAACCTTGTTCTGATTTTACAGAACAGAAATTATACTCTCAAATCTCCTGCTGGAGGAAAGAACATAAAGCATATTTAGTTCTTCATGATGCAATTACAGTTGAATAATGTAACTGCAAGAGGTTGCTCAGAGAAGGTTATAGTCTCCAGTCTCTAAATATACAAAACTCAACTGGACATCATACTGAGCAGCCTTCTGCAAGCAACTGTACATTGAGCAGTGGTGGTTGCCTGACCAGTCCCTGAAGGTCCCTGCCAACCTCAACTATATTCTGATTCTATAGCTTTTACTACACTAAGGTCAACTAGGCACCTACTTGGTGAGCATTTGGTTTTACAGAAAAGATGATTATAGGATATTAGTGCAGTTTATGCAAATTTTGAAGATACTCTACTTTCTTAGCATTGTATAACAACCGAGTGGGATGCAACTACACTGGAGTCTTTTGATCTACTGCAGATTTCTGCTATTTGCCTTAGCAGAGTAAATAGATCACATATTGACAATGGCATCTGTCACACTTGATGATAGCAAAGGAAAGACCAGACTCCAGAGTCTTGATTTTTACGTAAGAATTAAAATAGCTCAGAATTCATAATCTTACATCTCTCACTATCTTACTAGTATTTATTTTTGCTGTCAGTTTGGCCTCCATTCAGGTAAGTTGTTTCTCTCTGAAGACCAGTCCTACACTCTTTTCAATCCTAGTATGAATCCAATGGATTTTAAAGAAAGGAGAATAAAATTCCCAAAGTTCAATTACTCTGTCTATACCATAAATTTCCCTGCCATATCCATATTAACCATTTCATCCCTTTTAGACAAACATGCAGGAACTATAAGAAGTAAAGAGTGTTCTCTTAGGAAGGAACATGTTTAGAGTGATTTAGAGAGGCATGTTGTATATTAAAAAGAAGTCAAGTGAAGAAGCACAAGTTCTAGCTAATCTGCTCAACCCATGCTTTCCTGTGTAATGAATTTTTTCAAAAGCAAAAGACTCGGCAAAAGGTGTCCCCTCTGACTTCAAGTTCATGCTGCAAAGTCTTGTGTGAATGGGTGCTTGTTGATATTTAAATGACTATATTTTTAATTATATAAACCATAAATATTGCTTGCCAGTTTCAAAACCATATAAATTATTAAAATAAAAAATTGGAAATTACTTATATTGAGGCAGACAATTGATATTCAACATTTTTAACCCAACCACACTCTTATAGACTGTTGCAATTATAAGTGACTGCTTATAGAGGCTACTTACCCATCTAATGATCCAAAAGCTAGCATTTTTGCCTTCACTTCTAGATCTAGAGTTATAGGGGTTTATTTTACTTACTGTATTCAACCATCACTGAATTTAAATTATCATCCACCTAGAACTGCTACTGTAGCATACACAGCAGATCATTATCAATTCATTATAAAGTCAATTAACATTGACATCTAATAATGCTTATATATAGTAAATGCTTTTTTATTATATCCTATAGGACACACTGTCTCATCCCACTCAGTGGACAACGAGGGAGGTGAATCTTTGTGATCCTCTGAAAGAGGCTGTCCCTGCACGGCAGAGCAGCAGGGGCAGCAGAGTCACAACACTGACTCCGAGGAACGATAACAAAACAGTTTATTAGTTCTCCCTAACAGAACAATCAACAAACAGTATGGATGAAAGAGTTAATCTTTGTAGGCGATTATTTTACGGCGTGACCAAATTTTGAGGAAGAGGAACAAAGTTACTAGAGAAGAGGAAAAGAGAGGAGGGGTGAGGGAGTGAGTAAGAGAGATAGAGAGTAAGATAAAGAGAAAAGGTTATCACCACCCGTGGATCCAGTGACGTCTCACTCGATCAATCCAAGTCTTCAGTTCTTCGGTGGTGGGTGCACACCAATCAATATTTTTCTGTCCCTTTTATACCCTTGAGGTATCTGGGTGGCATTCCCAACTTCCACAGGAAGTGGTATTGATTTGCATGAGCTCCATGAGCTAGAAGTAGTGTGGCGCCTGCCATCCACCTCCCCCATGGTGCAGTCAGCAGGAGCGCCACCTATGCAGAACATATCTCTTCCTTTTGTTAAAGCATGTCTGCAAGGAACCAAAGGGGGGCACAGAGACATTAAAAGCAATCAACACCTCTCCCTTCCAGACAGGTCTTTCCAGACCTTATCACCACACAAGGTTTGAGGCAAACAACAGCCAGGCTCTTACACACACATTTGAAGTGTGTCCAGTTTGAAGAGCACATTTAGTTGCTCTGATGAAAGAAAACTAAATTATTGACTTTACATCTTTTTTTTTTTTTGTTTGTTTGTTTTTTTTTTAACTGCAAAATTTTTTTAAAGAACAATTGGAAATTATTTGTTGCATTCCAGCTTTAGTCTCATCCCACTGATAATGGCTTTCAAAAAGTGCAAGTTAGACATTAACTTTCACAAAGCTGAAACTGTGAAGGCTGAAATTGACAGTAATTTACCTTTCACTTTACTTACTGTTGACCATAATAGATTTTGATTTGGGATATTATAGCAGCATTGGCCATGATTGACCCTATGAATTTTTCAGACCAACTGGAATAATGTCCTCTGACCTCTTAAAAGAAGTAATTTCCCTGTCTAAAATCTTCTGCTCCTGCAGAACTATCACTCAGTTACATCAGTGAAGTTAAACCATCTCTCATATAAACTGCATCTGAAGTCTCTCCTAGTCTAGTTTTAAGTCATGGAAGGTGCAGAGGATCTTGTCTTCTTGATCTAGTCTTTATTCTGAGTGCCCAAGATTCCTCTCCAGTGAAAACAATGAATATGGACACAGCTGTTGGCTTTGTTTCTGCCATAATACAGCGGTAAGCAGCTGGGGACAGGAGCCAGGAGTAACAGTGGAATATGAGAATAAAAAATGTCTATAGCTATCTGTTATGTCTGTTATGTACTTGTACATCTTTGTTTATGTGCCAGTTCATACAAGAGTTCTGTTTCATGTTTGCAGCGGATAGGTAAAAATACCAAAACACAAAACAACAAAAAAAACAACAACAAAAAGACAGTTAAATTCTTGTTTGATGAGAACTCCCAAAAGCTCATTACCTGTATCTGGAATTTTAGCTTGTGCCAGTTGCAAATGTTCTGTAAAATCTGTATTAGCCTAGCAGCTTCCCTGAAATTCTGAATCTCTGGAGGACATACAATAAAAAAGCTTAATCATAAACAAGTAGAGGAAAGACTAGATGGCTTGGGTGTCCTTAATACTGTACTGTTAGCAACATAACATTCTTCCTCAGCAAAGCAGGCGCCCCATGGTCTATTGTGCTGGGTTTGACTGAGGTAAAGCTCATTTACTTTATAGTAGTTCATATGGTTCTATGTTTTGTACTGTTGATTAAAACAGTGTTGGTAACTCAGGGATGTTTTGGTTATTGCTGAACATTGCTAACATAGCTCCAAGACCTTTTTTGTTTCTCATGGTTCTCCACCAACAAGTTAGTTGGGGTTGCACAAGGAGTTTGGAGGAGACAGCTGACCCCAGCTGGCCATAGGGATATCCCCAGACATATGACACCATGCTTAGCAATAAAAGCTTGTGGAAAGAAGAAGGAAGGGGTGATGTTTGGAGTTTTGGTGTTTGTCTTCCCAAGTAATTGTTATGCATGATGAACCTTTGCTTTCCTGGAGATGGCTGAATACCTGCTTGCCAATAGGAAGTAGCGAATTAATTCCTCATTTTGCTTTACTTGTGCATACAGAGGGCTTGAGAATTATCTCAACCTATGGGTTTTCTTACTTTTACTGTTCTAATTCTCTCCCCCATCATAATGCTGGTTAGTGAGCAAGGGTCAGTGTGATGTTTGCCTTCCTACCAGGGTTAAATCACAACACCTATACTTTAGTGAAGAAAACATGTAAGGGCTGCAGAGATGGTTTTCCCCATTTTGTTCATAATACAGTGGGGTTTTTTATGTCACTAAGATCCGGCCTTAGAAACTGAAGAGGCATGAGACAGATTTGGGAACTGAACTTGAGGCTGCCTCTCATTACCCCACAGCAATTACTGGAGCACCTCCCTTGTGGAGGCAAGACTATTACTGTCTCATATGTCTCAATAACTTTAATTTCCATTTGCAGCATGGGTAACGGTCTGATTTTTTTATGTCTGGTCTCCTAGCAAGTATGAGAAAATTAGTTATTTTTTAAATAGTTTTATTTATCCAAGTAATTACACTGTAACAAGAAGAACACTGTGCATGTCTTAAATGGTACATGTCCCTCATGAAATGTTGTCTTTAATTGCACAAAGTATGACAGAGAACATAGAGAATGTAGTGAAATTGTTCTGTTTTCTCTGGGATCAGTTTTCTAGCTATAGACATAAAAAAGAAAATCTGTTCTTTCCCAAATTCTTGAATATTTACATTTCACTTTCTTCAAAGCTTGGCTAGGGGCATTGTTCCTGTGTCTGAGAACAATAAAGATGGATGGCATACATTGTCTTTTCATATTTAGTTTTGTTAGCTATAAAGAAATTCAGCATGTTCTTCATTTCTGGTCCTTATTATTCCCAGAAGCAGAGACAACAGTATCACTTTTCACATAAAGGTATCATTTTAGTGACCAATGCAAAGACTTAAGAGTCAGAAACTACTCTTGCAGTGTTGAATGTTTGGGTAACTATTAATCTGTCTAAAGATGGCTTCCATAAAGATATTGAACATAGTATTTTTCTCATTAGTATTTTATTCAACTAACCTAAATGAAATTAATAAAAAATCTTCTCATGAGATAAAAAAAAAAAAAAAAGAATATTTTAACCTGGTGTTGTGACAATATGCATTTTATTGCATTTTATTTTTATAATATACAGGGTCATTCTCAAGAATTATTTCCACAGAGTAATGTAGAATGAGCAATGTAACCTAATCTTTCTATTCTAAGTTATTTATTACAAGAGAAAGTTGATACACAATGAGAAACAAAAGACAAAATATAATATTTCTGAAAAATGAAAAGTTTTATACACATACACACATGTATGTATACACTTATATATATACATCTACATAGTAAAGAATAATATAATTTTTCTAGTGATTGGCCCCCAAATTTTTAACTGGTCTGAATTCTGTCTGAAAGGTTTTTTTCTTCATTGAATATTCCTTTTGATTACACAAAGTAAATTACACAAAAATCCCCACCTTGTAGACTAGTACACACAATTTTGGTCACTATGATGAATCAAATAATATTTACAAATGAAATATTCTTTACTTTGTTTCCAATAGCATGCTTACTGTTTCCAATAGCCTTCGAGTAAATTGATTTAATTAATTTTATGCAATATTTTGTATAATTTCAAAGTCAAATGATCAAAACAAACTGTCTAGTTTCGATGACACATGTTATTTTGTACTGTTGTTAATAAACAATATGCAGTGTGTGATATGAAATTGTATTTCCTCTCTGTTAGCAGTTGACCTATATCTTGCACTGAAAGACACATCTACTGTAAATTGAGGAAAAGCAGTTGGGAAAAAAAACCAAAAAACCCAAGAATTGAAACATTACCTTTATTTATGACAGAGATCATTTTTTTGTCAGAAAAATAGTACTTAGTCATTAATTAGCCCTCTAATAAAACCAAAAATGTGTAATTTCTTCATTAAGAATGTGCCTAATGGAAAGATACCCAATTGAACTCTATTATATATAATATCCTCAAGTCTCCAGTGAATTTTCTGAACTATACTGAACTGTTTCAGGTTCACTACTCAAAAACAAAGGGTCATGAAACATTTCTAAACAGTTCTTAAACCATGTAGATAAATAATTATACAGAAAGCAAATTGATTTGAATTATTTACTTGAAAAATGTTAAGTACTTGCTATAATTGTTGAAAATTTAGCAACACTTACTACTGCAAGCTATCTGTAATATAATTGACATTTTTTTAATAATATATCTCCAAATATACTACTTCTTTCTTCTTTTTCCACATCACTGTTGTTATTGGTGTTTTAGAAACCACAGAATCATCTGAGAACATTCACACAGGAATTATGGCTTCTGCCCCCAAAAAGGCAGCAGGATCAATAGCCTAACTGAAGTGCACCTACACCAATTCATGCAGCATGGGCAACAAACAGGAGGAGCTGGAAACACATTGTGTGTTGGGAAAGCTATGACATAGTTGCCATTCATGGAATCATGGTGCCATGACTCACACAACTAGAGTGCTGCAATGGATGCCTATAAACTCTTCAGAAGGCACAGGCAGGGAAGGGGATGCAATCAGGTGGTGTCCTCAGCTTGGATAGGATAGGGTTAATTTTTACCAGAAATTGGAAGGGGGACACAGCCTGGATAGGCAATTGAACCAGCCAATTGGATATTCAATACCATACTAACATGTGCCTTTCAGTTCAGAGCTAGTCTGGTCTGTGTGGTTTATATTACTTGCTGTATATATTATCTCATTACTGTTATTGTTATTATCCCTCTTCTGCTTTTCATTTGGGGGTGTGGGGGAGTGGAGAGGTGGGCAGGCAGTGAGTGAGTGGCCACATTGTGCTCAGCTCCTGGCTGGATCTAAGGGATGACAGGTGGCTCTGCGGGTTAGGGGCCATTGGAACTGTCTAGAGCTTGATGATGGTGATGAAAAGCCTGAGTCATTTTATATGTAAGATTCAAGGGTAAAGCCAACAAAGCAAATATCATGGTGGTAGCCTGTTACAGACCACCCAGCCAGGCAGAAGAATCTGACAAAATATTCTGGGAGGAGTCTCCTAGTCATTAACACTTGTTCTCACTTAGAACTTCAGCTTATTAGATGTCTGCTGGAAATACATTAGAGATGTATCAGTCTAGGAGATTCCAGGAGTGTATGGAAGGAAACTTCCTGACACAGTTGGTGGGAGACTCAACTAGGGAAGGCATCCCACTGGACCTGTTGTCTGTGACCAGAGAAGGACTTGTGGTTGATATGGTGGTTGGAGGCTGTCTTTGGTAGAGTTTTCAAGACTTGGAGTAGTCAGGAGTGTGGGTTAGCAAAACTGCTACCTTGGAATGCTGGAAATCGTACTTTGGCCTGTTTAGGAGACTGGTTTATAGAGTCCCTTGGGAGACAGTCTTGAAGAACAAATAAGTCCAGGAAGGCTGGACATGCTTCAAGAGGGAAATCTTAAAGGTACAAGAGCAGGCCATCCCTATGTGCTAAAAGATGAGCTGACAGGGAAGAAGACTGCCTCAGTATTTTTGGGTGAATCCCATCCAGCCCTATAGAACTGTATGTGTCTAAATGATGTAGTAGGTCATTGACCACTTCCCCTTGGATTACAGGGTCTTCATTCTGCTCTGCATCCCTATCTTCCAGCTCAGGGGTCTGGGCGCTCAGAGAACAACTGGTCTTACTATCAAAGATTGCGGTGAAGAAGGCATTCAGTACCTCAGCCTTTTCCTCATCTTTTTCCACTATACTTACCCCCCATCCAATAGAGTACAGAGACTATCCATACTCTTTCTTTTGTTATTAGTGTATTTATAGAGACATTTTTTAATTGTCTTTTATGACAGTATCGTGATTAAGTTCTTTGGCCTTTCTAGTTTTCTCCTTGCATAGTCTCATGGAATCTTTGTGGTTTTCCAGAGTGATCTGCCCCTTCTTCCATAGGCCATACTTTATGTTTCTTCCTGAGTTCAAGCCAAATCTCTCTGTTCAGCCAGGCCACCTGTGGATGTTGTCTATCTGGACTTTAACACTGTTTCCCACAGTATTCTTCTGGAGAAACTGGCTGCTCATGGCTTGGACAGATTTACTCATGGAAAAAGCAAGTGATAGAACCAGAGGAAATAGCTGCAACTTGTGCCAGGGGGAGTTTAAACTGGATATTAGGAAAATCTTCTTTACAGAAATGTTTGTAAAACACTGGAATAGGCTGCCCAAGTTGGTGATTGAGTCATTGTCCCTGGAAATATTTAGAAGACATGTAGATGTGGTGTTTAGGGACTTGGCAGTGTTAGGTTAATGGTTCAACTTAATGACCTTAAAGGTCTTTTCCAACCTAAACAATTCTATGATCTCTCTTGTAGGTTTAGAGGTCAAATGCAGGACCCACATATATCAGAATAAAATAAAAAACCTAGATATCATGGAGTGTAACTTCAGAATTGTTCTTAATCTAATTCCTAAGTGATCTACACAGACATCTCACTAAGTAAAAACAGGAATTCTTAAAGGGAGACAAGTTTAGAAATGCCTCTAGGTAGGAGGCAAGATAAGAAGAAAATTGAATAAAAACTTTTAGATCAAGAGAAAAGAAGTAACTGGGAAAACCAGGATTTCAGTTCAGTTGTATTTTGTACTTTTTAACACCATTTCAAATGGGGAGAGATGTAATTAAACCTGTAATATTTAGGTATCTATATCCTGAAATACTACTCTAAACATTCTTTTGCATGAACCACCTAAATCTGGGGTAATATTGATCTTACATGTCCCTAATGCTTTTATTTCCTGCCTAAGGCTCCCTGAGATGGGAAGGTGAACACTGAACAGCCAGATCCTCAGATCTTCCATTTGAATGGTCATTCTCATGGACTGATACACAGAACTGGACTGTACACCAAGCTCCTGTGGTTTATCTGTGCTTTATAATCGCAGAAGGTCATTTTCAAAGCATTCCTTTTAGAGAAGGGCAGAGAAGTCCTTGTGGCAGAAAGGGAAAACAAAAGACTTCCTAGATCTTTTCTAAGTGATGAACACATGCTGATTTTCAGTTCTTCTCTGAATGGTGGTGTGATTCACAGCAGGCGATAAACTGGGCTTTACCTACCCAAAGGTATTGCTACCTGGTTGAGATTCCCTCCAGATTGACAGAAGCTTTTTGCTTAAATTTGTTCAAGCCTCTTCAGGTTGCATTGCCATTCCTTATCTAAAAGCTTTGTTCTGTCTGGAACTCCCTGAGGCAATTATGACAATATTCTAAATGGAAAGAATGGTGAACTAGAGTATATGACTATAGTACTGTCCCCAGACATGTCCAGAACCAGAAGACATTCATGCCAGGAAATTACTATGTGCCAAAATGAAAATACATTGCAAATGTATATGGAAAAGAATCACTAAGTTTGTGATAAGCTCAAATTCAACTTATAAGGGTCTAGATCAATCTCCTGTACTCATTTCTTCAGAACATAATGGGACATGCAGAAGCCATGAAGGAATGAGCTGGAAGACTGGTTGCCTTGTCTTTTTTGTCTTGTTGCACATTGCTTCTACTGTCCTCTTGCTTTCTATTAAGTTTCTTCTTCTGCTTAACTTTGATCCCTGAATGAAGGCAGTAAATCAATTTGTTTCTTATATATTCAAATCTTTCAAAAACTTCCTCCAATTTTGAACTCAAAGTTTTTTTCTTAGTACATTTAGGCGTCCCACTGGACAAAACCAACTACCCACTCAGGAAAAAAATACTATCAAATGTTAATTTCCAGCATTGGAAATGCACGGTATCTGATTCAAGAAAGCAGAATATTAGCTTTTAAAAAATTGAAAAGGATTTTTAACAGACTGGATGTCTAGTGCAAATGGAAAGCCATATATTCTCCAACTGGAAAAGAAAGTGTTAATGAAGATGTAGGAAAACTGTCTTTTTAGCCTGTATCAGTGTTGTCTACCCTAAACCAAAAAAATTAAGATGTTAGGTGGTAAGAGCAGATCAGCATCATTGCTGTTAACCAGCAAGCTCCTTCATGTATTGCAGGTTCTTTTTTAAAATTATTGATTGTGTATTGATTTTGTTTTGTTGCAGGCAAAATAAAAAAAAAAAAAACAACAAACCTTTTATTTAATTTATTACCGATTAAGGCAAACATCTGATCACTGATTTAGGTGCTGAGAAACAAAAAGAAAACATACATAATTAAACAAACAGTACCTTTAGCCCCCAGCCATGTCCCCAAAAATCTGCCTCCATGTGTTTCCCTCCCCATGAGTGACTGCCCATGCAAATATGTCACTTTGTATTTCTTCCATGTTTCCACCACATACTTTCTTGTTCTTCTGTTTCTTCTCATGTTTCTCTCTGTGTTTTCTCTGCTCTCTGCTATTTCTCCTTTCACAGTGGCTGCTGTTATCACTGTCTGAGGAAAGGTACCATGGACTCACCCAGCTGAAGCAGTTTGTGGGTATCATGGGTTATTTGCATCAGTGTCAGCTCTAACTGGAACCAGCTGTGCCCACCACAGGGCAGGTCATGGTCATCTCCCACACAGGGCACTCTGGCAGATCCCTGACACCTAAAGCCTTCCAGTTGTGCCTGATATATCAATATAGAGGATTTATTTTCTGGAAGTGTTTTTTTCTTATATTATGGAAGTTAGGCAATACCGAAAGACTAGTTTAAATATGATCTTTTGGGACCGTTCCACTGTACAATATCCTGAAATAAATGTCCTTGCAACTGATTGTAATGGGTTGACCTTGGTTAGCTGTGAGGTGCTCACCAAACTGCTCTATCGTTCCCTCTCCTCAGTAGGACAGGGGGAAAAAATACAACAAAAAGCTTGTGGGTTGAGGTAAGGACAGGAAGATCACTTACCAATTACTGTCATGGGCAAAAAATACTTAACTCAGGAAAATTAATTTAATTTATTACCAATTAAACACAGTATGATAATGAGAATTAAAAACAAGAAGAACAAATCTAAAACCAGCTTTTCCTCACCTCTCCCTTCTTCCTAAACTCAACTTCACTCCCAAGTCTTTTAATTCCTACCCTGGAGTGGCACAGGGGGATGGGCAATGGGTACTGCAGTCAAACCATAACACTTTGTTGCTCCTTCTCCATCACACTCTTCCCCTTCTCCAACATGGGGTCCCTCTCATGGGAGACAGTTCTTCACAAACTTCTCTGTGGGTCCTTTCCACAGGCTTCATTTCTTCATTAACTCCTCCAGTATGTGTCCCTTCCACAGGGTGCATTCCTTCAGAAAAGGACTGCTGCAGTGTGGGTTCCCCATGGGGTCACAAGTCCTGCCATAAAACCTGGTTCTGCCTGTGCTGGTCTCCACAGGGCTGCAGTTCCTGCCAGGAGCTGTTTCAGCATGGGTATTTCACAAGCTGCAGCTACCTTCAAGAAAACATCCACCTGATCTGCTGCAAGTGGATAACTGTGCCACCATTGACCTGCATGGGCTGCAGGGGAACAACCTGCATCAGCATGATCTTCAACCAAAGCTGCAGGGCAATGTCTGCTTCAGCACCTCCTCCCCCTACTTCTTCACTGACCTTGTTGTCTGCAGCGCAGTTTCCCTCACATTTTCTATCTCTTCTCTCACAGTTGCTGTTACACAGCATTTGTTATCCTTTCTTAAATATTTTATTACAGCGGCACTACCAATATTGTTGATGGACTCAGTTTTGGCCAGTGGCAGATCAGATGGAGATGTCAGAAACTGTCTGACATGGGAGCAGCTTCTAGTGTCTTCTCACAGCAGCAACTCCTTCAACCTCCCCTGCAATCAAAACCTTGACACATAACACCAATATATTGCTTATACTAACCAAATAACCAAAGGGAACATATTTGTAGCTATGGAAAATATGATGTGACTTTAGAGGATTAGAGTAGGTATGAGCTATTGCTTTTCTAACACCAATTCCTGAAATTACTGAGGTTTGACAGAGAACATGTCTGTCTGCATTATTAGATGAAGGCACTTAACATTGATGATTTATATAAATGCTTGTCCTGGGTGCTTCTATTCACTGTAATTATTTGCATAGCTATCAGTAGAGTCGAAGAAGGGTCTGGATAAACAGTTAAAAACATATGCCAACATGCTTCAATGAGTATCTTTCTGCAAGAACCATTTCTGAGAAAGGTTCTGAACCTTTTCATTATTTTCTGGATTGAAAAACTAAAGAATTTCGATGTTTAAAAGCAAGATGTATCAAAAAGCAACTATATGTTTATTTTAGAGGCACAAGGTTTCTGAAAGATATTTTTTTATTCCAGTTGTTGTGTACCATCTTAGGCAGATGGAGAGTTCTGTAGAAAGACAGACCTCAATCTGGGCACTGTTGTAATGGATAATAAAAAAGGTTTTTATGAATACATTAACAACAAAAAGAGAGCCAAGGAGAATCTCCACCCATTACTGAATGCAGAGGGGAACATTGCCACCAAGGATAAGGAAAAAGCTGAGGTGCTGAATGCCTTCTTTGCCTCAGTCTTCAACAGTCAGATCAGTTATCCTCAAAGTATTCATCACCCTGGGATGGAAGACAGGGATGAAGAGCAGAAAAGAAAAAAAACATAATCCAGGAGGAAGCAGTTAATGATTTGCTATACCAACTGGACACTCACAAGTGTATGGGTCTGTCTGGGATCCACCCAAGAGTGCTGAGTAAGCTGGTGCAGGAGCTTGCCAAGCCTCTCTCCATCATTTATCAACAGTCCTGGTTAATAGGGGAGATCCCAGATGACTTGCCAATGTGACGCCCATCCACAAGAAAGGCCAGAAGGATGATTCAGAGAACTACAGGCCTGTCAGCCTGAGCTCACTACCAGGGAAGATTATGGAGCAGTTCATCTTGGGTGTGCTTACACAGTACATAGAAGACAACCAGAGGATCAGGCCCAGCCAATATGGGTTCATGAAGGGCAGGTCCTGCTTAATGAACCTGATCTCCTTTTATGACCAGGTGACCCTAATAGTGGATGAAGGAAAGGCTGTGGATGTTGTCTACCTGGACTTCAGCAAGGCCTTTGGCACAGCATTTTGCTGGAGAAGTTGGCAGCTCATGTCTTGGTTGGGTGTACTCTTCACTGGGTTAAAAACTGGCTGTATGGCCAAGCCCAGAGAGTTGGGGTGAACAGTGTTAAATCCAGCTGTTGATCAGTCAGTAGCAGTGTTCCCCACAGCTTAGTTTTGGGGACAGTTTGATATCTTTATCAATGATCTGGACAAGGGGATTGAGTGCACCCTCAGCAAGTTTGCAGATGACACCAATTTGAGCGGGAGTGTTGAACTGCTTGAGGGTAGGAAGGCTCCACAGAGGGATCTGGACATGTTGAATTGATGGGCTGAGGTCAATGGTATGAGGTATAACAAGGCCAGGTGCTGGGTCCTGCACTTGGTCACAACAACCACAGGCAATGCTACAGGTTTGGGGAAGAGTGGCTGGAAAGCTGCATGGCAGAAAAGGACTTGGGGGTGCTGGTGAACGGCCAGCTGAACATGAGCCAGCAGTGTGCCCAGGTGGCCAAGAAGGTCAATGTCATCCTGGCCTGTATCAGAAACAGTGTATCAAGAAGGAGTAGAGAAGTGATCGTGCCCCTGTACCTGGATCTGGTGAGGCTGCAGCTTGAATAGTGTGTTCAGTTTTGGGCTCCACAGTATAGGAGATGTGCTGGAGCAAGTTCAGAGAAGGGCAATGAAGCTAGTAAATGATCTGGAGAACATGTCTTATGAGGTGCACCTGAAGGGTCTAGGATCATTAGTCATGAGAAGAGGAAGCTGAGAGGAGACAGTGTCACTCTCTACAACTACCTGAAGGGAGGTAACAGTGAGGTGGGTGTTGGTCTCCTCTCCCAGGTAACTACTGACAGGACAAGAGGAAATAGTTATAAGTTGTGCGAGTGGAGGTTTAGGTTGGATATTAGGAAAAAAATATTTCCTGATAGAGTGGCTAGGCATTGGAACAGGCAGCCCTGGAGGTGTTCAGAAAACATATAGATGTGGAACTTTAGTAAATGGTTGGACTTGATGAACTTTCAGGTCATTTCCAACCTTTATGATTTTATGAACAGTGATATGTGGGAAAAAAAAATTACTTTGATGTCATTCCTGATTACTAGCATAGTAATATTCATATACACCAGCATATTCATACATACCAGCATATTCATACATAGATACTGCTAGCAGAATATGAATTTGTAGCAAACTCTAGGAGAAAATAAAACACCTCACCAGGTAGCCATTGATAGACTGAAGGGGAGGAAAAAAAAAAAAAAAAGAAGTGGACATCTGGGAAATGTAGAACTTCAGATTATGTATGCAACAAATTTTGGTTAAAAGAGATAACACTGAACTTCCATAAAGTCTGTTTTCCCTGTGTCCAGGATACAACAACCATACTGATCCCAAAAGGTAATAACTTCTTTGCTTTGTAAAGACAGTGCGTTTGAATCAGGCAGAGACTGTGCATACATGAACACCTGTGCATACATAAGGTGTGTCTTTACACTGAACTTACTAGCCAGCTCCAATAATAGATAAATATAGCTCTATTAGAGTGGTACTTTGTTTATGTTAATTAGCCTTTCTAAAGAGACGTTATTTTAGTGTAGGACAAATGTGAGGCTGAATATGTCTTTGTTGATTTCAGTACCTGAGTGGATATAATATATGGGCGGGACACAATCTTATACCACACAGACATGTTCTAGGAGGCAAAATTCTGTATCTACATAATGTTGTGGGAAATTAAAACAAAATTTAAAACAAATACCTAAAGCATTTTCTCAGGCTGAGTTTCTTTTTTCTTTACTTCTAGTAGCTTTCTTTGTTTTTAATACTGCACAAGAGTTAGAAAGCCACTGTCAGAGAACCAGCTTCACCTACATGAAAGCTAGTGACAGGTGCAAAATTGAACTGCATACTATTACTGCTGCTATTTAACAGTTTTAGACTATATAATCAATCATTTGCACTGGTGTTACCCTGAAAGCAAAGACAAGATGCAAACTGAGTAATGAGAATTTTGATTAGTCAAAGGTTTGGCCACACTTCCCTCTAGAATTATAATTTTTTTTGGGTAAAAGAAGTATTTCTATTTTCAAAAGTAGCAAATGTGAGTAATGATGGAAATATCCAGTACCAGAGAAAGACCAATATAGTTCATAATATAAAATTCATATGGTCTAAGAATGCATATAGTCTCCAATAGAGTATTAACCTCTTTCATCTATTTTTAGAACTTTAACATAAAATTGAAGACATTTTCCACAGTTAAACATTTTTTTCAAATCCTCCACCAAAATAAATAATGAAAACAAAAAATGTCAATCTCCTACCTTTCAGATGATTAAAGTAAGCTTATATTATAACCACAGAGACAAAAGGGTGGATTTTTTTCTTTTTTCCCAAAGGAGGGGATTTTATTTGCATGTTATTTTTCTAAAAGCTATGACTAATGAAATAAAACTCACTCCTTTTTGTGATGCTATAGCTTACTCTACAATGACAGGAGTAGGAAAAGAAGCTATGCCAGAAAGAAACGTGAGCAAGAATTGAGAAATTGTTCCTAACTCAAAAGTTTCTGGGGGAAAAAAAAAAAAAACAAAAAAAACCTGGGCAAGATTTTCCTCTTTCTCTCCCTTCCATTCTGAATATAACTGTCCATTTAATATTTTAAAGACTTACTGTAAATGATGGGTCACTGCTTTTACTAGACATTCTGCCAAGTTGAGGATACATGCTTTCAGTCAGTCTCCCTAATCAACTCTACAGCCCTTTCATTGGTTCATCACTAACCTAGCCATCTGTTACCACTGGCTGAAAAATCCCAGAGTGACTAATTTTCCAGTCTAAGCAGTATTTGAAAAGAAACCAAAACCAACCAAACAAAAAAAAAAGTCCTTTTTTTTTTTTTTCATTCTCCACTGCAAATGTATTTCAGTTGTGTCTTAGCTTTTGTCAGTACTGTAGGAGCTTTGCTCTGTATTTTGCATTGTCAAATAACCCAATCACCCCAGCTGAGCATTGCAATGCTGATTTTTTTTTTTTTTTAATAACATGATGAATTGCATATGTTGGGCCTTTTATTCAGAATGTTCTCTTAGGATTTGTGGGTGATTATTTAGGAGAAAATGCAACCTAGGTTTTGTTTTGTTTTCTTTCCAAGCAATGATAGCATTTGCTACTTATCTAAAATATTAATGAATGCTGACAATATTAAAGAAACAAATATCTATCAGCACTACTGGTGTTTTATAGGAGTATTGGATCCAACGCATGGCACAACCTTTTATTTTAAAGAAATTTTCAAATATGTTTTAAAAGTACTAGAGATTTGTAAGCATATTTGAATGGGAGTCAACACTCAAGACTTTTATGCACAATTACAATACACATGTATTTTCCTTTGAGATTGAAACTGTCTATATAGGGAAAAACGATAGCATGTGTAAAAACTTGCAATGCCTTTGGATTTTAAAGTTATTTCCTGGACATTCCACATAAAAGATCTCTTCTGGATATTTTGCTTAAGCTATCAATCAGGGTTCTGATTTGTATCAGATGAGAGCATGATTTTTTCAGTATGAATCATCCCATAGAAAAGGAATGGAGTTCATTGATTGTATTCAGAGATTAGGCATCAGATCAATGGCAAAAACTTTTGGTTTAACAACTTTCCACTGACCTAGACTGGATTCAAATGAAGAATTTTGGGGAAAAATTTCAGGACACTCCATTTCAAATGTCTATTGCAGTTCTGAAGAAATTATTGTCTCAGTTGCATTCAGAGTCATTCCATTGCTTCCTTTGGTTGCCCATAGGCTAACACATTTATGGGAGTCTAGATTTTAATGCTTTGAAATATATCTATTCCTCAATAAGAGACAAAAACAGTAATAAATTCTTTACCTAAGCTCTCTAGTAATTTTTTCACAAAATGTGGAAAAAAAAATGTAAATATGCTGAATCTGAATGTGCTTTTAAAATTATTAATAAAACAATATAAAGTAGGTAGTATTTCCGACACCAATAAAAACTTGACCTGATAAAAATCTGTCATAAAGCAAATTCATCTCATATGATATTTTTGACTATTGGTAAAAACTTAAATATAGTACTACTTTAATCTTGCTGATGAATTTTTAAAAACCAGCATCTGTTAGAAAGTATTGATGTTGCAATTCTCAAAAAAAAAAAAAAAAAAAAAAAAAAGTGATTTTGTCTATTACCTGCTTCCTCTATAAAGAATGCAAGCACACTATTGACTATTGTGCTTCATCATACAATCATAAAATCATAGAATCATAGAATGGTAGGGGTTGGAAGGGACCTCTGAAGGTCATCGAGTACAACTCTCCTCCAAGGGTAGGATCACCTTGGGCAGGCCACACAAGGAACACATCCAGGTGGGTTTTGAAAGTCTCTAGAGAAGGAGACTCTACAACCTCCCTGGGCAGCCTGTTCCAGTGCTCTGTCACTCTCACAGTAAAGAAGTTTTTCCTCTTGTTAAGATGGAACTTCCTGTGTTCCAGTTTGTGACCATTGTCTCTTGTCCTATCACAGGGCACCACCGAAAAAAGACTGTCTCCTTCTACTTGACACCCACCCTTCAGATACTTGTAAACATTAATAAGATCCCAAAGATCAGTTCTTACTAATGGCTTTACAAACCATAAGGGTATTTTAAACATGAAGTCTTGGAAGCAGGAAATGATGAAAGACAGATATCTTAATAAATTAATTACTGTGTAAGTGTACTGAAAAAAAGTATTGTAGGTAGATTTTTTTTACTTTTTTTCCTATTTAACTGCCTACCCTCTCTTGACTGTAAGAGTGTTAAATGATAAAGCACTCTGTATGAAATAAATGTAAGCTAAAATAATTCATCTAAACTGAAGATTTTTGGTCTCTAAATGTCTACATTGCAAATTAAAGCATATTTAAAACACCATACTTGAAAGCAGATAAAAATTTAACCTCTTTTAAGATCAAATTGCCTGATCCAACTTTTCACTGTCACTACTAGAATCCTGCAATTTGAACTCATACTGCATCTTAGAATAATTGTTATGGTATTACCAAAGATGCAAGAGAGCCTTTGCATATACAGTACCATAATATCTTTGTAAATAATTAAATGGTCTCTTTGTCCATCTGCAAGGAAGACAAAATGAGTAAGAAAGATATATATATGTGCAACTTTCTTTCACTAAATATCCTCAGTTCTTAGAATAGTGTAATGAGAACTTGTGTAATGTAAGATACTTGTTATTTCCAGCACAACTTCTATGGATTGGTAAGATTATTTTCTTCATTAAAAAACTTTCCAAAGTTTTATTTTTATTTCTATTTTGGAATATTTAATTTCAGTGCTTTAGAACACTAAAACTGCAAAAAATTTCTACAGGCAAATACCATCTAATCAGAACACTATTGTCTCCTGATCAGTATGGTGAAGGCAGTACAGCCCTTGTATAATCTCAGAATGGTCTGATTGCTTCTGTACTGTTCCTTGGTAATGAAAATTGAGATCAGCTCAGTGATATTGGAGTTATTCATATTCATATGAATTGAAAAAAATTGTTTGCCTTATAAACAGAGAAAACAAAAGCTCTCCAAAAAGTATGTTTGAATATCAAAGTTAATTTACCTGAATAACTGAAAATGCTAAGATTTGTGTCTTTATGTGAAAACTGAAGATAATAACAATATCTGTATTGGGCACTATATTATATCTTGCACAACTGCTATCATTGCATAATGAATTTTTATATACTTTGTGATCTTAAAATTCATTACTTGGACAGTTTACAATAGCTTAATCACTTTTTCAATATCTCTGTTAGCACTGGGACCACTCTGCATCATTTTAAATTAAAATGTTTCTTACTGGTACATGGTCCCCAAGTGAAAGCATTGATAGATAATACATATAACCAATGGGAATACACAGGCTACTTTTCTTAATAAATAGAACTTTAAGATTCTTGTCACTTTAGCATGTGGCAAAGCACTAATTTTCTTTTTCTTTATAAAGTATTTCTTTAGTGTCTTAGATTATCTTCTCTTGCACTGAAACTTATTCATGCTCAGTCTAGCATACCTTCCCCTGCAGAATTATAACTAGGGTAAATAGAGATTATTTACTGCCTTTTTTCATTTCATTGCAAATATAAACCCACACTCTCAACAGGAATATTTTAATTTATCCTGCTATCATGGTAATTTAAAAGTAATTAAATATTGCACATAATTGACTGACAAGCTATCTCTGATAAACACTTTGAGGATGTGTTCTCATACTTACATATAAAGAATGGAAATTTTAGTGGTGATATTACTGGAGTCAGAGTTCCTTCAGTTTGGTGAAGCTCCATCATTCAAGGCTTGATTAAGGACTGTAAAACTCAATCATACTGCAGTTCATCAGTCAAACTTGTAACTTCCGAACACATATACATGCTCCTAACAAGACACAGATACCTCACACAGATAATTTCAGTGCCTGTTTCTGGATGTTTTGTTTTCTGAAGGAATCTAGGTTTTCTTGAGAGATTTCAGTTCCAAAGCAAGACTGAATGTTTAAGATCTCAGAAAAGAATCTGCAAAAGTCATCACATGATATGGGAATACGTGTAAGGAAAAAAGAATTATAAGAACTTAACCTCATTTTAAACATTTGTTTTTTAAGGTAAGAGATTCCTTTCCCATCTGTGTTGTTCATATGAAAGGGGTATGGTTCTCATATTATTAGCATGAACCTTAACATGTTTCTGTTGTCAGATCACATAACGAAGGGCATGAAAGTGTAGCACTTCCATCAGAAAAGAAGTATATATATATGTTCCTTCTATATTGTTTACCAGTATAGTTTCTCTCTATTTCCCTCCATGTGACTCTAGAAAGAATGGGGAAGCCACTGTGCTGTGTTTTCTTGGAATTCTTGAATTCCCAGTGCCATAGCAGCCCGGTAGAAAATGAAATTCAAAGTCAAGGCCAAAGCCAAAAGCTCAGACCTTCTGTTAAATTTGCACATATACAGGATTAAGTGCCCTTTTCTGTGTGGTTGTTTTCATTCTATATATCAAAGCCATATACATACTTTTGTTTGTAGACAGATCACTACATACAGAACCTCAACACTGCAATTTTCACTGGATCTTGAACAAAAGTTTAATCCTATAGCAGAAGATCTGAACCTTCAGTTATTGTGTGGGTATTTCTAATCACATGATAATATGTTAAATTTAGATGGGAGAGCTGTGAATGCCATAGCTGATTGTTTTAATTATTATTATTTTAACAGAATAACTGAATTTCTACTTAACTTTGGGGGGGGGAACCAGAAGAAAAAAAAAAAAAAAAAAAAAAAGTGTCTGTAGATCCACTTTCAAGGTTTACAGTGAATGAATATAATCTCTTTTCTGTACACCCAGCTGACCAAAAGGTCCCACTAAGTCTGAGCAAATGTATACAGCTGTGATATAAATTAGCTTGGTTTTTCACAATAAATATGTTCAGTTAGTTCAAGATAAACGCAGGGCATTTATGTAAAATATACTGTATAAATATATAACACACAGTACAGTGATCAAAAGATTTACCTACTTAAGCATTTAATTTTCCCGACATGGTATACTTTGTAATTTATCACTGAATTTCTCCAATGCCAGTAATAGCAAGTAATATATAATAGACCTGTCAAATTTCTGCTAATTTTTATGTGTAAAAATTGCTTTGGTTTTTTTCGTAATTGTTACAATAGAAAACTAAATAAACCCTTAATTTTTTTTTTTTATTTTAAAACTGTATTTAGAATCCAGAAAACTCTTCTTCATTACTGTAGTGGCTTCTTTCCCCCATTTATATGTTGAACAGCCGTGTCAATTCGTAACTTATACAAACCCTTTCATCACTAATTTAATTTTAACTCACATTGATCAGAGCAAAATCTCACTGTAAACTGAAAGCATTTTGAGAGGTTCCAGGAGATGAATTTTTGGTCCTGTTCAGAACCAGCAGTTGTTTTGTGATGTGCATCCATGCAGCACAATTTGGTAAGTTCACCTTTCACTCTCACATCCCATTTGGGCTGGGTAGGTAGATTGTCAAAGATTTCAGACAGCTTGAGCTTGCATTGTCAGTGACATTCATGCTTTTTCTGTATAAACAGAAGCCTTCAATGCAAATCCCACATAAATCATTAATATCTTCCATCTAGCCAAAATATATGTTGTACTATAGCCTATTTCTAAAAATAAGTTTTTGTTCTTAGGTTCAGTCACTGGTTTCTTTCAAAGAAATGTGGAAAAGGGTGTAAATTCACTGTGGTTAAGCATACAAAACCATTCCCTTTCTCTCCAGTTTCCATGGTAACTCATCAAAACTAATAGAGGCCCACAGAACGTCATGTTCAGATACAGAACAGTAATACAAATGGTTCAACTTATAGTTCAAAATGAAAGGCAAATTACAGTGTGTTAAAATCATTCTTATAAGTACATGTTTAAAATATAGAAGTTTAGGTAGAAAACTTTAATGTTTTGTAGATTTTATGTACAGACACAGACCTTATAGGAGCCCTACAGATTTAATGTAGAATGTTTGGAACGTTACAAAGAGATTTTTAAACTACAGCAAAGAATTTAAGAACAGATAAATTGCTCTATATCAAATTATGTGTTGAAGTTCTCTTTATTTTCCAAGTGATCTGATTCATTCTACAATGTGTGAGAGTTTGTCTTAGACTATACAGTAGACATTCTGCTGACTGTTGCACGGAGGACACTTTGACAGACATACAACAGTTTGAAATTAAAACAGACAAATAAAACGCCACCACAAAAAAAAAAAAAGAAAACAAAAGAAATCTCATTAAAAACTGGTCCTACACTTTTCAAATGGAAAACATGGGAAAATACTGCATTCTGTGAATGTTCTCAGTCTGTGCATTTTACTTAAATCAACATAGCTCCAACAAAATTTATTCAGCTGGACATCATTCAGCTACCAATCAAAGGTCTAGCCGTGAGCTTAATCAGTAGGAAAGGAAATTTAGGTAGATGAAAAAGGCAAACTGTAACTGACTTGGTAAGGATGCATCAGTCTGACATGTATGAAAGGTAATGCTCCTGCCAAAGACTGAATTCTCTTTTCCAACTCTTTTCTATACTTATGTAGCATTCTACAGAGCTCTTTGCAGCTCAGTGATGACTTAAGTAGGGACATTGATTTATCTGAGAGGTAGATGTAAGTTAGGTCAAGTGGTTGGGCTGTCACAATAAAAATGAGGAAGTGAAAGTAAAATATCAGAATAAGTAGAAAAGAACTTTAACTGGTAGGTCTTTCATAAATAGACTTCAAATAACAGTACAGAGTTTAGTTATTTTAGTGATGAACATCAACAAAGATAGAACATCAGTGTCAGGGTTGTCGTGACCCAAGTGCAGGACCCAGTACTTCGCCTTGTTGAACCTCATAGAATTGGTGTCAGACAATTGATCCAGCCTGTCCTGGTCCCTCTGTAGAGCTTCTCTACCTTCAATCAGATCAACACACTCACCAAACTTGGTGTTGCCTGCAGACTTACAGAGGATGACCTTGATATTCTCATCCAGATGATTGATAAATATATTAAAGAGGACAGACCTCAACACTGAGCCCTGGGGAATACCACCTTTGACCAGACACCAACTGGATTTATTTCCATTCACTACCACTCTCTGTGCCCCACCATCCAGACAGTTTTCTACTCAGAGAAGAGTGCATCCATTCACAAGCCAATTTCTCCAGGAGAATGCTGTGGGAAATAGTGTCAAAGGCTTTATTAAAGTCCAGGTAAACAACATCTACAGCCATTCACTCATCCACTAAGCACATCACCTTGTCATAGAAGATCAGATTAGACAAGCAGTTTAACAACGTTTAGAAAGGCAGACAGGCTGACAGGCCTGTAGTTCCCTGGATCATCCTTCTAGTCCTTCTAGTAGATGGGCATCGCATTTGATAACTTCCAGTTAGACAGGACCTCCCTGGTTAGACAGGACAGCTGATAGAAGAATCAGACTCAAATAAAGAGAGTTTATCTACTCAAAGTTTTGTCAAGGTCAAGTTTATTCACTACTCTATTCCTAGACTGAAATATCAAACAAGGGAGATAAACTTTTTCTTGTATATCATCATCTGTTGTAAACAAGGAGGTTTTTGGTGACTGGAAAAAAGAAAAAAAAGTTTTATTGATCTAAGTATTTAAATGAATACATCATAACTCTAATTGTAACAGCTGTCTATCACATCATGAAGGAGATTGATGTGAGGCTGACTCAAGTCATATATTTAAGACATGTAAATAGCAACAAATAAGATGGGCATTTTTCCCAATTAATTAATTAATTACTCAAACTGCTTTTAAGGACCATTAAGCACATTTGATCATTGATCCCTAAGAATTAGCCTGCTGTACTGTAACTGTTATAAACTGAAAATAAAAATATCTGTTCTTCTTTTTCATTGTCATCTAGTATGTCCAGAGAGGGCAGCACATCTGTACAAATTTAATAAGCTGATTCATCTCAGCTCTTCTACTCAGTTTAGCATGTTAAACTATGAAGTATGAATACAATATTGCAACCAGTGTTGCAAGAAGGGGAATGAAGAAATAAATTAACATAAAATTATAAATTATTATAAAATTATAATAAAATTAATTATTATAAATTATAAATGCAGGTTTACAAAATCCAAGTTTGCTTACTGTGTGGTTTTTGGAAGTATCTCTTTTGATCACAGATGACCTACAATCATTTTTCTTCCAGGCCAGAAATAATAGATCTGGAATTTAGTTTTGACTTTCACAGATTAAAAATGTTAACTGTCCTGAAATATTCTTAAGGATGTTAGTGGTATTCCTTATTCATCTAACAGGAGTTTTCACTTTATTAGTAAACACATTTCATGCATGCTATTTGAAAAAGGGAAAAAATTCCTAGATTGAAACTCCTCACCTAATTTTTACTGATTTTGGCTACTCACTGGAGAAAAGCTTCCCCACTAAATGATGCCTGGACATATCTTATCCATCTGATATGGTGTTCTAGGAGACTGGCTATCGTACTTGTGTAATAACCTGTATCCATCAACAGCATTTCTTTTTTTGTGAATTTATGATGTCGATCACCAGTCCAGATCCTGACACCCAGTAATGAGACAGTTTTACATAGTGTAGTTTGTTATTCACTAACTCAAAGGACAATTTTCTTTTTTTTGTTCCCTTATAATGAATCCACTGTTTGACATGTTTAACTTTATGATATCAGCTGCAAAATTATCAGTGAAAATATGACTATTGCACAAGAAATCCACAACTGATAGGTTCAGCAAATAAATAAATAAATGAATATAGCAGTGACACAACTTTCATTATTAGCCTCTAATGAGAGTGTGGTGAAAAATAGAAACATCACAAATATGCTTTGCAGATGCTTGTCATTGTAGGAAACTACAAAGAAAATACTCGAAGTGTGGGGAAGAAATCATAAGACTCAAAAAAAAGGGAGATTTTTTCAAAGAGAATAATAAAAAGGTGAAATAAGAATTGTCAGAGCATTGAACAGAATGATTAATGGAAAGAAAGGTATATATATACCAATAGCTATTAGCAATGAGCATTATTTTACTGGATATTGGAGAAGGAAGAATGTCCCTTGTTTGGAAGACTTCAGGGACCAGTTTCACCTATGGAAATGCCCTCTTCATTAGGCTAGGTATGATTGGGTGGAAATACCTTTCTCCCATATGAAACATATCTCACAGGACAAGGAAAAAAGGCAGATAGAAGGGTATCACCCTCAGTTTAGATTTCACAAAGGATAAATGAAGGTCCTAATTCCTATATCTCTCTCTAGACTATTCACATTTTCTTACGGCTCTTCCAGTCTACATAAAAAGCCTTGGAAAAAATCCATGATTCCCTCAAGAGAAGAAATAGGTTATGGAATCATATTTCATATCTGTTTTCTGTTTAACCTACCTACTGTGTACATAGTAATTTTCAAGTCCTATTTTACCTAAATAAACAGCATAAACTTGATTTTATTATCCAACTACAGTTACCATAAACAAATATTCAGTTATTCAAGATGATATAAAGGCACAATGCATCTTCATAACTTCCTCTCCTCTCCTCTCCTCTCCTCTCCTCTCCTCTCCTCTCCTCTCCTCTCTCTCCTCTCCCCTTCCTCCTGCATCTTTCTTGTCTCTAACTATATGCTAAAAGTACACTTCCTTTCAAGATAAAGAAAAAATTAAAAAGAAAAAAAACATTTTTGGGTTTTTCAAACATTTTTGACAGAAAAAACAAAGAACGCTGTTGCCTTCTTTCTTTCTTCCAGCTTCTCACAATAAGAATTCTTCAATAAATGATTAGAAAAGTAAGGACAAAGCTCTTAAGAAGAGCAAAATAGATTTTTTTTCATGAGATCATTGCTTCATACTTTTTTTAGAGAAACTTTGTAGATATTGTATTGTAATTTCTTAGGCGACTTACTGGTTTATTTGAATGCTTTGTATAACTGTGTGAGGATATTACCTTGTGTTATTTTTCACAGAGTTACTTGTATATTTTATTTGTAACTGTGTTAATATAAATGTTTGCAGCTTAGAATTTATTATCAATTCAATTTTTTTCAATTACTGTGTAAAATGGGATAGCACCCCCTCACAGAGGGAAACTAATAGAACAATCCTTCACCATGCCATTGTACATACTGACCCTATCTAGTGCAGTTAATTTGGCAAATTGCAATATGACTAAAGAGCCAGACCTGGTGTACAGACACCTAAGTAAATCTGTGCCTGCTCTTTAGTTGCCTCTAGAAAGAGGGTAGTTGAGGACTCCTTTCCTGTAAGAACAATTCCAATAGCCTTTACCTATAAAATTTATTTCCCAAAGTACCCTCAGAAACTGTCCGTTAGACTAGACTATGAATTAGAAACTGTGTGTGTGGGTTAGATTTATTAATAGGTCCCATGGTAAACAGATATATAGGGATTTGGGTGAGTTTGTTCCATTTTTTTCTGGTTGTTCAGTAGGGGGGAGTATCTATGGTTGGTTTTTGTGTGTGTGCGTGGTGGTTTAACCTCTGCTGGCAGCTAAACACCATGAAGCTAAACACCACACAGCTGTTCACCCACCACTTTCCCCACACATACATATGCTGTTCTACACCCTCTCCTGTGGGATGGGAAGGAAGGAGGAACAAAAGGTGATGAAGAAAAAAGGTGAGACCCCATGGGTCAAAATAAGGACATTTTAAAAATAAAACCACAGTGCTAATGATAGTATTAATGAAATAATATCCAAAGAGGCTGGGAAGGCTCTACCTGTGCCCAAGACACCAACTTTCCCTGCTCCAACCACAATAAAACAAGTTGAAAACAGACACTCTCACCCCAGGCCAGCCCTCCCCTTACATAGAGGCATGACTTAGTATGGTATCAAATATCCCATTGTCTGGTTCAGTTGTTTATTCTGTCTGTGGATCCTACCAGCTGTAGCCCCTCACAACTGCTTGGGCCAACAGTTGTTTGTGATAATTAACCCAAACTGAACCCCGGACAGTGTGCTAACTTTTAAGACATACTCTATAATCTGGTTTTACATGATTAGGGTCTTAAATAGCAATGTGCTAACCAATTACTTTTGCTTTGAAACTAAATGTAGCTGTGTTTTCTAAAATGAAAAATATCCTGTTTAACTTCTTTTATATATATGTGTGTGTATGTAAAAGTATTTATAACATATCTGTTCTTTACATCTGTTATGACTGATACTTCCAAGGAGGAAAGCTCTTTGTTTGTCAAGGGTTCTTGCAGCTTATGCCTCACCTGAAATCATAATCCTATTTTTTTTTCTTTGACCTGATTATCATTTCTATGGCAACCAATTGTAATGTCAAAACGGAGCATTTTTCCTTCACGTACAACATAAGCAGCAGGATGTGATTAATTCTAAAAGTGCAAGGCTATTCTGAAAACTGTCTACAAAAATAGTGTTGTCACATTCAATAGGTTTTTTTTACCCCCATAATTTCTCAATCAAATTCATACAGCTTACAATTGAAATGCTTTTCTGTCTGCCAGCTCTTTAAAATGGGACTGGGATTTGGAAGCTTATTTGTCTTCTATCTGACTCACGGATCACCAATAATAAAGATTTTTGCAGGTCAGGAATGGCCTTCAGATTCACTTGTGCAACTCCATTACTTTCAGTCAGATTGCATAAATGTAACTGAAGGCAAAGCATCAGAATAGTGAAACAGAAAAATAGTCTTGCAGCTGGAACTTTTACTTAATAATTGCATTGATTATGTTCAGGCAAGAAAATTATGCAGTGCACTCTCCCAGATCTGTATTGTTTCTACCTGCTAAAAATTAATTTTTGCTTATAAGACCTCACTGTTGACAAGTCACACTATACACAAATCACAGGCCCAGGCAACAGACTGTTTTGACAAAGTCAATTTTGAGCCTAAAGATGTAGGTCTGTTTATGAGGTATTCTATCTATTTAAAAAAACTTTTCTTTTCCTTCTTTTTTTATTTTTTTCATTTTTAAATTAAAGGGTCCCATCATCATATCTGTACTGTCTGTCCAGCTTCATCCTGCTAGACTAGTGTTTCTAGAAACATCAGTGATTTCTTAGTTTTCTTGCAGTTCTCCATGAAGTATGTCAGAGGCCTGATGGCACTAAAAGATACTGCTTCCCCTGCCCAGTCTTTTCCAGGGCTTCCCACAGCCCAGACTGCATTTCAGCCCCCTAGGACCACTCATCCCTGCCCCAGCGGTGCCAGTCTTCAGCTCGCAACAGCCCTGCACTATCCAGCCATGAGTCCTACCCACATCCCAGCCCAGCACTGGCCTGTCCCCAGGAAGGTACCTCATGCCCAGGGCTGTTCCTGCCCCTGGTGCCTCCCAGGTTCTGGCTGGCCTGGTGGGACAGGATTTGGGTACTCCTTACCTCAGGCTCCCAGTCCGTAGAGGGCCCCCAGACCACTCAATGCCTTAGCATGAGACTGTCATTGTTCAGGCACTGGGCTTGTTTTGTTAGTCTTCAGTTAAAGAAGAAGACTTTTATGACTGGGACAGTTGTAATTCAATAATTGTGATGTTGAATTTATTTGACTTGCTTAAAGCAGCCATTGATTTTTTAAGTTCTCCTGAAAAAGGGAATGCTAAAATATTTAAGGCAGTAGGATAAGAATTAGCCTTAGTACAAAGGAAAAAACAAGCTTTGAGAAGTTTTCATTTAAGTGAAAGAAGCATTAACATGGTAGTTGGATGCTCACAGAGTTCATACTTCACTATTTGCTTACAGTCAAAGCTAGTAATCAATGGTGGGTTTTCACACCTGTTTGGACAAAATATTGAAAAACCTGTTCATGCATTAGTTCTTGGCTTTCACATATGACCAAGCAAATGACTTCACGTTCCCTAATCTTGATAAAAGTTTTCCTGAAAGTTGTACATGGGTTAAACTGAGTGAGAAGGGATACATTTCTATGTAGGTTCTAAATGTACAGCTTTAGGATAGGTAGATACTTTTAATTAATTTAAAGATAAAAGGTTCTGCACATTTTTTTTTTTTTTTACTGTCTATAATACTGTAGTGGGTCTGGCTGAGCTTTTTTTCCCCATCCATCCCTTATGCTGCAGCACTGGGAGCTGGAGGGTGTTGATAACACACCCATGTTATGACTGCCAGTGCTCACACGGCACCAGAGGATGGGGGGCAGGATAGGGGAGAAGATACAGCCAACCTGAGCTGACCAGTGGGGTATTCCATATCATATGACGTCAGCTCAACTATAAAGGGAGAGAGCAGGAGGAGGATTGGGAGGGGGGCGTTCTGCTTTGTCCTCCAAGCAGCTGCTTTGTGTTCCTGGAGCCCTGCTTCCTGGACTCGGCCCAACACTGCCTGCGGACGGGAAGTAGAAAATAACATCTTATCTATCATAGCCCACACCCCTTTGCTTTATGTCTTATTCTCTCCCTGCGTGCCGTGCTGAAGGGGGTTGGGGGGAGTGATAGAAGGGCTTGGTGGGCACCTGGTGCCATGCCGGGGTCAACCCACCACAAATACACAGAAAAGTATTTAGAGTAATCAGAGAAAGGACTGAAATGATACTCAGATTTGGATTCAATGTTCATTCTGTCCCCATGTTAAAGCATAGTTAGATGAAATGCCTTTAGCTGTTCTCCGTAAAAAATCTTTATCTACTTAGATGTATTGTCACTAAAAGATTTGTCAGGAAAATTTCCCTTAAGGGGAAAATTTCTTCTTCCTTCTCAATTGTGAACTCTTGAGGACTGTTCTCATGTTTAAGAAATGCAATGTGATGGATGAGTAATTTATCCTGTCAGGGCTTTGAGGGCACCATCAACCCTGACTGTCCCTGCCCACCTCCCCTGGTGCTTCACCCACCCTGCTTATGGTCCAGGATCCCATTTCAGCCCACTAGGACTATCAGCCCCTGCCCTAGTGATGTCACAGTAGGACAAGTGTCCCAATACCCGCAGCCCTGCCCTACACAGCTGTGGGTCCTGCGGAGATGGGCTTACCTATGGGCCTACATCCCAGTCCAGCATTGTGCTGACCTCTGGGAGGAGCCTGATGCAGAGGGCTGTGGGACTGGGGCTCCCCCAGAGGAAACCAGTCTGTCCTGCACCCTGCATCTTCATGCATCTCCCAGCTCCAGAGAACTTTATCTCCTACCTTATAAAGATGATTGCTGTTCCTATCCAGGAGTTATATTTTCATTTTGTTGTATTTAGTCACAATCCAGTGCTGGATTAGTGTATGCTTTGCTTGACAATAAAGAGTTATTTCCCTTGTTAGCAGTCAGTCACACAATGATTTTTTTTTCAAGGATCCCAGGATATATCCTTGACCTGAGCTGTAAACCCTCCAGGTAATAATGGCACAATATTACTGTGAGTCTTGGCATGAAACACCTGCATACTTTGGTGCTTGCCATTCAGGTTTTTCCTGGTCATCCTCACTGTTCTCTTCATGCTGGTGTGTCTGATCACCATAGAGGGGAAAACATTATGTCAGTGGAAAACTTCTGACTCCTTCAGTGATACAGGTGTTTGCAGGACAAAGTCTTCACCACTGGCAACAGAGTTGTGGCTTCATTGCTCATGTTGCTAATTATGGTAAGATTGTTCCAATAAAATCCTAAAGGTTTTCACTCACAGTCATGTTGTTTAATCACCTAACACTAAAGTACTCTGTGGTTTAGACAAATGTTTCTCTGCCACTAGCTTGATAATTTGGTACATTTTATCCAGTGTGAAACCTATCAGCAGTGAATGCTCTCCAGAGCCTTCCCCAGATTGGGAATAAGACAAAGAAACAATGCTAGTAACAAAGTCCTTTTCATATATCAGACTACTCTTTCATCATCAGAGCTGAACTTGTTAAAAATGATTTGATTAAATTCTTCTTTCAATACCACATCCATTTGGCCTCCTAAACTAAACACCAGAGAAGAACTGGCAGGCTAAAAATGACAAGAGACTCATCATTTGTGTTAAATGATTTTTATAATAACCAGGATAGGAGACAGAAAACTCCTATATGTTTTAATGTGTAATGAAGGATATCATAAGCTCCTGGATAAGCCAAATGAATACTGAATTATTAAGCTTCAATTTTTTTTCTGATTTCTTCTTGTGCAGGACATCCTGAGAAGTCTATGCATCTCACCATGCATCATTTCTTTTTCTTTTCCCATCCATTGCAAGATATTGCAGGATACTTGTCCAGTCAGGCAGCCTGATCCACAAGACTAAATTAATGAGCTAAGTAGGACTAGTGCTCAAGTGCAATTCAGTTGTACACTCCTCTAGTATCTTTAACTTTGAATGTGCTCCTTGTCATATTTTTGGACAATGATAAACAATAGTGTCCTAGATAATGGTCAAGTATGGTCACAGATCCTGTAAGTCAAGAACTTACCTTCATGGACAGTACAGAGGAAGCTATTTAGGAGTTGAAGAAAGCTTGAGGAGATGTTCCTGTCCCCTCATCATCTTTTCAGCCCCTCTGTTGGGGTCTGTCCAGTAGTTCCCTGTCTCTCATGAACTGAGGAGCCCAGAACTGGCAGAATGTTCCACATGTAGCCTTACTAAGGCAAAGAAGAGAGGGAGAACCTCCCTTGGTCTTCTGGACAGACTCTTCTTAACCGACCCTGGGATATGATTGGTCCTCTAGTCCAAAAGGGCACTCTGCTAGTTAATGGTTAACCTGTTTTCCACCAGAACTCCCTGGTCCTTCTCTGCAGAGCTTCTTTCCAACAAGTCAACACCTAACTTGTATATAGGGATATTCCTCCATAGGTGCGGGACCATACACTGCCCTTGCTGAACTTCATTAGATTCTTATCCACCCAGCTCTCCAGCCCATTCAGATCTTGCTGAATGCCAACACAGCCTTCTGATATATCAGTCAATCCCCCAGTCTCATATCATCAGCAAACTTGCTGAGGGTACACTCCATCCATTCATCCAGGTCACTGATAAATATGTTGAACAAGACTGGACACAATACTGATCCCTGGAAAACACAAAAAATCATGTTTTCACTTAAAAAAACACCAAAATGTTTCACTTAGGATCTTTTTTATTTCTGATCAGTATTTATTTTCATTTGAAGAATCTTCATTTCTGAAGTTGTGGATTTGATCTTGGAAATGTACCAGGGTCTGATGCTTTTTTTCATTGGTGTCTACCTATGATCTTTGTACTCTCACAGTCTTACATTTTCAAGATAACAGCGGATAAGAGCAAAAGAGAGATGAAGATTAGGAGTAGGTAAAGATTCTCTGAAGTTGAAGAGAGTTTTATGAATTCCTGTCAAATTCCCTTTTCACCTTGATTTGAACATGGATACTAGGGAAATAATAATAATAAAACAAAAAACTTATGTAAACCCACTTGTGTACTTTTTCGGCTTGTCTTTTCTTGAACATTTATGTTTAGCATATACGTGAAATGAAGATCCTCTAATGTGCAAAATAAATGCATTTTTTTAAATTTTAATTTTCACTGTCTTCTTTATCCAAAAATACCTACCTAATCAAAACCAAGAGATATGCCAATATAAATGCTTCACTAAAGACATGTATAATATGAGGAATCAAAGTGAAAATTAGTGTAAATGAATTATTATGCTTATAAGAGATGTTTAAGCTGCATACCATATTATTGTGTAAATGACTGGGAATCATTTAAAGACTTTCATGAAGTGCATCAGGCATGCTATCCAATTTCAGTAAGTATTTTGTAGATTAAACCAATATATTTGCATTTCTTATAATATATTTACCCCTAAACCAACACAAATAGGAAGAATCTGTGAGACTGTTGTTTGAATCCCGGTGTAAACCGCTTAGACGTAAAAATTCATACACAATCAAAAACTTAATCTAGCCAGCACTCTGTTCTCTTGCTAAGTGTCCAACATTTTCTGAGTTGGGGAAAATTTAACTAATGACAATGAAGGAAACTCCCAGACTGTATAAGGGCATAATTGTTTAAATACCTTATGAGTTACTCACATTAAAATCTGTTGTCAAGTCTTAATGAAGAATATTGTCCTGAGATTAATTTGAATGTTAAACTCATTTACTTCTTCAGACTGTTATTTCTTCAGATGTTGTTTCATGGTAAAATAACAGACTTCTCCAGAAAACAGAACAAAATATTTTAAGCATATTTTCATTTTAGTGTTAAAAATATTTGGATTAATTACTGCATAATACGACTTTAAGAATGTGATATACACAAGAATTTCTCTATAACAACTAAAGATTTAATTGTTCAGGTAATCTGCTGTTAAGTTTTAACACTACACTAGTATCATAATTTTTAAAACTTTCTGGTTTTAATCCACTGAAATCAGTGAATTATAGAGAAATACAATAAATAAAAGTAGTAAAATCTATTCCTTTGAAATATGTATTAGAGATGTAAATTTTAAAAGAAACTCCCATGTTCCTCTCCAATATATTTTCATAGTCTACAAAAGGACTAACTGCAGTGCTAATAGTAAGGGTGAAAGTATTTTTTCAAAATGCTTCTTTATTTAAATCTAGAAAAGGATAAAAATTGTAAAATTAATTTTCATACAGCAGTAATCTATTTAGTATACCATTTTAAAACATTTGGTGCAATTAAGGTACTGGTAGGAAAGTAGTCCTCTGTTCAACTATTACTTCTCTTATAAATTTATTCAATTAATTTAGTGCAGTCACTTAATCTCAATTCCCTGTTTGGAAAAGAATAATGATAATCCTGTACCAAGCAAAATTAAGAAAGGAGAAAAAAAAAAAAAATCTGCATCTGACATTGTACCGTCATTTGTGTTTGTATAGATGTGGTGGGTTGATACTGGCTGGACTCCAGGTTCACACAGTCACCCTATCGCTGTCCTCCTCAGCTGGAGAAAGGAGAGAAAATACATCAAAAGTCTCATGGGTTGAGATAAGGACAGGGACATCACTCAGCATTTACTGTTTCAGGCAAAACAGACTTGATTTGGGGAAAAGTAATTTATTACCAGTAAAATCAGAGTAGGATAATGAGAAATAAATCCAAATCTTAAAATAGGTTCCCCACACCCCTCCCTTCTTCCTGGGCTTAACTTCACCCCTCAATTTTCTCTGCTTCCTCCCACCACAGTTGCGCAGGAGGACAAGGAATTGGGGTTGTGGTCAGTTCACCACATGTTGTTTCTGCTTCTCCTTATCCTTAGGGGGAGGACTATTCACACTCTTCCCTTCCTCCAGTGTGGGGTCCCTCCCATGGGAGATAGTCATCCATGAATTCATCCAGAATAGGTCCTTCCCATGGGCTACAGTCCTTCATGAACTGCTCCAGTATGGGACCTTTCCAGAGGGTGTAGTCCTTCAGGAACAGACTACTCCAGTGTTGGTCCCCCTAAGGGTCAAAACTCCTGACAGTAAACCTGCTCCATCATGGGTTCTTCCCTCCACAGGTTCACAGGTCCTGCCAGGAGCCTCCTCCAGAGCTGGCTTTCCACTGAGTGTCCTGGTTTGAGTGAAAACAGAACTAATTCCGTTCAGTAATTTTACTTTTCAGCTTGGTTCTTTTAATTAACTGCACTTTCTGAAGTTAGCAGCCTGTTTTCACAGACAGCGCCTGCTTCTAGCAGCGATAACACCTTATGTTTAGAGTTACTACCAAGGATCGGTATGCAGACCAAGGCCACTGCTGGGTCTTGTGTACCACATTGGGGGGTGCAGAAAGGGAAAGGCTGCACCTTCAGGGAGGAGTGGACAGGACGGGTGACCCCAAACTGACCAGCGAGGGATTCCATCCCATATACGCCATATTTGGTCTAGACCTGAGGGACCCGAAGGGTCTCTGGGCTCTTCTCTCCCGTCTTGGACTGCTTTTGACAGCTTTTGCTTGGCTTGGCTTGGGTCCTCTTTCGGTTCCTTCCTCAGAGCACCCAAGGAGGACTCTGTCCATTCTGCCTGTGATCCGATCTGCGTGTTCCTGAACCCGGCACCAGAATCCAGCTCCTGAACACAGCTCCCGTCTGCTGTGGGGCCCAGTCTGGGACTGCCCCCGGTGCCTGCACAGCATCAGTGGTGATGGTGATGTAATTGCCATCAGGGGGGGTTGGGTTTGATACTGGTTTTGTATATATTTGTATATATTCCATTTTAATAATTATTATTTTCCTTTTCATTAAAGCTGTTCTAGTTTCCTTTTCTAATCGCTAAGTCTCTCTCCCTTATTCCCTTTCTCTTCCCCTCTGGGGAGGGAGGGGCATTAAAAGAGAGCGTCTGTTATAGGTTTAAGGGGCTGCCCTGACCCTAAACCGTTACACTGAGTCACAGCCTCTTTAGGGCACATCCACCTGCTTTGATGTGGGGTCCACCATTATCCTCCATGGGCTGCAGAACAACCTGTCTTACCATGGTCTTTACCACAGGCTGAAGGAGAATGTCGGCTTCAGAACCTAGAGTACCTCCTCCTCTTTCTTCACTGACCTTGGTGTCTGCACAGTTCTTTCTCTCACAAATTTTAACTTCTCTCTCCAGATGAAACTGACGAGTTTTTTCCTCCCTTCTTTGCAGAGGCACTACCACTGTCAGATTTGGTCAGTGGCAGGTTTGTCTTGGAGCTTGCTGGCATTGGCTATATTGGACATAGGGGAAGCTTCTAGTGCCTTTTCACAGAAGTCACCCTGTAGCCCTTCTACTACCCAGATCTTACCATGAAAGCCGATACATTCAACCCCTTGCCTCTGTGAATCCCATATTTGAGATTTATCATTAAAGTACACATTCTTCACACAATCTTCACAATATTCAGAAATGTCATTCTCACATCAACAAAAATAATTACCCATACTAAAATCAAAATAACATCATCCCAAGTCTGACAAAATTGGACAATCTACACACAACCTACACCTCATTCCTTCACCTCAATTACAACAGAAATTTTCCACAAACATTATGCTCTTTACTCTCTAGCTCCATTCAGTCCATATTTTGTCTATTACCTCTCCCAATTACTATCCTGATCTCAAATTGTCATAGAATCACAGAATCACAGAGTGTTAGGGGTTGAAAGGGACCTTGGAGATCTTTGAGTTCAAACCCCTGCCAGGGCAGGATCATATAATCTACCCTACAACCAATCTACCCTAACACAGGTCACTCAGGAACACATCCAGGCGAGTTTTGAAAAATCTCCAGATAAGGAGACTCCACAACCTCTCCAGGCAGCCTGTTCCAATGCTCTGTGACCCTTACTGTAAAGAAGTTCCTCCTCATGTTAAGGTGGAACCTCCTGTGCTCCAGCTTATATCCATTCCCCCTAGTCCTATCACAAGGCACGAGTGAGAAGAGGCTGTCCCTTTCCTCTTGACACTTAGCCCTCATATATTTACAAACCTTTATCAAATCCCCTCTCAGTCTTCTCTTTTCCAGACTAAAGAGCCCCAGGTGTCTCAGCCTCTCCTCATAAAGCATGTGCTCCAGTCCCTTACTCATCCTTGTAGCCCTCCGTTGGACTCTCTCAAGCAGATCCCTGTCTCTCTTGAACTGGAGAGCCCAGAACTGGAGACAATACTCCAGGTGAGGTCTCACCAGTGCAGAGTAGAGGGGGAGGAGAACCTTCCTTGATCTGCTGGACACGATCCTCTTGATACACCCCAGGATACCATTGGCCTTCTTGGCCACAAGGGCAGATTGCTGCTCCATGGAGAACTTGTTGTCCACCAGGACTCCCAAGTCTTTCTCCACAAGACTGCTCTCCAGCAGATCACCTCCCAGTCTGTACTGGTGTAATTTATTATTCTTACCTAGATGCAGGACTCTGCATTTATCCTTGTTAAACCTCATTTGGTTCTGCCCTGCCCAGTTCTCCAACCTGTCCAAGTCTCGCTGGATGGCTGTACAGCTTTCAGGTGTATCTGCCAATCCTCCCAGTTTTGTGTCATCAGCAAACTTGCTGAGCAGACACTCTGTCCTGTCATCAATGTCATTGATAAAGATGTTGAACAGGACTAGACCCAGCACTGATCCCTGGGAGACTCCACTGGTTATAGCTTTCCAGCTGGATTTGGCACCATTGACCACCACTCTCTGGACTCTGTTGTCCAACCAGTTACTAATCCATTTTACTACCTGCTCTTCTATCCCATACTTCCCAAGCTTCTCCACAAGGATGTTATGGGAGACTATGTCAAAAGCCTTGGTAAGGTCAAGATAGGCTATATCCACTGGTCTCCCTGCATCTAGCCATCCAGTTACAATATCATAGAAGGCTACTAGATTAGTCAAGCATGACTTCCCCTTGGTAAATGCATGTTGACTACTCCTGATAACCTTCTTATCTTCCATGTGCCAAGAGATAACCTCCAGAATGAGTCTCTCCATTATCTTTCCAGGGATGGAGGTAAGACCGACTGGTCTATAATTTTCTGGAATCTCTTTCCTGCCCTTTTTGAAGACTGGAGTGACAATCCTTGTCATCCATTCTGGGCAACAAAATATACTGTGTTGGTTTGACACTGTCTGGATGCTAGGTGCCCACTAAAGCCACTCCATCGCTCCCCTTCCTCAACCAGACAGTGAGAGAATATATAATGTAAAGGCTTGTGGGTCAATATACATCCAGGGAGAGATCACTCACCAATTGCCATCACAGGCAAACAAGACACTACTTGGGATAATTAATTTAATTTATTAACAATCAGTATCAGAGTAGGCTAATGAGAAACGTATTGGTGTGGCATGGCTGGAAGACAAGGTTAATATCTTCTATGGAGCTTTGGACATTAAGTGCCAATAAAAGTTAGTTGGACTTTGATTTGGGTCATCACAAGTATTTCACCTAATCCAGTGGCAGTACAAATATTTCTAAGTTTCTGTGTTTCATGATTTTTTGAAAACGTTGTCCATAAATGTTTTGTAGCTGACAAGAAAAAAAAAAAAAAAAAAAAGTGCATTAAATAAGGAGAAAGAGGAACAAGAGAAAGAAAAGAAGAAAATTACATTCTTATATTTAGACAATAAGATGACATTCCTATACATTGTGCAGCTCAGTACTATGAAGATTCATGGGGCAATGGATTATTCTAATTTTATATTTTTTTTAATCAATATAACACTGGGTTAGCGTATGCATGCTTTATCCCTCAAGGTGAATTATCCTTTCACCTTTTAATATTTTAAATTATAATAATCCAAGATACAAGCCCATAAACAAAAATGTAAAACCTCATGCATCTGTACTGTGTATTAATTTTGCTTCAGTATGATGTATTGATTTACATGATCATCCATAAGGAAAATACACAAAGAAAGGATATGGTCAGGTATTCCATATACAGGCAAGATTCTTATTAATCTTGGGCATATTTCTGGCATTATTAAGAATAGAGTCTGTTTTCTTGATTCACCCTCCAGGAACACATTTTGTTGCAGATAGAATAACAATAAAAGCCTGACTGTATATCCCACTATGTAATTTCACGTCTGTAATGATATTGAAATGTTACTGTCAAAACACATCTTTTGTTTTTATACAGTGACGCCTTTACAAGTAATGATACCAAGTCAGCATTGTGATGGAAGTATAAAATCCTGTAAGTGATTTAGTTAAAATTCCCAGTAGTCAACACTGGTCTAGCTTTCAGGAGGAGTATGTCACCATGCTTTAGAAGAGCTCTTTTCATGAATGAAGTCCTGTTAACTACTCTTATGAGCTAGCCATGTATCTGCAGGATATTCAAATAAGACAGTAAGTTGTAATGAGTGGCGTTAAACTTAACAGCCTATGAGCTATACCAATTTGTGTTTTAGAAATCATATTTCATGGAAATAACATGGAAGTGTGAAAATAATGAAGACATTCAAAAAAACTTTCTTGCTGACCTGCAAGTTTCTTTAACTGTATAATTTATAAACCTTTGATTTAAAGGTAAATTTAGGCATGTGTACCTTTTTGTTTTGGAAGTAGTCAAACTCTGTTGTGTTAAGACATTTATTAACCTTCTAAAAGTTATTGTATCAATTTAATTAACTGAATTTATTTGCAAACAAAGCCTTTGTGCTATCAACAAGAACTAATGGTGTATAGCTCTTTTAGATACATTTAAGATAGACACATAAATCTTAAGAAGAAGTTAATAAACAGGGCTGTCACTGTAAACAGAATAACGAGAGACTTCTCTGTGAATACTTAAGAACTGAAATGTGAAGAATGTAATAGTGCAAGGAATGGTTTCCTTTCTCTCTGGCCTCTCCATTTCTCCATGATAAACATATGTAAACTCTTCACTCATTTTAGAGATATAGTCACAGTGGCTTCTAAGATAGCTTTTTAGAGAAATGAATTAATGTCATTAAGACACACCACTGAAATAGCAACTGAAGTGAATCTGCAGACATTGTCACTATGGGACACTTAACGTTGTTCTTCATGTTGACATAGAAGGAATAAGAAGGCCTAGACAGTTAAGTATGCTTGTCACCTAGAATAGTGAAATACTCTAGTAGTTCAGGTGACCTGATTAAGGACACATCGACCTATTTAGTTATGTGAAAAATGATCATTGTTTGTTAATCTTGTTTAAATTTATTAAGACTAAAAATGAAAACAGAGGTAATAAAATATCCAGCTAGAAGAATACTGAGATAGTATTAAATGAGCCTTGTACTTTAACAAACCCCTAATTCCCAGTCCTTCAAGACAGACACTATTCTACTTTTATTTTTTCTTGAAGATTAATATGTTGTTTCACAGTCACCTGGATGCCATTATGTTTCATTAAATATATATTTTTCAGAGGCAAGACAGTGATGGTCTGGTACTATTTTTTATTTTTCATGATGTTGAAGTCAACTCTTGTTTTCTTGACAATAAGAGAAATATATGGGGGGGGGGGGGAAGATAAAAGCATAGCAAATCTAGAAAATACCATTGCCTCTTACAAACTTGTTGGAATATGGCCATCTAAACCAGAAAGACACAATGTTTTTAGCATTCCCGGTGAGTCTATACTGCATTGTCTTATAGCTAAAGCTACATGTTTTTGTCCAAGAAGAAAATACAAGCTACTGGTTCTGTAGTTATAGCAATGGAATAGAAGATTAATATGCTGTTTTGATCATAATGGACATGTCTCATAACAAGTAATGTTTGAAAAGAGATCAAGCAATAGCTAGGGTTCAAGACAATGAAAACTTGAAAAGCTCACTATGTTTAGCAAAATCTTTGGTGAGTCTCACCCTTTCTGCCCTTGCATTTTCCTTCTACCATTATTAAAAGGCTTAAAGTGAAAAAGATATCTCATTCTCTCATTACTTTCTAGAATTATTTATTACTGCATCAATTGCATTCTATTGCTTTGTTTCTTACTCCAGTGTCTGACAGATGCAGTGCTACCATTGTTCCTGGGATTTGTCAATATCTGATTCAATTTGATATGAGTTTGTTTTTCTGTCTTTCATTTTTGTTAACCTCATGACACATTTAATCTATCAACTGATCTGAACTGTTGTGTTATGTTGCACAACACCTATTCTTTTCTCTTCAAACCAGACAGGCTAACAGTTGTTTATAGTAGCATTGCTTTTCTTTTTTTCTTTCTTTTCTTTCTTTCTTTTTATCATAAGGAGGAAGAAATAGTATAGAGAAATGGATTATATGTTTTCAAGCCTTTAACATATGAAAAATATCCTATTTGTCCTATTAGTGTAACACATTGTGGAAATAATGTAATGAGAAAAATTAGTAACTACATGCCTGTAACATCTTACAATGACTTACTATTCATTAATAGAACTAGTAAATTCCACTCAGGTGAGTTACATCTCAGCTTTGGTTAGGTGCAATTTTTTTTTCCTTTTCTAGTTCATTGTCCTGCACCATAAAACTTCCAAATAGGCTGTTACTGTCTTCTCCTCCCTTTGACTTTTTCATATACTTAATATGAAAATATATTCTCAACATTATGTGTCTCATTCATCTAATACACTGGTGTCAATCCAGTATTAAGATATAAAAGTGCTGTTCCTTTAAGAAGATGGGCAGACTCATCAAAAAGTCACTGAAAAAAATACAGCAACCTTTCTGTTGATTACAATATCCACAGATCACAATTTTTTTCACAAAGTTTGCAGAAGAATGTATTTTTAGAATGGTAATTGAATTGAAATACCCACACAACTGAGCACTTTCAAACAGTATGACAATGCCAACTTCATGGAGAGGATTAACATATTGGTTAGTCTGCTTTCAAACCTACTTAATGTTTTCCATTTCTCTATGCAGCAATAAACCCATTTCAAAACTAGCGATTGCCATCCCATTAATTCACATGTACATCACTAAACAGAAATGCTGCTATTTCGCATGTTCCCCCAGCTGCAAGCACTGGTGGGCAAACAACTAATTCCCTGTGTAAGATAAGCAATTATGGTGATCCACGCTCTAATACATACATAGTGCTATACAATTGTAACAGGCACATAAAACAGTATGTGTCCAGAGGCTCTTACAAATTAAGCCATGGAAGTCCTAAAAACCACAGGATCTACATTTTTTTTCTGGCATGGAAATATTTCCTCTGAGGAATATGAGTACATTTTTATTCCTTCGACTTTATAGCACATCCCCAAAACTACAACTCTAATGATAAGGAAAGGCATACATATTGGAATATATGGGTGGTAAATTTTCTTAGCTGTTTTCATTCCATTAGTTATTCAAGGCTCATTATATAAACATAAACTGTGTCTTCAATCTGGAGAGTGTCATGCTAGCAGGTTTACTTAATGGATTTTTTTATCATCAGTTAAATGCATTGAATGACAAACTGTTGTGAGAGATTGGGGAGACTCAACAGAAATGTCTGAAGTTGTGAAAAAAACAAACCAAAACAATTAAAATGGCATTCAAAAGAAATTCATATGAAATGTGTCTAATATCCAGATCCTTAAGCTGCTGGATTTTTCTACATCCTTTGGAAAGAGAAGGATTATTCAGGCTTTTTTAAGTCTTTCCCTTACAGGAAAGAAAATTTACAGAATTTGTTTGGGACCATGTCAAGAGTTTTTCCAAAGTAGAGGTGGAGTAAATGAGTTCAGAAAGGTATCAGGAACAGATGAGGGAAACTGTCAGGACAGAAGCAGCTAAAATTAGATCAGAGAGAGAATGTCAATTGAGAGAATAGTTTATTCCAGGAAGAGCAGCACAATCCTGTCCAAAGTCACTTGACAGTTCTAATATACTCAAGAAACAAAAACAAGTTAAGCTCAAAGATAGCTATCTCTAAGGTGGCCTTTTGTTGGTAAAAGTGGATTCATTAAGTCACAAGAGAAAAAGGTAATTGAAACAATTTCCATACATAAAATTTTTTTGAGAGACTGCCAAGAATGCTGTTTATTAATTTTCAGCACAGATTTTCCTGCATACAGCAAACAAAATTACATTTTTAAAAACAACAGTTTTGCTTGTTTTTAAAAAAGTGCCATTATAAAACACCTTAAACATCCACCACTCCACCATCACCATTGATGGTAGTAATCATACAGCCCACTAGAAACACCTTTATACTTGAGCATGAGAGAATTTAGTCCATAGGCTAATGCTGTCTATGGTATATTCACGGAAAACTTTAGCTCTCACATCATATGATTTCAGTGTGAACTGCCTGAAGTGCCCAAAGCTTTGTTCAGGTGAGGAAAGCTTCTCAGGTAATCACTTATTTCCAACACACATGTGGCATCATTAAGTATACTCTGCATTTCATTAGTTATACTATGGTCCAGAGTATCATATTTTACATTCAGATTTTGAGTGGTATAATTTTGGGTTTTTTCTTCTGTAAAATGCCTTGCAAGACAACAATATCCAATCACTGAAAAAAAAAAAAAAAAAAAAAAAGATTAAAAATACAGATTATTTTTGCAAAAGAGCAATTCTGCAGCCAACAGTATTTTTTTTTTTATATCCACCGTCTGCATTTTCTATGCCAGAATTACTTTAAAGTACATGTGGTGTATATTTCTAGTGTTTGGTCATTGTTCTTATATTCCATATTTCCCTTGCTCTCATCTGAGTCATTCCTTTAAAACAGGGAAAAAACAATGGAAAAGTTTTGTAGCAGTTCTAATAAAGCAGAGGTTTCTGGGAAAGCCTAGTTGATATGAAGTGTCAAAGAAAATGGTAGAGTACCTTCAAAATAGTCTGAATGAAAAACAATCTCATGCAAAAAAGGTACTTGAACGTAATGATCATTTTCTCCATCTATTGGAGTTTTTATGCAGCAAGAATAAGCCTTTTTGATATTAATCTAAATGTCAAGCTTGTACACATTTCTATGTATGTCATACTATCTGCATTGACATGATCTAATGTAACTTGCATTCTGTAATATATAATTCATATTATAGAGAGTGAAACAGTATAATTTCTTCTGGAGTAAAAGTGGCTTTTCCATGTTCACCATTCCAGAAGAGTAATGAATATTTCAGTCTTTAATCTCCGTGGTTTTATAAATCAAATAAATGTTAAAAGATCTCATTAGGAAAAATGTTTCTGTAAGGGAAAACTAACTTGGTTTAAATACAAGCATGTAAGATATTAGAAAAGATGCAAGTTGTATAAACTACTCTCAAGTAAAGATATGCATTAATTTCATAAAACAAGAAACACAATGTCTATTTTATTTTTCCCTCTGCAATTTTAATTTAATTTTTGGTATGAATGTGTTCCATGTGAAAAAGAAAATGACGATAGGATAATCCTCATATGACTTCATGGTATCATAAATTATAGAATGCATTATCTCCAGTAAAAAGTCTATGCTAGCAGGAATAGGAAAAAAAAATGTTTAAATGAAGATGATTTCAAATAAATTCTGGAAATATTTAGTTTTGGATTAATCTGACCTGCTGCAGGAGACCATTTACGAATCATACCTTCTTTTGTTCTCTGAGCTGGAAAAGCTTGGTCTCTGGCTCACATGTGGTTTTAAAGGCCTAGGTATATTATAGAATGTGCTTTCCAGAAAGTTTAGGTGAAATGTTGAAACATAAGACAGATAAAATCAGTCTTTGTAGTAAACAAAACATAGCAATAAGATGATAGCCTAAACATAGGCCTGTAAAATGGCTTAGAGTATCGCACTTTACCCTTAGCTTCAACTCTAAAGAGATAAAACTGTTTAACGATTTCTGGGTCTTAACTGCCTACTCCATCGTGTATCTTGTAGTTGCCTATATTTGGGCAAACCCAAAGACTGTAATGCAGTGCAGTCAAACAGCTACATCTAAATTTTCCTACTATCCAACCTAAACCTCTCCTGGCATAGCTTGTGGCCATTTCCTCTCATCCTACGTGGGAAAAGAGACCCACCCCCACCTCTCTACAATCTCCTTTCAGGTAGTTGTAGAGAGCAATGAGGTCTACCCTCAGCCTCTTTTTCTCCAGGCTAAACAGCCCTAATTCCTAGCTGCTCCTCACAGGACTTGTTCTGTAGACCCTTCACCAACTTCATTGTTCTTTTTTGGAAGTGTCTTTCTTGGGGTAAGGGGACCAAAACTGAACACAGTGATTTCTCTCTGATTATGCCATAACAGTCCTAGAAAATGCTTCTATATTGTTATTAGTTATATAATTTAGATTAAGGTTCAAGAAAAACTTACTAAGTATTTCCTTATCAGTATATTTTTTTTTAGTTTATAGGTACCACAAGCCTGTCTTTTGGCAACAGTAAATTATTCCTAAAAAAATATCACTATTAATGCCAGACATCCTTCAGTGACAGTTTTTTTATTAACAGTGTACTTTTTTTTTTTTTTTAAAGAGTTCTATTTCATGGAAATGTTATGACTTGTATTATAAAGAAAAGCATCTTGTATTATCACTGTAAAGCTACTCTAGCATTATTATTTATTAGTTTGCTAAAGCCTGTGAACATACTGACCAATATTCATTTCTCAATCTCTGTTGTTATTGGAGAAAAAAGGAATATTCTGCAAAAGTTTGGGTGGCAGACACCTGAATGCCTCAAAGTATCAGTTTTGAAGTTACACCATCTTTTGATGGAGGTGGAATTGCACTATAATAATTTGGTGAAAAGCAAAGATGTTTTCAGCTTGTCGAAATGATTCCTGTCCATTGAGATGGGAAGACTCTGTTTTTTAAAAATTTAATGCTATTGAATCAAGATAACATTTGGATCTCAGTCTTCAGCTGTATTCTGGATAAGTCCTAAGTATATTGCATAAATACAAATTCTTTATGTTCCTCTCTAAATTGATATGCAGTGTTGGTATGAATCCTTAAAGAATTACCATTAGATAGAAAATCTAATTTAAAAAGAATTTTCCTATCCAATTGAAATTCTTTGGAGAAAGCAAAATATTAACATTAAACCTTTTCTGCTTTTAAGGATATCACCAAAGTGATCTGGTAGTCTAGTTCTTCTATGCATACTGCCCAAGACAGTAGACAGATAACAGCAGATCAGATTACTCTCTCTCTCTGGTCAGTGAAGTCCTTGCAAATCAATATTGTAACAAAGTATTATACATGAACTCATATTTTTATCCAAGAAGTCATAACTAAGTTAATTAAATTTTGAGTGTATTTGGGATACCTGATAAAAAAGTGCAGAAATTTGCTACATGAAGGAGATGTACCTCTAAGAACTAAAATGTGGGAAATCCATTGATTTTTCAGAGTAATCTCTTTTCAGGGGTACTTTTCACATCAATATATAAAATGTGCTAAGATTTTTGGAAGGGAAAATAATGTTAGTTGTTCAGGGAATGTCTTTCAAGGCTCATTAGTGTGTAATATAGAAAAGGAAAAGTGGAATATAATGCAAAAACCTAAATGTATCTGATCAGTACAATTAACACGTAAAGACAGGAGAATAAACAGAAGTTTCATTGAGCGATCACTACAAGTGATTAGTGGTCATCTCTACAGTAGGGAGAAGTTTGTTGTATTCATAGGTCACTGTTTCCATGTGAGCTACAGGAAGCTGATCCACAGCTGAGCTGTAAAAGTACGAGAAGCTGGAACCATGTTGCATCATATACTCAGTAGCCTTATTAGTGTTAATGGACGCGTAGCATTAAAGGCCTGTTATATCCACGATCAAAATACTTTGATAGCATGTTATCTGCTCCTTTCTAAACTACAAAATTTATTTAGTTTTTGTTTTATAACATACGTCTTTTGGAGATAGGTTTATAAATTTTGGAGAGAGGTTTATAAATTGCATGGAATCAGAGTGTTGTCTTCTGTCAGTGACCTACATAAAACATACTAGAGCTAGTCACAGTACATTAGAATAAGCCTGGAGATAATATCTTGCTGGTCTGTAACTGAGCTGTCTCCCACTATTACAGCCTTATGGGTATGAACATGCTCTTTTTTGGTTTTGTTTTTTTTTCTTGGGGGGTGTGTGTCCCCATATAATGTTTTTTGTACAGAAATAACTGCAGTGGATTCACTAATATGATGACTATAGTTGAGTTCTTGATGCGTTTGTCCTTTTGCAAGCTACAGAAGTATAATTTTCCAAATTTGAGAATAAAGTTCTGTTTAGATAATTGGGAAAAGTTGGGTTCCAAAAGACAGAAAAGGTTGGGGAAGAGCTAAAAAGCCTCCTTCCTCAAAACAGCTCCCCACCCCCCCAATTTTTAAGATGATGTAATGAGACCTAGGTCAGAATTCCAGTGCAGGTTTGTGGATATTTAGAAAGATCTACTTATAATTTTTTTTTTTTTTTTATCTCTCTTTTTATTTTTTTTTTTATTTTTTTTTTAAACAACAAAACACAATACTCCAAATAGCAAATTTATTTTCCATTGTGGAAATAGCAATTCAACACATGCTATAAGCAGAAAAAGACCCCAGGTTATTGCTTACTGTCTATCTGAGTTGTAGAAGCAACACCTTCACATACATTTACTTGTCCTCATACAGACACGGATTTAGTTCTCTTTCTAAAGCTGTATCCATAATGAAAACAATTGATATGAAGTATGCATAAACCCTGAATAATTAATGCATTTTAAAAAGAGAATAAGTTACTGAGAATTCTAATTGTGATAACGTGTTCATTATTTTGCTCAATGTTGACAGTTATTCAGTTCTTTAGCTTAAATAGTTTTCTTCTACTATCTAAGATATGCTTTTTTCTGGAAAGTTTTTATTGGGTGTTACAGTTATGGCATTTATTACAAGTATTATAAATTTCTTTCATAATGAATCTTTATATATATATTTTTATATCTGAAGGGAGGAAACTTCTATCTAGTAAATTGCCTGAAGAAAAATATTTTAAGAAAACACCTTAAAATACTAAGTTTTCTTAATAAAAAAAACCAAACACTTGCCAACGTTTCTTGTCTGATTGCAAAGTTCGTCTTCCATAAGATTCTTAGTAATAAGGGAACAGCACAACAGAAATTTCCTGTAACGTAGTACGATCTGTTCCTAATGAACTGCATAATACTGTAGAATAAAACTTTCTGTATATCTTTTCTGTATGTGTGCATAAATATACATAAATCTATCAAAATGTAGTTTAGGTTTTTGTTGGGATTCTGTTTAAGAGTTAGACATCTTTAGAACATAAATCCCATAAATTATAAAAAAACCTCCCACAAACGGGAATAATTCTGGTTTTATAGTTTTACTACAATTAAATTAAATTAAAGTAGAATTAAGGATTCACTCCCACTTTGTGTGAACAGAACAGCCCTCTGAGTCATTTAATTTGTGATATATTTCTAGCACTATAAAAAGAGGAAGAAAAGTCATTCTGGCTTAATTATTCAACCACAGTTAATACTGGAAACCCAGTTGGTGAAGCTGTGTAGGTAAGGTTAAGGTTTAATAACATATGTAGTACATAATATTATGTAACTTACAATGAGGAACTTTTAGAATGCATATATCAATCACTCCTGCTTAACAAACAAAGGAGGTAACAAATGAAGCATGTAACGGAAGTCTATATATACATAAAATGGGTGAGTTCTGTCCATTGGAGGAGAATAAGGAAACAAGACCACAATGCTGAAAGCCTGCCAGACCTCCTAGCACTCTACTTATTGAATTGTGTAGCCAAAGCATGTAGATGGCTTGACTGTTACAACCTTTGGTCTAAGTGTGTTTTCAATAAACATGTGTAACTAGCCATTTCCAAACTCCCCCCCCCCCGGCAATTTAATTTGTTCCTCCTCTTCCAGGAGGAATTAATTTGTTCGCTCCTCTTCCAGGCATTCTAGATCAAACAAACAATCCAAAAGTCCAAAGCATCCATGGTTTCCTCCATATAACCTCAGCCTCATTAAGAGATCTGCTTGGGTAACTCACATGACTAACAAAACCGGATGCTTCCTCCATGATGACATGAGAAGTTTTCACAAATTCAACAGTTCTGAGGCAAGACTAGTAATAGAAAACAGAATATGCAAAACAAAATAAACTGAGAAGGTAGAGGGGCATAAGGCTAGATAAGATAACACAGATAGATTTCCAAGAAAATGAGGTTTCTAGGGAAATGAGGTTTCTAGGGAAAGTTCCCCTTGTGTGTAACTTTCATTGGTTTTAAGTCACAGGGGTTTTTTTTGTTTGTTTGTTTTTTTTTTTTTTTCATTTATTATCTATAGGAGACATGGAGTCATAGAATCATTAATGAAAATATTAAAAATGTTTGATACAGCTACTTCTACGGTAGAAAATATATTACTGTTGTGGGCAGCAGAGACATTTCCTGAGATAAATCAAGAGTTTATGATAATACTCTTTTGCAGAGCCATAATGTCCACAACTGTTTCCATTTTGACTACTCACTGTGCAAAGTGATAATGAAAATGATTTAGGCAAACCATACACATAAAATCACTGCTGATGTGTCTTTCCAATTGGTTTTGTTTTCAGGATTGGTTGAGGAGATGAAAAGAAAAAGAAATGGAAGAAATAAGAAAGAAATGGAATACAAATGCTTGAAAACTGAATTTGTTAACAGTTCATTTTTCCCTTTGTACCCCCTCATGTCTGTCTTGTTATGTGGGATTCATCTTCGTTAAATATGGTTGTTTGCATGTTTGAGTCACAGAGGACACTTTACATAGTTGACAGTGAGAAGAAGGCAATTCTGCAGTTCAATCTGTCTGATTTGTTTAGAAACCTGTGTTGGGATAAGATGAATTGGTCTCTGAAAGTGCCTACTTTTCTTTTTCTTTATTGACTATGAAGAGAGCATGAGGTCACTAGATAGGATATACACATTTACATTGACATGTCTAAGCTAAGTGAGACAAATCCCATCCTTATTCTCAGCAGAGTGAATCACGTCAAAGTCATCACTTAGAAGAAATATATGTATAGAAGATACATGATTGTGAATATCTTCTACTTGTGTATTCAGTCTTCACTGTTTATTATATTAACTTTTAATATATATTAATTTTCAGTTCCAGACTATCTTTCTTTTTGTTCATATATAACAATATTTTAATTGAGTGTATGAAGTACTAAAGTATAGTCTGTGTATGAGACATGCCATGGCATAAAAAAAGAGAAGGAATTCAAGAAATCAATAAACATTTAAAAATTAAAAATATATATCACTGAAGGGATGGTTAAATAAATAAATACTTACATACCTGTTGTGAGTTAACCTTGGTAGGCAGATAAATACCACACAGATTATCACTTCCCCTGCGGTGGGATGGAGGAAAGAGTTGGAAGGGTAGAAGAGAGAAAGCTTATGGGTTGAGACAAAAATGGTTTACTAGGTAGATAAAAAACCGCACACATAAGCAAAAGAAAATAAGGAATAGTTCCCATTTGCAGGCAGATTTTCAGCCATCTCCAAGGAAGCAGGGCTCCATCACACATAAAGGTTGCTTGGGAAGACAAATGCCATCACTCTGAACATCCTCCCCTTCCTTCTTCTTCCAGATTTGTTTGCTGACCATGGCTTCATATACTATGGGCTAGTCATTTGGTTAGTTTGGGTCAGCGGTGTCCCCTCCCAATACTTTGTGTACCCCCAGCCTACTTGTTGTCAGAGAAGTGGGGGAAACAGAGAATGGCCTTGATTCTGTGAAAACATTGTTCAGTAACAACTAAAACATTTGTGGCTTTTGAACACTATTTTTGTCACATATCCAAACATAGCATCAAACAAGCTTCTATGAAAAAAATTATCCCAGTCAAAGACAGTACAGTACCATTTCTTCTAATGTTTACAGGTTTCAAGAACAAGTTTGAAAAAAGCTAAAAATCTTGTGGGGTACCTGAATTAATTTTCTGATTAAACATTCTATTTATGTTCTTATTATTTTTGCCACAGAGTCTTTCCTGAATTTATTCTTGTTCACCATAAGTTATGCTTGCAATTATGAATTTATATTTAATAATATTAGCAACAAAGGACCCTTTCTTAAAGATATTGAGTGTGTCAGTTTCCTGAAATCATGTTGTCCGCTTTTTTTTGTTTGTTTTGTTTTTTAATTTTTAATTTTTATTTTTCCCTTCAGAAGCTGAGGTGAATAATGCAATACTAATGAGAAACTGAGATATCAGATCATTCCAACTTGTAGAATGATCATTTTTAGGCAGTCTCATTAATAACACTGTAAATAAATGCAAGTACTCAGGACAGAGGAACAAAACTCTCACTTTACTTTCCTGTGGCACATTTATTTTGTGTAAGTTATAATAAATATTGAATTCCAAATGCCTCTATCCAGGTCTGGAAAATTGATGAGATTGTAGTTTGATGACAGGTGCTTCGTGCCAAAAATCTTCTCTTGCTTTTATCAAGTAATATAAATTTCTCCTACCTATTTTTTTTTTTTAAACAACTTTTAGTTCCTAGCAAATAGGAAAAAAAATGTCTATCCAAGAATACAATGATAGTTTGAGTTGTCAAATGAATTAGATATATGAAATTCCCTCAATAGTTTGGAAAGATTTCTTCCTGGCAGCAGTATCATTGACACATCCCAATTTCCTGAGTAAAAATAAGCTGAATCAATCATTTTATTTCTTAAGGTGACTGTAATGCAATCTCTCACAAGCACTTAATAATATAACTAACTGATAGAGACACAAAATTAATATCAGATGCACGACACAGTTGTGTTCCTACAGCAGACATTTTCTCCAAATATTATGGAACATTTCAGCCTGGAATGTTATGTTACCTCATAGTCACAGTACTGGGAAGATAATACTGCATAATACATAAATAACATTGTTGATTTCCTATGTGCTTAAGCACCTCAAAGAATACATACACTGCAACATAGAAATTTCTATCAATATGTTCAGGAAGAAGCACCTTATTTTGAGTATCTTTTGAAGACACTGACACAGCTCGGGGAGATAAAATTTTGTTTAAAGTCTGAATGTGGAAATAATGTTTTTTGATGATGATCTTGTCATTGAAGTTTAAATCTTGGTTATAATCCACTATCTGTAAGGAGGAAAAATGCCAGACCTGGGGGCTTATACATATTTCATGATTAATAGGGGAAAAAAAAGGAACACCCACAGACTTGCAAAAAGTCTAGCAATCTTTAAGCACAAAAGATACTAACCAGCATGAGCACAGTGAGTGCATGTGAGGTTCATAACTATGTAAATGTCTCCAAAGGAAGAAAAAAGCTCTGTAGATAGATGCTCCGTAGGAAGCATAGCAAAATATTATAGTCTGGGTCCCTTTTACAATGCTTAATGAAACAAAAAAAAGGTGACATTAGCTTTTTGTGCAATAATGAAATGCTCATACAGGAAGAGGGAGAGCAAGGTCCTTATCTGGTACTTTCCCAAACAAATGTTTCTCAAGATGATTGTGCAAGCACAAATGCAGAGCCAGAAGTGCACAGCTTTGAGCAGGATGTGAGGACTTTCAGGTGAGTGAAGGTAAGGGAACAGGTCCTTTTTCTCATATTGTCCTTGAGTCATTGTTCATGCAGGAAAACCACAGTCACATGTATGACAGAGACACAGAAGTTTCACACCAGGGCACACAACAATGCATCTGGAACTTCTTTTCTGAGTATTAAAACAACTATAAAGACGCAATATTATTTATAATTTTAGGACTTTTACAGAGGACTTGGATAGAAATCAGGTATACGATTTTGCCTAGATCAGAACTCTATTACTTGTCTGTTTGTCTAGGTGATGCTTCCTCTGGGACATTAACAATGATCTTCAAAATGAGTTTAGGGCTAGTTACTGAGTAGCTGTCATTGTATTGCTTATAAAGTTTCACATCACATTGTCTTTCCGGTGCTTTACAACAAAATAATAAATTACCAGTTAAAATAATCAATTAATAGAGCAAATTCTTCTGTTATTATAAATATGAAAGTAAATTTCATTTAAATTCTGAATATTTTTAGATGTTAATCAGTGCTGCTTGGGAGATGAGGATTAAGGATGGCTTTATGTTGTATTTTCTGTGCTGATACTGAAGTTCTAGGTTTTCCATATAGACTAGACAAGACTAGACTAAACTAGTCTGGACCAGACTAAAATAGTTTCAGTTGAAAGCAACCTATGATCAGGAATTCCAGACCTGGAAGTAACAGAGAAATACTGGAGCGAGGAAGACTCTCCACTGGTCAATGACGATTGGATTAGAAATCACTTGGGTAAACTCAATATGTACAAATCCATGGACCCTGATGGGATGCACCCATGAGTGCTGAGGGAGCTGGCTGATATTTTTGCTCTACCACTTTTCATAATTTTTGAGAGATAATGGAGAATGAGAGGGGTTCCTCAGGACTGAAGAAAAGCCAAAATCATGCCATTCTTTAAAAAGGGCAAGAAGAAAGACCCTGAAAAGTACAGACTAGTCAGCCTCACCTCCATCCGTGGAAAGGTGGTGGAGCAGCTCATTCTGGAGATCACATCTCAGCACACGGAAGAAAAGAAGGTTATCAACAGTAGCCAGCATGGATTTACTAAAAGGAAGTGATGTTTAACTAACCTGATAGCTTTCAATGATGGTGTGACTGAATGGGTAGATTCAGGGAGAGCAGTGGATGGTGTCTACCTTGACGATGTCATGATCAGTGGCACAGAGTCCAGTTGGTGATCTGCAGCTAGTGGTGTTCCCCAGGGGTAAGTTGGTCAGTTCTAGGTCCAGTCTTACTCAATATCTTCATCAATGACCTGGATGAAGGGATAGAGTGTACCCCCAGGAAGTTTGTTGATGATATGAAACTGGGAGGAGTGGCTGATACACCAGAAGGCTGTGCTGTCATTCAGTAAGATCTGGACAGATTGGAGAGCTGGAGAAAGGCAAACCTAATGAAGTTCAATGAGGATGAGTATAGAGTCTTAAACCTGGGGAGGAACAACACTAAGCAGCAATACAGTTTAGGAAAACAGCTCTGTGGAGAAGGACTTCGAAGGCCCAGTGGACAATAAGTTATCCATGGAACAGCAATGTGTCCTTGTGGCCAGGAGGTCTAATGGTATCCTGAGGTGCATAAAGAAGAGTGTGTCCAACAGGCTGAGGGAGGTTTTCCTCCCCCTCTACTCTGCACTAGTGACACCACATCTGGAGTATTGTGTCCAGTTCTAGTCTCCCCAGTTCGAGAGAGACAGGGAAATACTAGAGAGAGTCCAACAGAGAACTGTGAGAATTATGAAAGGGCTGGAACATATCTCTCATGAAGAAAGGTTTTGAAACCTGGGGCTGTTTAGCCTGGAGAAGAGAAAACAGGGGATCTTACTAGTGTTTACAAATATCTGAAGGATGGGTGTCAAGTAGAAGGGGCCAGTCTCTTTTCAGTGGTGCCCTGTGATAGGACGAGGGACAATGGTTACAAACTGGAACACAGGAAGTTCCACCTCAACATGAGGAAATACTTGTTTCCTGTGGGGGTGATGGAACATTGGAACAGGCTGTCCTGTGGGATGGTGGAGTCTCCTTCTCTGGATACTTTCAAAACCCACCCAGATGTGTTCCTGTGTGGCCTGCCCTAGATGATCCTGCTCTGGCTCAGGAGGGTTGAAGTAGAGGATCTCCAGAGGTCCCTTCCAACCCCTACCATTCTATGATTCTATGATGAAGCACAATAGTCAATAACGTGCTTGTATTTTTTATAGAGGAAGCAGGTACTAGTAGACACATTCACTTCTTTTTTTAAGAATTGCAACATCAAAACTTACAAATAGATTCTTCATCAGGGGGATTGGACTTGATAATTTCAAAGGTCTCTTCCAACCCCCACCATTCTATGATTCTATGATCATCTAGTCCAATTGCCTGATCACTTCTGGGATGAAAAAAAAAGATAAAGCATATTTTTAAGACATATTGATAAGCCTTTTCTTCTAGTGGCATATTGTTCAAATGAGTCTGAAACACAGACAGGCATTGTGCATTGACCACCATTCTAGGAAGGCTGTTCCAGTGTTTGACCATCCTCTTGGTAAAGAAATGTTTCCTAATAGCCATCCTGAACCTCCCATGACGCTGCTTTGCACCATTCTCATGTGCCCTGTCACTTGATAGCAGGAAGAAGAGACCAGCACCTCCCTCTCCATCTCCTCAGGAAGATGTAGAGAGTAATGAAGTCACCCCTCAACCTTCTTTTTTCCAGACTAGACAAACCAGGAGTTCTAAGCCATTGGACAGGCCTTCCAGCCATTGGACAGGCCTTCCCTCCCTTTAACCAACTTCATTGCCTTCCTCTGGGTGGATTAAAATATATTTTTTAAATTGTGGTGCCCAGAACTGCACACAGTACTCAAGGTGAGGCCTCACCAATGCTGAATGCAGTGGAATAATCCCCTCTTTTGACTGTCTGGTTTGACTGTGTTTGATGCACTTGCAGGATGCAGTTTTCCCTCTTGGCTTCCAGGGCACACTGCTGGCTGGTCAACTGCTGCTGACCAACGCATGCAGACCCCTTTCTGCACGGCTCACTCTAGTCACTCCTTCCTTAATCTATACTTGTGTCTGCATTACTCCATTCCATGTGCAGAATCCCACATTTCTTGTTAAATTTATTGCCATTGATGATTTAAGCCAGTGCTCCAATCTATCCGGATCCTTCTGAAAGGCCATCAGGCCATCAGGAAAGTCAACAGTGCTTCCCAGTTTGATGTAATCAGAAAACTTAATAAAGTTACATTCAGCTCCTTCATCCAGATCATTGATAAAAATATTGAACAGAACTGGTCCTAGAACTGATCCTTGAGGAACACCACTGAGAACTAGTGTCAGTTAGGTGTAGCCCTACAACACTTTGACCCTGACATTCAGCCAGTTCTTTGTCCATAGCAGCTTATACATTCCCATCTTGCAGTTGGACAATTTGTCCAGAAGGATGCTGTGAGGGACAGGATCAAAAGCCTTACTAAAATCCAGAAAAACTATGCTCACTGCCTTCTCTTTATCCACTGGGGGTGAGGGATGTGACCTTATCGTACAAGCATATCAAATTAATTAAACAGGACTTTCACTTCATGAACCCATGTTGACTGTCTTGATGATTTCATTGTCCTTTAATTGCCTTCCAATAGCACCCAGTATGATCTTCTCCATCATTTCTCCAGGAACTGAGGTTAGACTAACAGATCTGTAGTTTCCTGGGTCTTCCCTCATGCTCTTCTTGTAAATTTGGATAATGTTGTCTACTTTTTGGTCATCAGAAAACTCCCTAGACTCCCAAGACCTTTGGCAGATGATCAAGAAGGGTCTTGCTGTAAAAGCCACTAACTCCTTCAGTACTCGGGTGAATCTCATCAGGCCCCATGGACTTATGAAAATTCAGCTGATACAATTGGCCCTTACAATTTCAGTGTCCACAAGTGGAAGGTCACTGTCCCTGAAGCCATGATCCTCCAACTCAGAGGACCATGCAGTCTATGACCTGTCATTAATATTAAAGACTGAGGTAAAAAAGCGTTAAATGTCTCTACCTTTTCTTCACCTCTACCTGTCAGATGGTCATCTTCATGAACTATTGGTCCAACATTTTCCTTAGACCTCCTCTTGTTAACATATTTTTAGAAGCCTTTTTGTTGTCTGACACAACTCCAGATGAGCTTTGGCCTATCATGGTTTCTCCCTACACACACAAGCACCAGGTCTCATCTTTCTGTGAAGTCCAACAATTTCTTTTCCTGTCTCTTTTGGAACTATAAGCCCTCAAAAGTAGATTCCCAGGAAACATCACTAATCAGCTTCCTGAGTAGCTTAAAGTTTGCTTTCTTGAAATCCAGGGTAGCAATACAGCTGATCTTTTTTTCTAATTACACCAAATATTTTAAATTCAACCATTTTGTGAACACTGTGTCCAAGACAGCCACCTACCATCTCCAATGAGTCCTTCTCTATTCACAAACAAGTGTAGGAGTGCACCTTTCCTAGCTGTCTCACTGAGCACTTTTGACAATAAATTTGCTTTAACAAGCTTCAGGAATTTCCCAGCCTTGCTTGTCAACAATCCAGTATTAGCAATAGATGTCTGAGATGTTGAAATTTTCCATAAAGACAAGGGCTATTAGTATAGACATTTCTCCTAATTGCCCATAGAATAACTCATCAGTGCAATCATCCTGACTAGGTGATCACTAGTAGACACCCACAATATGTTTTGTTTCCTATCCCCCTAATGCTCACCCAGAGGCTCTCAAACAAATCTTCCCTATACTTTAAGGACTGTAAAGACAAACATCTCTCTTACATACAGTGCAAGTCGTCCACCTCACCTGCCCTCTCTGTCCCTTCTGAACATCCAATAGCCCTCCATCCCAGAACTCCAGTCATGGGACTTATTCCACCAAGTCTCACTAATACTGATGATGTCATAGCGCTGGGAACAGACTAACAGATCAGTGTTGGGCAGCATTATGAGACTTAAATCAGAGTTATGCTATTTCTTTTACATACAGAGTTGTTTATTGCTAAAGGATAATTCCCTCCCAGACTGCCTTGTCCTGTCACACATGAACTGTGGATGGAGAAATTTAGGATAGAAGAATATAGCTAGCAACTTTGTGATAAGAAAGGATTCCTCAAATGGACAACCCTTCCTGTAACTATCCCTGCTTTAATGTTATGTCTCCAAGGAAACAGATCAAACTCTATGTGCCTGCGTTTCTTCTAGCATTTGAGATGTGTCATGATAAAATCATGGAATGAGGCACTGATCTTTTAAATCATTTAATAAAACGAATAGAACAGCTTGATGATAGGACGTGAGCTACCTGCTTTAAATTCAAAATGTTACTGAGTTCTTAGCAACTTGCAAAGAATTTTTTTCTTCTCCTCTGGAACAGTCTTTTTCCAACTGAAATAGTGTGGTGAGCTGGCACAGATCAAATGTTTACTTATGACTGCATTCATTCCTGCTGTTTCCCAAGTGAGGATTAATAGTAGAAAAGACTGAGTCATGTAGAAAGACATTTATCACCAGCACAACAGATAATAGATGCTAGTCTAAGTGGTTATTATTTAATTATATTATTTTAAATAATTGCAATTTGGTGATGAAAAAGTAACTGATCTACATGGCAATTCTACTTGAATGGCTTTCTGCGATTAATAAGATCTATATTAAAGTTAACTTACTTTAACATTGAAAATGTGAATTAAGCATTTGTAATAAGAAAATAGCAGTATGATTCTTTATTTAAATAAATTATTTTGTCTACTGTTTGTCTTTTCTACCATATCTTTTTTCCACATTATTAATCCTTCCTTACTGATCATCAGACAACTGAAATCTGATCAACATGTATCAAAAATGTTTTTTTACAAATAACATAGATATCACCATCGCTGCTGAAGGCCCTTGTTTACAAGTCAAAAGTCCGCTGTTAACAAGATAGAGCAGTGCAGGCAATCTGACTGCAGACATTTTGCACCAGAGTTCAGGGTAAAACAAATTGCCTATAAGCACATTTTGTGTTACATACTCTAGTACAAGAATCTCTTTTTTAGACAGAAACAATTGTACAGAATTTTAGAAACAGATGACAGTTTTGACTCAATAAAACTACATAAATTATTGCAATGAAGTATTTCTTACCAATGGTGTATACCAATGAAAAATTAACATCTAGCCACATTCCTTAGTTCAAAATTAAAGACATATTTCCTGTATTATTTTTTTTTCATCAAGAATCATGCTTGTCAGTATAATCTACTGCACTTGCTTCCTATGCAGTTTCCAATGTTACAGTGATTTACTTGCTGTAATTTCACCTATATAAAAATTTAGAAATGTAACATGTCCCAAGCAGCAGTTCTTACAGTATAGCAAATATTAATTTTTTGCAAAGTTTACAGTGAAAGAACTGGAAATGCAGGACATATCCAAGGAGGATAAGAGACAAACAGGTAGTTGAGGAGATTTCTGTTAGAAAAAAAAAAAATCTGAAAGATGCCCAGATCTCCTAAACTGTGACAGTGTTAGAGACTCATCAGAAGTACAGAAGCAGCACTCAAGAACAAGATAGGACATCAGGAAAAAATACCCTGTTTTTTTAATCTCCTATCCTTAGGAGAGGCAGAAGGAATGGGATTTGTTACTTACAGAGTTGTCTGCTTCTACAGGTTCATGTTTCCTCTCCTGCAGAATTCCTTCTTTTTCGTCCATCTAGCTATTTAATTTGAGGCTTGATCAATTAATTTGGAGAGATGTTGATAATGAGTACCTAACTGTGATGCCAAGTCAATAGTCATCATTTAGAGATTGTTAACAGTAACAGGAAAATATTTTCAGATAAAGTAACTGCTTTATTTCAGGTGGAAGGAGACATATTTATGTGGTTTTACTTTCATATGTAAGAAGTAGAAGCAACATTTTCTCCTAAAAGCAAACATTTCCATCTTTTCCCTCCTCTCAAATTTTAAAACTTTGTGGTTGCAGGGTAAAACACATGAAATGGGAAAAGAAAAAGGCAAGGAAACAAACAAAAAGATGAATTTTCCATCAGCAGGAGGAGTCAGTTCCTTCAGTTTGGCCAGAAATCTTACCAGTGCTGTACCCACTGGAAATAATAAGAAATATGTGGCCAAGAGTGAGAGGAAGTGGGGATGTCCATTCTGGTTGTAGACTAAACAAATAAGACTAAGCAGACTGTGAATCTGCATCTTGGGGGAAAAGAAGTTCCTCTCTGTATTTTAGCAATAAATTCTGAAAAAACTATGGTATCTCATCAAGATAAATGTCCCTAACTAATTAGAAAGGATGTGAAGAAAATGGGTGAAGAGGAAAATGATATGGAAAAATGCTTCCTTTTGAAGAAATCAAGACAACATCTTTTTTATGGTTTTGTTTGCTTTTTGTTTGTTTGTTTTTGTTTGTTTGTTTGTTTGTTGTGTTTTTTTTCTTGGTTTTGTTCAGTTTATTTTATTTTATTTTTGGTTGTATGTTTTATACGCATTATTGGATTAAGCTGAGGTACTCAAGAGTTTCTCAGGTACATTGTTGGATTTAACCAGATAAACAAAAGTTATCCCAAAAGGTAAACAGAATCCAGGCAAGCACATCAGGGAATGAAATAGCCCTCCACTACTATTAGGATACTCCTGGTTTTGTGGTTCAACATAAGATTTCCCAGAAATCTATTGGTACAGTCCATGCATTCAGCATGAGGGAAGAACAAACCCTTTTGTTGAGTCCTTTGACCTTACAGACAGTATGTGAGACTTTAAAAACATGATTAAGTCAAAATGGCAGAAAAAAATATCACAAATGAGATATGTTAGTAAAATCTGTGAAAAATAGATTTTTTTTTTTAAATAAGTAGATGTCTGTGGAACCCTTTATGATCTAAAAATGGTCTATTTTTCTCTTAGATGTGCTGAAACAACTTTTTATCTCTTATCTAGTGCTATTGTGAGAGGATTTACGTTTCTCAATAGAGGATGCAGCTGAAAGAGAAGATTTGGAAGACACAGGAATAAAAGAGAGTTCAATTAGTTACAGCTGACTCTCCAGGAAAATGAGAAAAAAAAAAAAAATCACTGTGTAGCACAACATATTCTTGCAGTTCACAAGCTAAAAATGGGTCCTGTAAGAAAAGCTGTTTTGAAACTCAGGGCACAAATTGTTAATCTCTGTTAAAGGGAGAGGTATTTCATATTATCTAGAGAAGCATGGTCTCACTTTGTTGTTTCACTGAATATACACTCTTCTTTTACATCTTTACATAGTTCTATAGAAAGAAGGGCATATTCTTTTGTACTCTCTCTACTAAGTTTTCACCTTTTTTTGCTGCAGGGAAGTATGTTTCAGATAGACATAAATGAGAAAAACCTGTAATCACATTATGGGAACTAATCTGAAAGAATGTGAAAAGCCAATATTCTCCATCAGCTCATAGTCTAGAAAAATAATTTTAAATTATTTCTAAGGAAAACGACATTGTTATTTATGAAAGAAGAACTTTGTTTAATTTTTTTATTGCTTTTGTTTTAGTGAAATTTATTATATTTAAAGTTATCCTACTCTAAACAATTTTTTTTTTAATATCATCTGCCTAAATCACATTCCTAAGATTATGTATAGTACAGAAGTAATTTATTTGCCTTATCAGAGCTACTACAGATCTTGTAGTAGCTAAGTTTACAGCTTAGCTTTATTAAGCAAGAAATAAGTAAAAACGAATGTACTTTTCATATGGTAATACAATTGGTGCGTGTACACTTTGTTGCCAATTATGCTGTTTTCTGGGATTACATATTTGGCATTAAAACCAGAACTCTAAAGCCAAAAACTGTCAGGTTCTGTAATTGCCTTTCTGTGATATCACTGAAGTTAACATTCGTACTTACTGTTTCTGTCAGTTTCTTGATTGACACAACCAAGCAGAAGCATCAGCTGGATATTTAGACACTGGTTAAAGAAGATCCCAAAGTTTGGGCAAAAATACTGACAAATTTAAAGTCTTCTAATTCCCCATTGCAGCTTCAAGTGGTTCTGCTTTAAGTACATATATAAAAATAGTAGACAGATATTTTATACTTTTAGAGAACCAGTATTATTTTGGAGAGTCTAGAGAAAACAATCTGACAACATATTACAATGTGCTATATACTCAGACTTTATGGGAGTATTTTAATTATTTTTTTAGTTATGAAGGAATACTGAGATACTACCAGTAGAAACATCTTGCATCCTCTCATAAAATTAATCCTAAATGTTGATAGCTATTATGAATTTGTCCACACATATATATATATACCTTTCTCCTAGATTTTATATATGTTTTATGACATCATAATATTATGAGGAAAAATTGGTTCAAAACTTATTCAAAATATATTTTGTTTCACTGCACTCATTAGTTGTGTTTCTCACTCCACAGAACAGATATTACTTTGGAATAATCTGGTTTAGATAGTTTACACTGCATTATAAAATAAATACTTCAAACAAAATAAACTATTTCTTAACATAAAATATTTTGTGTGTTTTAACTCCTAGCTTATTTCTTATCACAGTTAGATAGGATAATTAACACTGAATGTACCAAGGGACAATTACTTCAAAATGTCAAAGTCTTTAGTAGTACAATACAAGATACAAATGAAACTCTTCTGGGGAAACAAAACCCAGAAAACAACAACAAAACCAAACAAAAACAAAAAAAAAAAAAAAAAAAAAAAAAAAAAAAACCAAAACCAAACAAATGCCTTAATTAATACTACACTAAACAATAGGTCTATGTTTTAAAAGCTATAGTCCAAGGATGTAAATATATTATTGTACCATGCCATAATCTGAATGTAATCAATACATTGTTATTAAATTAGTATTAAAAGTAAAACAAATAAAAATCTGTGAGCAACAATTATACTGATACAGTTTCTGAAATAGAAATAATTATATCTGCTTTTTCTCTTTTTGCAGTAGAAAACCAATAAATAAATTTAGCAGGATGCAAAAATTCCTGATACAGTTAGTTCTTTTTAAACAGGAGAAATACTGCAAATGTGTAATATCTTTTCTCTTACAGTTAATAATGAAGTTATTTGAATTACAAGTAGGAACTTTTTGTTAGTGGCATGTATATGTGAAGATATATATGTAAGTGAATAGGTTTCTATTACACTGATTCCCTTACTAGATGGAACCTATGATTTTGTTACATATAAGATGAATTTTGTCAGAAGATTATGTTGTGGGATATAAAATATTGCCAGAGAAGCTGAGTGATAGGAGAATTACAAAATCTGTAATATGTTTTGACAATAAGAAATACTGTCATTTTTTGTTTGCCTAAAAATAAAGTAGATTAATAAAAATTGACTTTAAAAATTAAGATTAAATATTGGATTTTGGTATTTATGATACATTTATTTTTTCCACATGATTACACAGTTAATTCCTAGACTTTTGAATTCTATCAAAATTCTTGTTTATGCTTGTAAATGTAGATAGTCCTTGTTACTCATTAGACTAATATAAATCTTTCATAAAGACAAAAGGATAAAAAGAAAAGCTGTTTCTTAGAAAGATAAAAACTGTCATTCTGAATGTTAAGACGAATTTCTAGTCTAAATGATCAGTGGAGTTCTAGAGCAAAGAGGGAGACCCAGAAATGCATATTCTTAACAATCTCTGCTGCCAACATTCTCAAGACAGAGCTTCCTTAGGGCTTCTTGTTTCATTCTTAAATAATTATGAAATTAATAGTGGAAAGAACACTGAGGTATTCAGGTTAATAACATAAAATGAAGTATTATGATATGATTTATGCAAAGAAAAATCACATTTCATTAATTTACAAAAATTCTTTGAACATGTCAAAATCATGAGTAAAGCCAAGAATAAGGGAATATTCACTGAAAGTGAAAGGTAGAAAAATTTTTATCTCATTAAACACTTCTTTTATGCAATGTGTAACTAAACTGTGGATTTCCTTATGACTGAAAGCTGTTAAAGCCAAAAACACACATACAAAATTTTAAAATGTGATTTGGACTTTTTAAAATGGTTTCTGATCATAACATTTGCAATGGATTCTTACACCTCTTACACAGAGGTTAAAGTAAGTCCCTATCTGTTAAAAAATAAGAGGAAAAATACTGTAAGTTTAATGATAAATACAGTAGTAAAAATTTTTAAAATTTTTATTACAAATTTCTGGAGTAGGTGCAGAGACACGATATCTCTCTTAATGGTTCAAATCATTGATATTTTGTGGTAATTTATAATATCTCTTAATGTAATAGTAACTAAATCTGGAAAAGAATTGTAGGCAAGAATGGGTAGATAGTTTATAAAACAGAATGTAATCCTGGGGCTAATCACAACTGTAAACAGCATGCAGGGTGTAATGTTCACCATGATGGATACTTGGACAGCTGAGAGGATCAAATTCATAGCAAATGTCTTCACAATTTGGATGCTTTAGAAAGTAAACAAGGTCTTGAAGTTCAAATAATGAAGTTCTTAACCAGCCAAAACTTGGCTTGGTTTGGATTCAGATTTATTCTGTTAATGATATATATTTTGACTTCAGCAATGTGTGGTGTGTAACCAGAACTATCTTCTTGTTTACTTATCTTTGGAGAAAAACAGAGCTCAGAATTATTTATGATATGTCATTTTAACTCCGCTTTTCTTATTAACACACTAAATTCAATAACATTATAATGTGGAAAGACAGCTATGCACCTTCACCCTAGTGGAAGTCTTGTATGCTTTGGATCTAGATTACTGTTAGAAAATGGTTTGTAGTTTTGGTATAGCATACATTCTTGGAAATTAATTGGACTATTCCCTATTTACATAAGTAGTGGGTCTAGCTGAGCTGCTTTTCCCCATCCAGCCCTCATGCTGCAGCACTGGGAGCTGGAGGGTGTTGATAACACACCCGTGTTATGACTGCCAGTGCTCACACGGCACCAGAGGATGGGGGGCAAGATGGGGGAGAAGATACAGCCAACCTGAGCTGACCAGCGGGATATTCCATATCATATGACGTCAGCTCAACTATAAAGGGAGAGAGCAGGAGGAGGATGGGGGGGCATTCTTCTTTGTCCTCCAAGCAGCTGCTTCGTGTTCCTGGACTTGGCCCGACATCACCTGTGGACGGGAAGTAGAAAATAACATCTTATCTATCATAGCCCACACCCCTTTGCTTTGCGTCTTATTCTCTCCCTGCGTGCCGTGCTGAAGGGGGTTGGGGGGAGTGATAGAAGGGCTTGGTGGGCACCTGGTGCCTTGCCGGGGTCAACCAACCACAAACTCTGACTATGAATTTTGGAATTTTAACTGTGAACGGAAAACATGCATTATAGTAAAGGATGTGATTTTAGCAGGGGAGCATTATTCTGTACTGTTCCTTAGTTTCAAGACTAAAAGATTCAGGTTGGAGGGAGACAACAGGCACTATGTAACTACATGTGGTTAATTTTCAATTTAAAGGTTTGCATTTTTCATCTTTCTAAGAAAACAAGGGGTACATTGCAGGAAATATTTATGTAATTATCATCAGTGAAAATCCATTAGTCCTGGATTTCTGTCTCTTATCAAAGACAGAATCTATCACTTTCATGGGGCAATGATGTGTGGTTTCCAGCAAGGGAAAGGAAGCCCACAGGGTGATGGCAGGGGTGCCAGAGCAGGGACATCACTAACAAGGACACAGTCCCACCATGACTACACAAGGCAAGCATAGCAAGTTGGAAGATGGTAAACAGTGTCAGCCAAGAGTCTTGTGCTTGTCAGCCAAGTCTGTGGTGATGAGGAAGTCTGAAGATTAGGCCAGGATGTCAGGTCAGCAAGGAAAGACCAGGATCAGCAAAGTAGAAAGACAGGAACAGGTATACCTGTGCTGTTGCTCAGTCAAGGACCAAGGTAAGCACCTGAGCTTCTTTGCAGCTCCTGAGACAAAGCATGGAGGCTCTAATGATAATTCTCACAGTTTTTTCTCACACTTAGTCCTCTTCACAGCACCTGGTTCCAAGGTAACACAGCTGCCCTACATCAGAGCTGGCTGTGAGTGCAGGCAGCCCAACCCTTGCAGCAAGGCTATAGAATTTTGTGGCACACTCATTGTACTGTCTTTTTTTTTTTTTTTTTTTTTTTTTTTTTTTTTTTTTTTTTAATGTCTTGAACTGAAATTGTTACAATTTCTTTTTTTTTGTATTTGAAGAAGGCAATATTGCATGTAAAGTTCCTCTGTGGAGACATTGTGAACTTTATGAAGATTTTTGTTCTGTGTTGGGTGGTGGCTTACTCTTTCCTCTCTAAAGGACTATAATTCAAGTTATTAGGAATTCTCTTGTATATCTGTCTGAATACAACTTTTAGCATGCTGGAGTGTAGATATTTATTGGAAAGGGTGAACTGAACTCCTTATGTTTTCACATGAAAAAATAATAGTATTGGAGAAGGGTAGCTACTTAATGTCTTTTAATGTTTCAGGCTTTCAGTTTGTCAGTTACAGGCTTATACAGAACAGACCTCTGATGAAATGAGGGCTGATAATTTGTTTTCATTAAAAGCTACAAAATATCCTTATCCTTTCTAATTGTTTCTTCTAGTAACCTTGAACCAAGTAGTCAGTAATAGGTAATGCACCAGGTCATTATAATAAATGGTTGTCAGGTATTAGTGTGACTGTTTCCCGAACCTAACATTCCTCTTTTTCAGGCCATAGACTTCAGTTAGTAAGCTTTGGATCCCTGCCCTTCATCACGTCCATCTGTTGGTTTGTGCTAATCAATCATTGCTGAAAAGATTTTGTGTTAGAAAGATCAGTTGTTAACAATGACTAGGTTTATGGTCTGGGTTATTTATTTTTTCGTCTGCCTGTAATTTAATTTTCATTTGCTGATGCCTTTATGAATAAGTAAATACATTGTGCTGGATTTAAATTTTTTTTTATCCTTAAACTTTTTTAGAACTGCTGCGTCTTACTATTTAGGGTAATAATTTTTTTTTTTTTTTTTTTATTCCAGGTAGGACATCTGAAATATTTGGTGCATCTACCTCCATCTGTCATGGAGTTCTGACCCATATTAGAGAACTGAACATACTAAAATTTGTCATTTATTATCTGGTTTACATCTGACGTGGGACAGTCATGGACCTAAAGAGAGCTTAATGACAACATGTTCCTTGTAACAGTAAACAATTGAACAGTGTTGGTGAGCTATAGACTGGAGGGTTTGTGTTCATTCAGTTCAGATTTTTTAGGCAGGTGGGATTGTAGACTGAGTCCTACAGAACTGACTACTGAAAGGAGCAGAGAGCTTTGCCAAACTGCTGGCAGCAGGCAAGCAGAGTATAAAAAGAGTAATTTTTGCAGAAAATGTTGGCTTAAGTACACAATTGTTATGTCATGAATGTTATGTCATGAAGTTAAGCTAATATAAACTAGAAGTATTAGAAACCTTTGGGTCAAATGTGTTCTTGGGTGCCCAGAATGGCTTGTTGGCTCCCAAGTTTATGAAGCACTTCACACTAATTTATTGTATCACATTTCCTTTTCGGGGTTTTTTTTTTTTTTTTTTCCTCCCAGTTTTTTCCTGAATTTTGTCATTAACAGTTTGTAATGCATCTTGATGTGTGGCATATTCTTTCTCACATTGTCTTCTGCCAATATTTGTGTTTCTATTGTGTCTGACTATGTTAAGTCAGTGATTTTTAATTGTCAGCTTGATGCTCCAGCTGGCAAATATGTCAGAATGGTTTGTTTGGATTTCAAGGTTTCCTTTTTCAGCTCCTATTTACCTTGCCACATATTCACAGCTTACTTCCACTTCAGCTGCCAAAATTTCAGTGCATATCCTGGATATATTGCAACCTGCTAGCTCAAAATGTATTTTCCCAGGTCTTTTTGACCCCTCTCTATTATCCAAAAAATCTTTCTTACTGTTTCTATTAGCTCACTTAGTGCACAATATTTCCTACTAGTCTTGGCTGATTTTATATTTTTCCTCTCAGCTCCCCCACCACCTAAGAGCAGTAATGTGGAAGGAGAAATGAATCTCTGTCATGGAATCTCTGTCTCAAAAATAACTGCAGACTTTGGAAATAAAACAATTTAAAATATTCACCAAATGGTCATATATTTAGATCACTGTTTTTTAAACAAATACAGAATGAAACTCTTTCAGGTATTCAAGTTTTTCTCTTCAAAAATCCTTTGTTCATTTTACTGGCTGTAATCCTGACTTTATAAAATGGGAAATTGCTCTTTACTCACTATGTTAGCACCTACTTTGTGTAGGCTTTGGACAGTCCTTATGGTCTGAAGGTCTTAAGTGTGAAGGACACAGTATTGCTTTTGTCTTTTAATCTCCATACCTGTCTAATAAACACTGTATAATGTTCTAGTGTAGTTTTTGTGATTGATCTATCACACTTATTCTAATTATTCTTTTTCTAAGTAGTTATTGAAATCCTGAATCTTAAATCATCAAGTAGTGCTTCTTCTCCCTCCTTAAATTCCACTAAAGCTATCTAAAGTTATCTAATTGTTTAGAATTATATTTTTGCTTTATCTTTCAAATGATTTTTCACACTTTTTGATTCCATGAACTTCTATACTGTAAAAATCTAAATATTGTATCAAGGAGGGGGGAAATGAAAAAGACTTGGGGCTAGAAATGCTAGACATGAATCACCAGGTGGTTATGTAAATAAATATTTTTGAAAAAGAGCTACATAAAAACAAAGGCTTTTTTCTTCATGTCATTGATACTGAAGACAAAATAAATTAACTACTTTTATATTTTTTAAGGTGAAAAACTGATTTAACAAGATCATAGAATCATAGAATGTCAAGGTTGGAAGGGACCTTAAAGATCATCTAGTTCCAACCCCCCTGCCATGGGCAGGGGCACCTCCCACTAGAGCAGGTTCCTCAGAGACCCATCCAACCTGGTCTTAAAAACTTCCAAGGATGGGGCTTCCACCACCTCTCTGGGCAACCTATTTGTGTCTCACCACTCTCATGGTGAAGAAATTCTTCCTAATGTCTAACCTGAACTGACCTATCTCTAGTTTTAATCCATTCCCTCTAGTCCTATCACTACCTGACAGACTAAAAAGTCCCTCACCATCTTTCTTGTAGGCCCCCTTCAGATACTGGAAGGCCACAATAAGGTCTCCCTGGAGCCCTCTCTTTTCCGGACTGAACAGCCCCAGCTCTCTTAGTTTGTCCTCATAGGGGAGGTGCTCCAGCCCTCTGATCATCCTCGTGGTCCTTCTCTGGACATATTCCAGTATATCCATATCCTTCCTCTAATAGGTACTCCAGAACTGGATGCAGTACTCCAGGTGGGGCCTCACGAGAGTGGAGTAGAGGGGGAGAATCACCTCCTTTGACGTGCTAGCCACACTTCTCTTGATGCAGCCCCAGATACGATTGGCCCTCTGGGCTGCAAGTACATTCAGTATTCAGATGAATAACATAAAGATTTGCCAAGCTCAACTATGTTACCTACTCAAATTCACTGCATTGAATCAATGTGCTGATAGTGCCAGCAGACTAACTGAAGTTTCAAGTGACCCTTAGCTATGAAATAGAAGCATGAAATATCTGATAGAGAAAGCTTGAAATGCAATCAAAATAATTTTAGATATTAATGTTAAGTATTAATTATTAATTAGGGTCAAGAAGGATGCTAATAAATTTGAGTGAATAATTGAATGGTTTTGAGTTAATCCTGGTAATCTAACTTTTTGAACTATGCCATTCTGTTTGGGTTTAATGGGACTAAGACCTATACAAATACAAAAGAGAAGAGACAGGTGAGAAGGCAGAGAAGAAGGAACTGAAGAAGCAGATGAAAGAGCTTACAGTAAGCAAAAAAATATTTTTGAAAATATTACATCATCTTTACTTGAATAAATGAAAGATTACAAAGGAATGTAGTTCCTTTACACTGAGCACTAGAAGTCAACTTAGTATGGTTAAATAGTTAATACACTCCCTAGCAGTGTTTTTGTTTCTGCTGAATAGGACTCTCCAAATCATTTTCCAAGCAAATTCGGACAGTCCAGGAACACTTACTTCCTAGCATGTATTAGAGATATTGGTCAATCCATCCTTTGGTGTCTCTGATCTGTCCTGAACAAGCCTTAATTTTCTAGTAACAGATATAACTATACTAGGATGATGTCGCAGGGAAGATTTAAGAGTTAATATCCTGTGTCTGAAAGTAAATTTGAGTATGGGAAGATTACTAAAGACAAATGACTGATCTTTAGACAGAAAGATTTTATGGTTTTGATAACCACAAAGCAGGTGAAAATGAAATCCATCCAGTGAGTGCTTCACAAGATACGGATACTAAGGAAAGGTTGCAAAGCAAAATAACCTTATTCAAATGCATTGAAATGTCTTATTGGGTCCTTCTATGGTTAGATACTTTGAAGTTCAATTTATGATGGGGTAATAAATATTTAAAACATAATTTATTCTTTACATCATCTTAGAACCTAAAGTGTTAGGTCTTGTCAGGTGAAGCTGATTTCATTGTGAAGAGCTTAACCAAGATTTACAAAATACTTTGTTGACAGTAGATAAATTAGAAAAATTAATGATGGGTTAAAAATCTAGTGCACAGTAGAAAATATAGAGGGTCTCCTTGGAGAGAAAGGATTTACTCATGATAAGGAAAGAATGAGACTTCCATTCTTAACTACATGAGACTGGACCACTGTGGTTGATAGGGAGTTAATTATACTAACACGGTTTCAAAATGTGTCTTCTCTGTGTGCATGTGAAGTAATTTATGGAATGTGAATTTTAATTAAGGATGATAAACTACAGTTGTTTATGGAATTTTGGAGTCTTTTGTTTTCTGTTAATGCCTAATTTAAGCACATCAATAAAATGGAGACTTGTGTTTATGATTTTGCACATTAGTTTTTGAAAGAATCATATGTGATCAGCATACCTATACCAAGCAAGACTGATACAGGAAAAAAATCTTTTTCACATTCACTAGCATTCAAATGCAGAAAATTACTTTATCCTGTAATACTTTAGACATTAATGTAGAATAGTTGACATGATGAATAGTATGCATGCGAGCATTGCATGCTGTACTTCATAACTGTTGTAAACAGTCTATTAATCTTTTTCATTAAATGCAGGAGTACCAGAAATTTAAAACTGGGCATATCAGCCATCTGGTGTCTAAGGTTATTTCTAGTACTGTGTTGGGTTGACCCTGACCAGCAGCTAAGACCAACCCAGCTGCTCCTTCAACCCCCACTTGTTGGGGAAGAGAATTGGAAGGGTAAAAGCATGAAAACTGGTAGATAAGGATAAAGATAATTTAATAATTGAAGCAAAGCATCATTTTCAAGCAAAGCAAAATAAAGAGTTCATTCACTATTTCCCACCTACAGGCAGATGTTTAACCATTTCCAGTGAAGCAGGGTGTCGTGGTTTAGGGTCAGGGCAGCCCCTTAAACCTATAACAGACGCTCTCTGTTAACCCCCCCCTCCCTCCCCAAAGGGGAAGAGAAAGGGAATAAGGGAGAGAGACTTAGTGATTAGAAAAGGGAACTAGAACAGCTTTAATGAAAAGGAAAATAATAATTATAAAAATGGAATATATACAAATATATACAAAACCAGTATCGAACCCAACCCCCCTGATGGTAATTACATCACCGTCACCACTGATGTTGTGCAGGCTTCGGGGGAGTCCCAGACTGGGCCCCGCAGCAGACGGGAGATGTGTTCGGGAGCTGGATTCTGGTACCGGGTTCAGGAACACGCAGATCGGATCGAAGGCAGAATGGACAGAGTCCTCCTTGGGTGCTCCGAGGAAGGAACCGAGAGAGGACCCGAGCCAAGCCAAGCAAAAGCTGGCAAAGCAGTCCAAGAGGGGAGAGAAGAGCCCAGAGACCCTTCGGGTCCCTCAGCTCTAGACTGTATATGGCGTATATGGGATGGAATACCTCCTGGTCAGTTTAGAGTCACCCGTCCTGTCTGCTCCTCCCTGAAGGTGCAGCCTTTCACTTCCTGCACCCCCCAATGTGGTACACTGGACCCAGCAGTGGCCTTGGTCTGCATACCAATCCTTGGTAGTAACTCTAAACATAAGGTGTTATCACTGATAGAAGCAGACACTGTCTGTGAGAACAGGCTGCTAACTTCAGAAAGTGCAGTTAATTAAAAGAACTGAGCTGAAAAGTAAAATTACTGAGCAGAATTAGTTCAGTTTTCACTCAAACCAGGACACAGGGCTTCATCATTTATATCAGTTACTTGGAAAGAAACACCATAACCATGAACTTTACCATTTGCTCCTCCTCTCCCTGAACTTATAATGCTGATAATATTTTTGTTCTCCTAAATTCTTTATATCCCCAATCTACTTACTGGGGCAGGCAGAGTAGGGAAAAAGAAGGCCTTGAGGCAATGCTAACACTGTTCAGCAATTACACTGGTATGTTATCAACGCTGTTTTACTGACAAATCCAAACCACAGTACCTTACAGGCTTCTATTAAGAAAATTAACTACATCCTGTCCAGAACCAGTACAATTTCCATCACTTACTCCATTAAATTTAGGTAATACTTATGTGATACACTTTCCACTGCATCCTTATTAACCACCACCTTTCCATTACTGTCCTTTGACATGCACATAAGTGTTATTCCCGTGGTCAATGTGCCACTCTTGTAATTGTATATCACAGCCAAGTGTAGAGCATGTATTTTCTTAGGACCACATGTATCCCTGTTCAACAGCAGTTCCATATTCCACCTTCAATTTAAATAATCTAGGTTTGTAAGGACCTTCTTTCAAATAATCCTTATATTCCCTTGTATTATCCACAGTTCTACTCATAGTGCAACTGTCTTGCTTGGTCCTCTCCTTTTCTGGACATTTCTTAAGGATTTCTTTCACTAGTACTTACTATTTGTTTTCTTCTAAACTGTAGACTTACCTACTTTATCCACTCTAGTACTGAAAACTGTGAGGAGAAGTGAAATGTGAATGAATATCAGGTGTCTGGATACACCAAGCTGGACTGTATCAGGGCTGATCTTGAGCACAGGCAGCTTGTGCTCAAGATCAGCCCTCATACACTGCATCTTGGTGAGTTTATATCCGTCTTCTCTAAAAATAAGTAATTGTGAAAAAAAAAGCCTTCCTGGGACTTCAATTCCTTGATTCAGGAAATGTGCTGAATCTTGGGCCTGGGTCTTGGTCATGGTTTGAGCTACATTTCAGATATGCCTGTTCCTGGCTTTGCATTTTATGGTCCTGACCTTACCTTGCTGATTGTCTTCTTGCTTTGACCTTGCTCACCTTTACCTGCTTGGAAACTATGGGACTGCACATTTTCCTAGTGAGGTTAATGCTGGTTTTTGCTTTGCTGTCAGATGCGTGATCTTGGCTCCCAGCTTGTCATCCATACAGGAGCAAACCACTCTTGCCACTTCCAGAAAATGAGAACCATGAGCCATAGTTTCAGGATGCATTACAGCAATAAAGTCATATAGAATATAATCTCAAACTTTATCAAACAGAATATTTGTTGGTCTTTTCTGATATATAGCTATGGTTTAATTTCTTTCTTCTTCTCTCTCTTTCTCTCTTCTCTCTTCCTTTTTCTCTTCTCTCTCTTCCTTCCTTCCTTCCTTCCTTCCTTCCTTCCTTCCTTCCTTCCTT
>JANVCC010000018.1:45201827-45234384 GCA_025345505.1 Todiramphus chloris collaris | reverse complement strand
CTTCCTTCCTTCCTTCCTTCCTTCCTTCCTTCCTTCCTTCCTTCCTTTTCCTTCTTTCTTTTCCCACAGAAGTAGGAGTATACTTCCACACTGAAATTATTCCATTTTGAAGAAGATGAAATTCCAGATCCGTGATAGGTCTGGCAACCCTGTTTTGATCTCAACTTTCATCCCAAGATGCTTATTAAGTTCCAGTATAACCACCTGATTCTCTTATCTTGTTCCAACATCCTCTATTACCTTTTCCTTTTTCTCTGCATGATAAATTATTTCATAAGCCTGTGTTTTCCCATAAATACATAGAGATCTCACTGGGTTTATGCCTCTTTGGTAATAAACCAAGTTCTTATTGTGAAGGAAAACAAAACGCACCTAAATTGTATGCTTTGTAAATTAACAGTGAAGGCATATTAGGAGAATTTCCTTCTTCCTAGTCACAGTTAGTTTAGTTTATGCCCTAGAGTATGGGAATTAATTGTTTTCATGTTATTTAGTATTAAAAGTATCTGAAATTAAATGTTCATCACACAATAAAAATATTTGTAAATGTACAATTAGTACAACTTTATTCATATACAGTGAAAAGCTCTTAGAGGCAAAGATAAATTCAGATGTGATTTTTATTTTTTTTTCCTCCCAGCTTCTGATAAGGCAGTCTTATGTAGTTTATCACCACAGAAGAGGAATGAGATGGAGCCAGTGGCAAATGTGCAAAGTTTCTTAGTGAATACAATATCTTACTCATAAGCAATAGATTAAGCCAGAAAAGGACAGCTGCTGGTGTGTTGTGATTGAACTTCTTATAAATGATAAATGACACTAAAGTTTTCTTCAACTTCAGTGAAATTCTAATGGTGAATTTGTTTGAAGCAATAGGAGGACAGGCTGCCGGAGAGAGATGCAATTTATAACATCCTGTGAAGCCAAAGATGGATTTGGTGCATTTAAATATGCCTAGGACTTGTTTTTGGACTTCAGATGTGCAGTGTGAAACAGTAATAATCTTGCTTGAAGAACTTGTATAACATGCAGTGTTTTGAGATGAGATTGTTAAACCATAAGTATCTATTATTTATTGATATAATTGTAACTGTTGGCAGGATAAATTCCAGGAGTGTGAAGGCGTCTCAGAAAACGAGAATAGGTTAGGAAAAAGGAATAGAGATTTTTATGTCTTTTTGAGGAGGAGAAGTAAGCAAAATTTTCACTGTTTTTCTGTTCAAAAACCAGTTATGCTCATGAAAAGAGAATAGAGAAACTGAGATGGTAAAGCATAGCTAAAAGAAATGGAAAAGTTTAAACATTCATCTAGAAATTATATTTTCATAAGCAATAAAGTCCTTAAAAAAACCACATGAAAAATTTCTAAGTTAATATTTTAACATAATTATCTTAATGAAGATCAGGTTCGATAGTGTGTGCAACAGGAAACAGAAACACTACTTTCATTTTCATCAGATAAAAAACTACTGCAGTGCAATACTACTGCAGTGCAATAGTTTAACAATAATATTCACTGTCCGTAGTGAGAAATTTAAGACTACTCTACTTCATATTTGAAATTATGTGATGGAATTGTCAAGGTTGGAAAAGACCTCTAAGATCCACCACATATAACCGTCAACAGCTTACCATCCCACTAGCGCATGTCCTGAAGCGCCTTATCTACATGCTTTTTGAATACATCCAGGGATGGTGACTCCACCACCTCCCTTGGCAGCCTGTTCCAGTGCTTGACTATTCTTTCAGTAAAGAAATTCTTCCTAATATCCAGTATAAATCTCACCTAGTGCAACTTTAGTCCATTTCCTCTAGTCCAGTTCTTTACTTGTGAGAGGAGGCCACACCCACCTCACTATAACCTCCTTTCAGATAGTTGTACAGAGTGATAAGATCTGCCCTCAGCCTCCTCTTCTCCAAACTAAACAATCCCAATTCCCTCAGCCTCTCATCACAGGATGTCTCCAGACGTTTCACCAGCTTCGTTGAAAACCAAATAGAATAATAATGCATTACCACTTTTTATGCATGCACCTGGAAATATTACCTAACTCCATATACGGGCAGATACCTCTTGAAGTATTGTCTCTCTTATTGTGCTGTATTTTGTTTTGTTTTTTTTTTTTTTTTTGTTCAGTTGGTTTAGCTTTCTTACATTTTAACTTTTACATTATCAAATGTAAAATTCCCATTACTTTGGAATCCACTTGGATGCTGTTTATTTAAAAAAAAAAAAAAAAAAAAAAGCTAATAGGGACTTTTTCGCATTTGATTAGAATCCGGTCTTTAAACAAGTAGCACCAAATACCCAGTGTAACCTTGACATGAGACAAAAATAGAGATCTTTTTCAAACACGTCGGCTACAGAATCAGCATTTATAACCCCCAACTAATCATGACAAAAATAAACTTTTTTTTCTATTGTTACTTCATTGTTTTTTTGGAGAACATATAAGGAAAAAAAAAAATAGCTACTGTTCATAGCTGTCTCTTTTGCCTCTGCAGTTTGCTATATTTGACTTCCAATAGAACAACTGCAGAGGAGAGATGCATGTTGCCACATTATATTTTTGCCAGAAAGCTGCTGACACTGCTCCAACTGCCCGGTGTTGTCATATGCCCTGAAATCTGCAGCAGCTTCACTGAAAAGTGACATATGGAGATAATTATAAAACCCTAGGCCACATTCTTCTACCACTACTGGTCTGTCATATATAAAGTTTAAGATATTTGTTTAAAAAGGTTTATATGTTCTTTTCTTCTCCATTTCTGGTGTAGACATTCCAGATACTAGTAGGCTATTTATTTTCATTTTTTGATCCATAAGTATGGTTGTTATATTCTTCAAGTTAGAATATAATACTGTAAAGTCAGCTCACAGGCTGTTTGATAAGCTTTGCTAGTCACTTCTCTGGAACAATGCCTCTGAGGTGTGCCGGTATAATTTATGTCCATTTTATTTTTGTTCTTCTGTCTAAAGATATTACCAAGATCCTAAGCCTATGTGTTAGAAAACAAGACTCACAGATAGTCCTTGGAGGACTCCTGGAAGACTCCTACTAATAAATTATAGATTTGTAGTTAAAACCAAAAATATTACCCCATGGCTGTGGAATGCCTACACACCAGTTTCCAACTACTGTTCTTTTTCTTCTAGCTGCAGAACTTGATTCTTTTTAGGACTTAGTGATCCCATCTCAATTCTAGTAGAACTGATGATTAAAATGTTAATTTTTGGTAGTAAGGAAAGCAAAGTTTGTTCGAAATAGTAGTGGATTGATGCATTGATGCATAGAAGTGTGGCAATAGGATATGTCTATGTTAGGTTTTTGAATTTCTGAGCACATTCTTATCCTGAATATATGTATGCATTCTCAAGGGCAATGTCTTATGGTACATTGCTGATATTTCCTGTGTCTAAGAAAGTACCTGGCATCTCAAGGATGAATTGTTGATTATAACTTGTCAATGCTGCAGATTGGATTATCTGCCTTTATTGTCTTCTGATTATGTGTTCAACCACTTCAAATAATTTTGTTTGTTTGCTTCCTTGCTTTGAGTTTTTTGTTGGTTTTTTTTGTTGTCCACTCAAAAGCTAGAGGGTCTTATACTACTCACACATTAGAGGGGCTTTACACAAAGTTAGAAACTGTCATGTATAGGGAACCTATTATCATTGCAAGTAAAAGTAATGGTAGTAGATAAAAAGGACTCAGAAGAGGGACATGAACAACTCTGCAACTTTTTCAAATCTCTTCTTAAGCCTGCCTACAATTATTTGAGAGCTTCTCCACCTAAAGAAAAATCTTTCCTTTGAACTGTATTTCTTGTTTCCCTGTCATATTGTCTCCAAATAAACCTTAATTGGCTTGAGTTCATTCCATCTTACTTTACACATGTAACCAAAGTAGATTATTTGAGAACAGATTGAGCTAAAGCTCCCTATATTCTCAGAATGAGACAGGCATCTGAATCATCCTCTCTTTATCAGTTGTAAAGGAAATTGAGAGTAGCTCCTGAATTAGAGAACTCCATTTGCTGGCTGAGACAGCAGGGATTATGTTAGGCCCTAGAGTGCCAATGTTTTATGTGGAGGTCTGGAATAGTACAATTATATTTGTCTTAGCAAACAGAAGAATAAAGCAGGAGAAGATTTGTAGACTGAAGCAGTTGAATGCACCAAGAGGATTTTATTCTGGGGTCTTGCCTTGTCTCCTACACAGACACCCATTAGTTGTTTGAGTACTTTTCCTGGAGACCATCTTCCAGGTTACCTTGTGCTGAAGGGAATCCAGTTTGCGCCTTTGGAATGAACTAATACTTTTACATTACTGACTGCTGCAGTGCAAATACAGATAGGCTGAAGCTCCCTTTATTGTGATTTATTAGAGTTCTAGGACTGTACTTCACATTATGTCTCTTGAAATCATGTTCACAGCAGTTGCTTGTCTTATACATGTGCACAGAGAGCTAACTGTAAGACAGAGCTAATGCATCCACATTACATTACTCTACATGATGCTTTTGCAAGTCTTAAATTTTACTTCCACCAGGAATAAAACTGTTTTGAACACATCAGAGGAGCACTCTAGAGCACAATGTAAGGCACTAAAATGCAAGGCAAACTGCCAGTAAACAAACAAACAAACAATACTCTCCCTTAAAAAAAAACAACAAGCCCAACCAAACAAAAAACAACAGAAGCAAAAAACCCAAAACCAATCCTCAAAAAAACCCTAAAAACAAATCCCAATATCATGAACACTATATTTTTAGTGTATCCAGAGAAGACTGTATGATTCAAACCTAAGTGTAGGAAGTGAGGATTATAAAAAGATCAACTTCAAAAGTTCAGCAATGATTCAAGTTTAAAGACCAAGGTACATAGTTTTAAATGAGCAAGAAAGTCTGTCAGAAGGATTCCCAGACAGCTTTTTAGAAGCATACAGCAAACAGTAGAAGAAAAGTGTCAGACAAAAGGCTGAAACCGAAAGAGCAACCTTAGATGAAAATCAATCAGAAGTTTTGTGCTTAAGTCATTGTTGTAGCATGAAACATCAGTAAGCTTTGAGTTTAGAACTGGGCCAATGCTTCTTGAGAACTGTAATAATTTTGATCACATGAGGGCATACTGACAAACCTATACTACAGATACTTTATAAAGCATGGATCAGATAAGAAAAAAACAAACCAACAAAACCAGAATAAATAACTTCCTTCAAATAATCTTTAGCATATCAAGTCAAACTTATTTTGTCTAGAGGTTAATGTACAAACACAGGTCTATGTTGTCAGTGTATTTTTGGAGCTGTAAAACAGGGTAATACAATTCAGTTTAAAAAGCCCAAAGTGACAGGAAAATATTTTGAGTTGGAGCTGGCAACTTGTGGTAGCTGCTAGTAGTTAGGTTTTGTTGCCCGGACCACCTTCTTATTTGCCTTTGCAAATTTTCATTTGAACACCAACTGTTCCAAAGCATATGGACTTCCATAGCAATCCCATATGCCGGATGAGAGCTGGTAGTTATCTGTGCAGGATTTAGACAATGAAGAGTTGTTTTACATTACACAGCTAGTTTAATAAGCATCCCTGAAATTTTAAAGGGCAACAGTGGTAGATTTGCTGCCTTTAATGCTTCCAGTCTTTCTTAGGCTTCTAACTTAAAACCTCGGTTTTCATACACAATTCAGGCCTTAACTGAGAACTCTTAGTACTATGAACAAATGTATCTTATCATTAATTAACATTACTGAAACATTCAGCTGTATTTGTTTGAATAGTGCCACTTTCTTGTTATAAATCTCACTTTTTGTATTGTAACAGATATTTTGGATAAGATACAAATCAACTTAAGCAGCTTAAATATAGGAAAAATACAAGTTTTTGCAGTAATTTTGTGGAAAACTGTTCTAATCAAATAATTTTATAAATGTACAATACACTTTTCATAATGTATGCTTTCCGTGATATGCTCAGAAAATGTTACTTGAATGGAGTATATTTTGACAACAGTAAACCAAGAATAAAATATCAATTTGTTTCAAGTAGCTTCTACACCTTTTGATATTGAGTTTGAGGGCATCTTCTCCTGAACCAAACAAATCTCTAACTGTTTAATTTAAATGCAGCATTAATTTTTTATTATTTCTTTGGTTAACTGAATGCACTTTGTGCTATTAGAACCCTGAATTTTTAAAAATTCTTGTCCATAAAAAGGACAAAAGAGAAATCCATTCATATATTCCCTTCATAATACAAAGAAAACATTGCTGGTTTGCAGACAAACGTTTGCAACTCACCAGTTACGTATTGATCAATCCACCTTTGAACTGAGTTTTGGAAAGTTTAACTGAATAAATTGTATCCCCTCATTATAATCACATTAGGCATATAGATCTGTCTCCTATTGAACAATAAAAGTATAAATAATTGTTTAGATTGTATACTAAAAGAATAATTAAAGGATGCCCTGGAAAACAGCAAAGGACATTATCAGAGAGTGCTGGTGTATTAAAACACAAATATTGATGGGAAAGGATGGCCATCTAATCCAAACTTGTGACTTCTCTTGAATTTCACTATTAAGCATTATGAGCTTGCAAATTCTAAAATTATGACCTCACAAATAGGTGCATATTTTTTTCTCTTATAACTTTACAGACATCTGTTCTTTAGAAAAGACAGACAAAAACTCTTCTTTAACAGATATTTACATGTTGAAACGGTGTTGTGAACATTAAGAAAAATAGGGAGGATGGGATGCATTCCCAAGAGACCAGAGACAGGAACAGAGTTTCCTCCCTCTATTCAGGCTGCGCAATGGCAGAACCCACTGCACTATGAAAGAACTCTGCCAGCAGTGAAAAGAGAGAATGCATACCCTTGGCTTGAGACATCTGAGGAGCATGGGTAGGAGTAATCAAATACTGTGTAACACTGTGCCTTAATCTTCAGTTCCCATGAAACTGGGAAATAACAGCATACTCTCCAACATCTTGGCTATACATATGTTAGTAATCAAATAATGTTGTCACAGGCAATGGTACTGGATTTAAAAAAAAAAAACAAACGTATATTTTTAATGTTAGAATGAACCCCAAGCACAGCTTTGGACCAGGACAGCTATCATTCTTCCAAGCAGAGTGTGGGAGGCAGACATGGGGCTGGCAACCTTCCATACCTGTAGTTCTCATGTGGACACTGTCACAGATGCTAAAGCGTTTAAAGTGTATTAAAATTAGCCTGTGCCAGCTATGTTTGAGGTTCAAGAACAGGCCCTGAAACTGTTGAGTTTAATGACTTAGTTGTGTCAGAGCTTTCCTGTGAGATCAGCTGTGGAGCAGGAAGTGAAACAAGGTACTGGGAGCTCCTCTCCTCATATCCATTATTGCCTCTGCCTCAGGTGCAAGCTGGAACATAGGAGGTTCCATCTAAGTGTAAGGAGCAACTTTTTCACTGTGAGGGTGACAGAGCACTGGAAGAAGGTTGCCCAGAGGGGCTGTGGAGTGTCCTTCTCTGGAGACTTTCAAAATCCAATACCTGGATGTCTTCCGGTGTGACCTGACTAGGTGATCCTGCTCCAGCAGGGGGGTTGGACTAGCTGATCTTTCAAGGTCCCTTCCAACTCCAAATATTCTGCGACTCTGCATTTCTGTGATTCTGTGAAAAAAATGTTTACTTTTTTTTAATTTGCTCCCAAGTCATACAGTGTATTTTATCCATGATTATTTTACTCTGAAGCATTTATAGGCAATATCTGTACTTGAACTGGACTTCTCACTACAGAGATCTCAACAGCCAGCACTCTAGTGGAACTATTTTATTAACACGATAGACATAAGATATGGCTGGAAGTATGGGGCAGGCAACCTTTAATTTATGTTTGGTTACATTTTTAGATTAAAAACAGGAAAATAGAAAGCATTTTTCAGGTAAAGACAAATATTGGTAAGCTGGTATATTTGGTGTCATTATTTTATATTAGTATTATGTTCTGAGAAAATAAATACTTCAGTAGGTATGCAAGAACTACTGAAAATAATACTCATGTATTCTACTAACTTCTGCTTTCCCAAATCATGTTTTCATGATTATAGCATAAGCCTGTGCATGGGAAGAAATATCAGTGGTAGGGAATTCCATTACCCTAGCTCAAAAGTTGCGAGTCTCATCAGAAATCCAACAGCATATTACACAGTGGGCTCAAAGGAAAAAGCTAACTCTGAACCCTAGAGTAGATATCCAACCATTGCTACTGAGAACAACACTGAACATAAATTAGTTCTGACCAAGACACTGGAAAGCCACAATAAATAAAAACAAACCTCAAAAATAAACAAAATTCTATAAGTAGTTACATGAAAAGTGTCTTGTTGGGAGTTGAGAGGGAACATAGCTGGGACAGCTGACCCAAACTGACCAAAGGAATATTCCATACCCTATAAAGTCATTCTCAGCAATAAAAGCTGGGGGAAGTAGGAAGAAGGGGTAGGTACATGTTCGAAGTTATGGCATTTGTCTTTCCAAGTAACTGGTACACATGATGGATCTCTGCTTTCCTGGAGATGACTGAATACCTGTCTGCTGATGATAAGTAGTGAATTCATTCCTTATTTTACTTTGTTTTTTTTTTTGTGTACAGCTTTTTCTGTACCTCTTAAACTGTCTTTTTCTCAATGCATGAGTTTCCTCATTTCTACCCTCCTGATTCTCTCGCCCCTCCTACTGTGGAGGCAGTGAGAAAGAGGCTGTGCGGGGCTTAGAGGCTTAGCTGCTGGCTGGTGTTAAACCACAACAAAGCTGAAATATAATCTAAGTTTTAAAAATATATATAATAAATTAAAATTACATAGTCTTCATTTTCTGTAAAAAATATTTTCTCCTCCATCAGCTAGCTTCATATTTACAGAAAAAGAACTAGAGAAAAAGTGCCTAATACAATCATACAAATACTGGAAACATTTAAACAAATTTTTATTCAACATAGGATAGTCTGTGATTTTTCCAAGGACTATCTTAAATGAAAGCATTCAATAACATCTCTTTGAACAGTCTGTAATACTTTTCAATGTTACTCTAATAATTTTGATAGTTACTTTCTTCTTATGGTATCTCATTTTTATGGGCTGCAACTCTGGTTAGAAAAAAAAAAAGTTAAAGCACATTCATTAGACTTTAAAATTTATTTCTTCATTTAGAAAAGCTATTAAATTATATTTGATTAGCTGTCATGGAAGTGTGGACTATGTATATGATACACTGTGTTCTAAAGACACATTGTGTTATATTTTACAGAATTAGGGACTCCTGGTGAACTATTGTTTCATTTTACTAAAAGTAAGAGGAAGCACAGATTTTTATTTTAATTACATTTAGATGCGTGTGTGCATGAGTTTTGAAAGAGAGACTTTATATATACACATCTATTTATCTGAAATTTTATTACAGAATAATTTATTAGATCATAAGGCATTGAGAACTTTGAATGTATAATTAAAATCTCCATTTTGGGGAACACATAACTGAAGATTTTCATGTTCTAACAGTATTTCCACCAACTGTCAAATGTTCTTGTGCTCTCCCACTGCTCTTGAAGAACAGGGACAGCATTTACACCGTTGGAATATTCTTATGTTAGAATTCAAGTCTGATGTCAAACTTCCTGATCCCAAGTTATTACTCAACTGGTCTCACATTAGATGGCTGTCATTTAGACTTCTAATCCTTTACTTTTAAACTTCTCTTCTAGTGTCCTTTTGTAATGATGGGCTAGGCTTCTCCAGACAGTAAATCATAAAAACCTTTTTCAGAAGTATGCTTTATAATGAGCTGATTTACCCTTTGACAAAGTCTTTTTTTCCCCTATCACTATAAAAGTAACCTAGGGTTCCTAGTTTAAAACACTGGCTTTTATATGTGAAGTTCTATGAGATGAATCCTTCTTTCCCATACACATAGGCACAACTCAGGGGGATGGTGAGGCATATGAGGTACATGCAAGAGTATGGAAACTGGTGCCTATTTCAGAGATCCTGAGACAGAATTATGCAATGCAAACCAATTATTCAGTGAATATTAAGGTCAGAAGTAGTCAGCTTTTGGTAGATGATGTAATACTTTCTCTGTATATAATTCACAAGCACACAATTATTTCTAAACTAGCAGGTATGGTAATGATTTCTTAAGTAGCAGGTATGGTAATGATTGTATTGGTATGATTGGGAACAGCCAAACTAACAAGCTAAGAATTAATATACTCACTTGCAGAATAATGTCTGCTGTCCAGTGGTTGTCCATCATCAGGTAAAGAAGTATTAGCCTTCATTGCTCCTCCAGAATCACACAACTGTTCTTTATAAAACTGGGGCTTGGGTCATAGACATGTAAGGCTTATAAGGCTGAGGCATAGGTTACAACTTCATGGATAGTTAGGTTTCCATCTTTGAAAGGCCATTAGCTGACCTTGTAGGGATTTCAGTACAGAGTACCAGAAGTTACTCTCCCCATTCCTTCCAGGTATGATATTTTACCTGTTGTTTGCAGAAGATATAGTTTACTTTGATATCTCTTTGCCTGAATTGGTACTACCTGGTGATGATTGTAACACATCTTTACCTCCACTAGTCAATGGGACTCACTGTAAAACCATCTCAGGCTTGAAGTGTCTGGGCTCTACATGGTAGTGAAGATACTTGACTTTCTTCTCCTGGTTGTTCTTCTCAGACATTCCTCCATAGACAGCGCTTATCACCATTCTTCAGCAAGTTTAGTGTACATCTTAGAGGCTAAGTAGAAATATACTATCAGCCATAGTTCATTCAGCTGTATACAGAGTAAAGCAGGTTTTGTGAGGAACCTTAAGTGTTCACTGACTACTTAAAATCATTATAATAATAAGATACATCTATTTGCAACAAATACTGGAACAAGAAAAATCCCTATCAAAGATTAAGATATTTGGAAAACTGGAAGACACACACAGCCCCCTATTTCTGTATCTACAATTAAAGAGAAGCAATCATAAAGATTCCTGAAGCATTTAACACTGAGAACTTTCAGTTGTATCACATAGAAGGCAGACTCTCTTAAAATATTTCATCTCTTCCTGAAATCACTGAAGCTTCAACATTAATAATATTTGCAAGCTTAAGTTAGTGTAAATCTATGTTTTATGCATAAGTAGCTATGTATTCAGCACTGGTGCAGCATCATTTTGAATACTGTTTTCAGTTCTGGGCACCATAAATTAAGAAATGCATCTAGAGGAGGGTGACAAAGATGGTGAAAAGGCTAGAAGAAATACCCTATGAGGAGCAGCTGAAGACTCTGGGTTTGTCTAGTTTGGAGAAGAGGAGGCTGAGGGGCAACCTCATTGCTCTCTACAGCTTCCTATAGTGGAAGTGGAAAGGGAGGAGATGAACTCTTCTTGCTGGTATCCAGTAATACAATGCATGGAAATGGTTCAAAGCAGTGCCAGAGAAGGTTTAGAATGGACATTAAGAGGCATTTCTTTACAGAGAGAGTGGTCAGGCACTAGAACAGGCTTTCTAGAGAGGTGGTCAATGTCCCAAGCCTGTCAATGTTTAGGAAGCATTTGGATAGTGTCTTTAACAACATACTTTAATCTTTGGTCCTGAATTGCTCAGACAGTTGGACTAGATGATCACTGTACATCCCTTCCAACTGAAGTATTCTCTTCCTCCTCTCCTCTCCTCTCCTCTCCTCTCCTCTCCTCTCCTCTCCTCTCCTCTCCTCTCCTCCCCTCCCCTCCCCTCCCCTCCCCTGCCCCCCCCTCCCCTCCCCCTCTCCTCCTCTGTATATGTATGTCTGTGTATCCCTACATCTATCTAGAACAATTGTACACTAAGCTTTTGCTTAAGATGTGTCTGAAAAAAACCCAAACCTCCTGATGATTTGCAGAATCAGTAATGTGTGTAAGAATATCTTGTAAATAAATGTAATTTTTTTTTTTTTTAAATGAGAATGTACACCAGTAATGCTTTCTCCAGCAAAGGGCACTAGTAGCATGTCTTTGATATTAAAAACAATGGCAAAGGCTGCTGGTCAAAGAGATAAAATTTCATGCTAGTTTGAAATAGTTCCGAGAGACAATTTAAGAACTGATATTCATAAAAACATCTGATTCTGATTCTTTTCTGATCCTTGTGGGTTTTACAGGCACGCTCTGCCACCTTTGCATAGTTACCATGGTATATACTCATATAAATGAGAAGACAGCCAAACCCTTCCTTTGCATTTAAAGTCTTTTCATTTCTAGCTATTTGATTTTCATTATCCTATATCTTTCTCTTTCTTCTAGCTTTTTTCTTTTACCTTGCTACTAGTTGCTTTATCCACATTCATATTGATCAGAATTAAATGATAATCAAAATATGTTGCAAAACACTAAATTTTGTTATTTTTCCAAACATTGAGTTATTTCAAATTAATTATTAGTTTATTAATCAACACAGTTGTAATAAACATCACAAATACAGTGAGTGTATATTTCAGAGTATTTCAGCAAATTCTACATTTTAACATATTTGCAATGTAATATAATTTTGCATATATTTGTACATACTTGTATTTAATGTATGTATACATCTTGAACCTGAGCTTTTCCTGTTTGTCTTTCTGAACCTCTATATTAATGTCCATGCAATCTATATTAATAGAATCTGAAGTAAAATATCAAAAAGTTAGTGTGACAGAAATGTCAAAAAATTATCTGGAAATGTTTTTTGACTGTTTTATTTACAGAAATAGCTTTATCAAGTCTCCTCTGAGCAAAGCTAGTCAGACTGAGATCTGCATTGTTTTCAAGGTTTGAAATACTCACTAAAGCTGTTTATTACAGCAGAAATTCATACAAGAAACAATCTTTTATAAAGACAACACACCAAACTGTCTTTGTGTTCTTTATATTTGAAATTTGTAAATAGTAAAAAACTGGGAAAATGTGACTCTGAAGTGACTGCAAAAATTCATGGATACCAGAGAGAGAGTTAAACTGTCTAGTTTGGGATTCACTGTTGGAGCTGCAGTAGTGCAACATTCAAGGCAGGCAAATTTACTGGAGGCAGAGAAAATCACATACATAACCATACCTGCATTAAGTGACTTCTAACACTGTTCAAATCACAACACTGGCAAGAGAATCTTCTATTTATTGATGAAAAATAAAACTTTTGGAATAATTGGTGGATAATATTGATTGATTTTTGCACCTGATACATTTTAAATCAATATCTAGACTCTAAAGCAATGGAAAATACTAGGGGGAAAAGAAAAGCAAATTTGTCACCAGTACTGTTTCATTCAATGGGAATAAAAAAATATACAGATTCCTTGAAAAGATTTCTTATTTTTCTCTCAATTCCAGATACTTACATTATGGAATCCCCATAGCTAAAAACTAAACACAAGCCTCATTGACAAATAACTACAATTCAAACACTTCCTTACAATTACTGCTTTTCTAGACTTGTTTATACATGTCAAATATGTATCTGAAATAGGTATCAAAATAAAAAAATACATTTTTGAAAAGGAAAGTCTAGCTTCTGAACATTCAACATTTACTGCTTGATAAGCATTACAGAAAAAGCAAAGAAGTGTATATGTAAGAAATATTTTTATTTTTCAGACTCTTCCATTGATTCCATTTTGTCACATACAGAGAGAAGCTTGTCTGACACCCTCCAAGGAACTGGGAGTTCTCTGTATTTTTTGTGAGGTATTTACATTTTTTTACATATTTACTGCATATGTTTAGCGAAACACGAAGTACATGTGTATAAGTAAATGGGAAGACAAGTGTTACAAAAGTCCTTCATGCTTGATGATTTACAGTATAAACTGAAAAGGCAAACAAGAAGAAAAATATAAAAAATATGTAGTAAGTGTCCAAATGTATATATGAAGTGTATTTAACTTGCCCAAATCCATTCCATTTTATAACCTCGGGTTTCCTAATTTTCTAACTTCAACTTTATCTGTAATTACTGTCCAATTAATTTCCATGACACATTATCCTCTTCACACCTACAATACTCTACAGAAGTTTACCAAATCTAGGTCTGTTATTTCTGATAGAGGGAGACCCCTAAGTCACAGAGTGCACTGTGCTGGGCTTCAGTGGCAGGACAGAAGGAAATGTGGACCTGATGTTCACAGGATTCAGCATGTCTTGTAATACCCTTCACAAGAGCTGCCTAAGCAACAGATAAGGAGGTCTAGAAAATACATACATCTGACTTCATTAGTGAGCTCATTGACGGAGAACAAATATTGAACACAGACATGTTTATAAAATGGTACCTTGTTCTAAGAGTTGAATACTTAATTCCTGACAGTAACTCCATTTCCCTTTTACCATGATGTAGCAACTTTTTACCCCTTTGGTTGAAATTCTTGACATTTCTTGAAAATGTTCCTGTTTCATGGATACTTGAAATTGCTGCTGAACTTCAGAGAAGGCGTGGGGGATGTTCAGGGATGTGGGCATGATTTTTTTTTTTTAATTTAATGCCCTAGGACACTGTCCAGAAATAGAAGAGCAATATACAGTGTCAGCTGCAAAAATAGTTAATTTATCTGGTAAACACATTATAGACCATTCTTGCAAGAAAAACTTTGCATCCTAGATGACAGTCCTAGTTCTTGTACATCCCTCTTAGCTTTGATAGATAATGACTCCTTGCAAAATAGCAAACGGGGGAGGACAAGTAAGCTAATGAAACAAATTGCTTTGTCTCTCTCCTGTCATTGAGACGGATACATTCTGAAAAGAAGTTGTTATTTTTATTACTTTCCAACAGAAAAACTTCTGTCTTTAATATCTCAATATATCTGTGGTCAAAAGAGAACTGTCCCAGATATTTAACCACTCCAGGGATCAGCCAGAACAATTTCACAGAATCACAGAATCACTGGAGTTGGAAGTGACCTCTGGAGGTCGTCTAGTTCAACACCCCCACCAAAGCAGATTTTCCTAGAGCACGTTACACAGGACCACATCCAGGAGGGTTTTGAATATCTCCAGAGAAGGAGACTCCACAGCCTCCCTGGGCAGCCTGCTCCAGTGCTCCGGCATCTTCACAGTAAATAAGTTTCTCATCATATTTAGATGGAACCTCCTGTGTTCCAGCTTATGCCCTTTGCCCCTTGTCCTGGGCACCACTAAAAAGAGTTTGGCTCCATCCTCCTTGCACCCACTGTTTAGATGTTTATAGACATCTATAAGGTCTCCTCTCAGTCTTCCTTCTCCAGGCTAAACAGTCCCAGGTCTCTCAACGTTCTTTCATAAGAGAGATGCTCCAATCTCACAATCATATTTGTTGCTGTCTGCTGAACTCTCTCCAGTAGTTCCCTGTCTCGAACTGGGGAGCCCAGACATGGACACAGTATTCCAGATGTGACCTCACCAGGGCAGAATAGAGTGGGAGCATGACCTCCCTTGACCTACTGGCCACACTTTTCTGTACTACAGTAATTTATACTTATCACTTATTCTGTGCAGAATATCATGGTTTTCTGAAAAACAAGAATAATTTCAAAGTTCCAGGTTGTATACCAATGATGAAATACAATGCCATACATCCCTGTGGGGAAAGGTGTAGGTTCTTTTTTTGTACCCAGTAAATAAAGGGAATCAAAACAACTGGATGTAGGGCTGACTACTAAGGCTGAATTGTTATAGCTTAAGTAAAAGACTCCATTTTTTCCTGAAACTCAATACTGAATTTGAAAAATGACCTTTTTCATCCGATAGCCAAAAATATGTTATTCAACAGTTAAGATATGGTAGTGATTACTTGATTTTATACCCTTCAATGGTTTGGGATGGATTACTATATATGTCCTAATTTACAAAAAAAGCTAGTTTTGATTTTACCTTCACAGCAAAACTCAGTCTCTGATCTCTGTGAGTTCCATAACCCATAAACATTCAGGGACTTTATATGATAAAACAATATGCCTCTAAAAATCTTCAGGCCTAAGAATGTGACTATTATATAACTGTCATGTTGATAATACTCCTTGAATGAAACACAGATACTGATTCTGGATCCCTTTTACAGTATCTGTATCAACTGAAAAAAAAAAAAACAAAAAAACCTATTCATAAATATTAAACATAGAATTTACAAACAAGAACAATTATTCTTTACTTAGTTGTATTGTGTCTGAGTGAGATGGAGTCAGTTTTCCCCATAGCAGCCTTCCCAGTGCTGTGTTTTGCAGTAAGATCTGTAAAGGTGCTGATAATACACTTGCGTAGTGGCTACTGCTGGGCAGGGCTTACACAGCAACAAGACTGTTTTTCCAACATTCCCCCCACAGTGGAATGGGGTGGACAAGATCTTGGCAGGGAACACAACCAGGACAACCGAACCAAACTGACTGAAGGGATATTCCATATCATATGACATCAGCTTAATGATAGTAGCTAGAAAAATGTGGGGGGGAGGGGGCCAGAGTACATCTGCTTGTCCTCCACAGCAACCACTACTCTTTTGGAGCCCTTCTTCCCAAAAAAGATGACAGACATCACCTGCTGATGGGAAGTAGAGAATAAATCTTTGTTTTCTTTTGCTTCTGTGCATGGCCTTGCTTTGATTTTCATTAAAATGCCCTTGTCTTAAGGCATTGTCTTATTTTCTTCCCCCTGGTCCAGCTGAGAGGAGGAGTGGGAGAGTGACAGAGCATCTTGGTGAGCACCTAGTGTCCAGCCAAGTTCAAACCACCACATTAGTCCAGTATTGTATGTGATTTTTCATTAGGTAAAGCCAAATGGCAAAAGTAAATTTAAATGGCTTAGAAGATTTCTAACAAGTGGTTTAATGTTTTCCAACATGCAGAGATCCACGTTTTAGAAATTGATTGTAAAGAAAATCAAGTTTCAATATTAGTGAAATTCTTTGTCATTAAATATTGTCAACAATTTATATTCTGTTTTTTTCTGCATGATATGAATAAACGTAAATAAATTGGAATAAGCTTACTATAATTCACTGTTATACATAATACGAAAAAATGCAGCAATCTAGAAGCAATAAGACTCTAAGTGCCTATCTTAGACTGAACAAACAGAAACTAAGCAAAGTTTACGCTGATTTTAGTGTCCATTAGAACTTAAACAAATTTCTTATGCTATCCCTAAACAACTGCTTCCTGACAGCTGGTGGCGTGACTTTAAATTGGATTTACACAATTAACATCATTTCCATCATCTATTGTGCATGCTTAACAGAAAAAAAAAAAAGGGACCACTGTAAAGTAAGAATAACTTTACTTAATCAAATTACAACAATACCCAATTCTCTTTTTTTAGAGCAGCAGCTACAGTTCTGTGAGATAAGACTCTGAGATTATTTGAGGATATTGTTGACTTATTGAAGTTGGATGAAAACAGGAACTGTCAGCACTGTGATAATTAGAATCTGGAAGAGAGAAGTATTTTGGAGAGTTTTGAAGAATTATACATGTACAGAAAGCAAGAAACGTGGCAAATTTTAACCTTTTAATCTCCATTATATACAGTCTAGTCTTGCTGCTTCTGTTCTTGTTCTATTCCCTAGATGGACTTTTCTTCTCCCTTGTACCCTTTATTCTTTTTTATTTTATTTTTTAAACTTTCTTCTCCTGCATCTGCTGGTAGACTTCCTTTCTTGAAGTTCTTTCCTCTGTTGAAGTATAGACAAACACCTGATTACGTTGCAATGATGTATTTTAATTACCTTCCCTTCTCTCCTGCAATCCACGGTCCAAAGGTGACTATTACTGATGTGGGATGCTACTTGAGGAGGGCTACCTTGAAAAATAGACACCTTTATTTGTTAGATCTTACTGTTCATTCTGTGAATTGCCTGGGCTCATTTGGCTTTTAGAAATTAACTTTATCTCGACACAATGGAGAAATTTCTGTAAACAAAATTTAGCTGAATTTCACACTGTGAGTTCCAAAAATAAAAACTGGTTTTATGTGTTGGAAAATAAATAAAAAATAAACCCTGGAAATTGAAACACAATAAAAGTAAATATAATACTTTTCCAGTAAGCTAGGTAAATAAAACTTTCACAGGTTTTCTCTTGAGAATTCATTTGAGAATTCTGAGGAAAATTTCTTACCAAAATAGTATCTTTGTGCTTTGTTGGTATCGTTGATGTGCAAGTCATTCAGTTGGAGACAATATAACAGAAGATTGATCTTATAAATGAACATTAGCAAGATAAATGTGTGAGATTTTTACTTCCTATGTAGGATGGCATGAAGATGTCCATATTTCACCAGATGAAAGTGGATGATGAGTAGTTTATAAAGTCTTTAAAGCCACCATTTAGAAATAGAATATTCACATATCTAATCCAGTAAAGAATCTACCATGGAACAGGCCCAGATGACTCAGGAGAAAGTATTTACCAAAAAAAGATGCAATTACGAAGGAACATTCTTGCAAGGAAAGCTTTCTGATTCCATTAATTTAAGGTTAGGTCATACCTTGAAGCTTCAAGTATTACTGTCTTAAGGGTGTTATTTTGGTCTTCACTTGTAAAACTCATCAAACAAAATATCACATGGGATCACTTTCCTTCTTCCTGATATGAATGACTCTGATGTTCCAAATAGATATTTTAGAGGGTTTTCCATAATTTCCTTTATAGAATCATGGAATCATTTAGATTGGAAAAGATCTTTAGGATCATCAAGTCCACTGTTAACCCAACACTGACAAGTCCACCACTAAACCATGTCCCTAAGCACAACATATACATGTTTTTTGCAATACCTCCAGGGATGGTGACTCAATTAATTCCCTGGACATCTTGGTCCAGTTCTTGAAAACCCTTGCAGCGGAGAAATTCTTCCTAATATCCAAACTAAACCTCTCTTGGTGCAACCTGAGGCTGTTTCCTCTCATTCTACCTCTTGTCACCTGGGAGAAGACACCAACTCTCACTTCATTACAAACACTTACAAGGTAGTTATGAGAAGACACTTCAGCTAAAGATATTTGGCATGGAGAAATTTTATTCCACTTCTTGCAGAGTTACTGAATCATTAATAAAACTGTAGAAATATTGTTCTCCTACAGCGTTTTTTGTTGTTTTCTTTGTAATAAATGCTATAAAATGACTATGATAGGAACATTTGAACAAAACGATTTTGTTTATTGTTTTCACTGGTATTTTCTGAAGATATCAAAACATTACTGCTTCCTACTAATTAAAATTCTAGCTTTCACTCTGCATATTCAAGCAATGTTTGTTTCTTTTATAACATTTATAAAAATACACTTTAAGAAGTAGGATCAGTTCTGAGCTCTGTGAAACATAAAAAGCCACTAAAAAGGCTTTTAAAAATAAAACAGAAAAAAACATCAATAATAAATTAAATAATTTGAAATATGCACAGAATTACTGGACAAAGCAGAGAAGATTATGAATAGTAGAATAATTACTGCTTCCTGACAACCAGAATTTTCCGTATGAGCTAAGGAAAGCTCGTTGAAACCATTTTGTATCGTCCATCAGGTTGTGTTTTCTGAGCTATTGTGAAGAGAAAAAACGGTCTATGTTTATCATTTATATTATGTGAGTAAAGGAACAGAGCTGTTAACAAAAGAGCTCCAGAAAAACCTTACCCTTTGTGGAGACCAGTATTTCAATGGACTTCTCACTTTCATGTCAGGAAATGAAACTGTGTGCTAGAATGGTACCACTCTTGTGAGATCCCACAGAATGGAATAATTTGTGTGTCTGTTCTGAGACTGAAAAAACAGGCACATTTATAGCTGGGTGACTTCCACTGCCAGGGGACAACTGTATAAAGATATGATATGCCCTGTGAATATACATGTTTCTATGCTACTGAAGTCTTTTTTATATAAACTTGATTTTCTAATAGGTGACTTAAAGAGTTTGAGCTACTGATATATATGCTGTTCTTCCCACTTGCAAGTTGCCACTTCAATAAATTCAGTCATCCTGTCCCATGTGGCAGGCTAACCACACACCTTTATTAGATTGACTGGGATCAAAGAGGAGAAAGTGCTTTAAGTATGACATATTCAGAACAATGGTTGATTTCCCTTAGGGCAAACATATGCTTCATTTCCTCAGAGAATCCCAGGGACTCTTCTGAGTGTCATGGAATGATCCATTTCAGGGGGTTGTTTTGCTTTTAAGTTGCATGTGGTTCAACTTATGGTCATTGAAATTAACATTAAGATTTTTGAAGCCATTTCCTCACCATAAGGTAAACATGTAGTTGTATTTTTAGGAAAGCATATCTCTGTGGAGCTCTATCTGTTAGGCTGAGATAAGGAGATTTTTTTTTATTCCCCCCCCCCCCCAATTTAGTGTTGATTTTTTTCAAAACTAATAATTCTTCCCATCCACTATCTATGTTACATACAAAATAAACTAATGCAGAGATTTCAGTTGTGTTGTCTTTATGTGCCATGATATATTGAATATCTGTATATCCAGCACCAAAGAAAGGAAAAGCATACAAAGGAAAGGCATCCAAACACCATACCCCACGAGTGTTTTTGTGGTCCTAAATTCATTATCTGTAAAATGTCCCTTAATAACTACATTCTCTCTCATGAGCAAATGATATATATGTATACATATCTTATGCAGTTTTTAATGCCTATATTGATGTAGACTACATGCAGTAAAATTAATGGATGAATTAATGGATAAAAGCAAAATGACATGTAAAATTCTACAGGTAACATGAGATTATAAATTTATAAAATACTTGAATTATAAACATAAAATATAACTCTTGATTAAATTTATTGTTCTTAAGAGTTAGGCAACTTGTATAATTTTCTAGACGTTGTTGCTTTTAAGAGAAAATTTTAGAAAGTTTTGGATACCACCAAATTTGTAAAACATTCCTAGCTTTAGTATTGAAGAGATCATACATCAAGTTTTTAAGATTTTAATGGGGATTGGCATTTGACTTACTTGTCCTTAACAATATAAGCACAATCTTGTGATTAAGTCTAGAAAAGTAGTATGACAAAAATTATAATAAAAGTAAAAAATCCTTAACTTCTGTTTTTTCCTGAAACCTAAGCAAGCTATGTTTTTCCACTTCAAGTTGACACCTCTATTTCCATCTTCAACATATACAGTCTTTGCAAATATTTAATGTACAAACTAGTAAAAAAGTGCTATGTTACAGCTAATATGCTACAGGTTCTATATGGTAAGGAATTAACAAATACATGAAGTCTTAAGATTTTTTCCCTTTTGCTATTAAAGAAAAAAAGTATTATTAAGTCAATGTTTAATGAAGACCAAATGTGTATTTCATGATTTATGAAACACTATGGAGATGAAGGTCTTCCATCTCAGCAGTTTACAAAAATGGATAATCTGCTAAATTCTAAATTGCTGTTGATGAATCAACTTAAGTGTAAAATGGCAAGAGATTCTTTTTTATGCTTTTCCTCATTTTGTGTGTGTGTGTGTGTGTGATGAGAGCTCTCAATCTGTTATTTTTTAATTACCTTCCATTTTCCCTGAAGTGTGATAAGTCTTGCAGATTAGGAATGCTAAGAACTTCTGAATAACACTAAAACATGGATTGCACTCCCTATCCACAAAATGCTCTGCTCATGTGCTTGGACATTGAATAGGCTTCAGTAAACTGTTCTTTAAGCCAGTCCACTTAGAGTTGGACTATACTTGCAAAAAACACGTGATGGTCTTTGTTTTGTTACCATATCACTCTTGTACATGATGATGTAAAATAACTTTAGACACAGCTCTAATTCAAGTACTTATTCCTATATTTTAATACTGTACCGAATATTTCATTGGTTAATATGCAATGTTGATTTTCTGTGGAAGTTATATGTCATATTGATGTTTGTTCAGAGATTCCTCTTGATCTTGTATAGAATGTACATTGCTAACTTTTTTAATGATACATTCTTTTGCAAAACATCAAGCCATTTCAGTTCTGATACTAATGGTCATTATGGCATTTTATTCATTTCACTTGTCTCGTTGTGAAAGTGTTTATGCATTTTCATAAGGTGTTCTACAATAAAGCTTGAAAATTCAAAGTCCCCTTGTTAAGGAGCTTCTTCAAAGACTGATGCAAATGCAGACAGTGTTGATGATTTATGTCAAGGATTTGCTGAAGTTCAGGAATAAGCTGTATGGCTAGAAGATGTAAAGTTTAATGAAGGAGTGTGTTTTGCAAGGAAGACCATTAAGTATGAAGGATTAGAGGACAGTGCTTCATAAGTGTATTTTTGTCTGTCAAGGTAAAAGGGAAAGGTTAATGCCTTTGACTTTGTTAACAGGTTTTTTTTTCATTGTTTTCATTAGTCACTGTCATTTCTTTAATAGTTAGACTTGTCACTTCTTCAAGTCTGTGACCTAAGTTAGTGGTATGAGAAAATGTAGGCCAATTTATTTGGGATTTATTAACATGTTGGCTTTATTTGGCTTGATTTTTTACATCCTTTTATACTTTGACTGGGGTCTACCCCTGATTTAAGGCATGATATCAAGATTTATCATATTCATAAGGACAACTGAGACCTCAAGTTTTGTTGGTGTATGGCCAAAGGAAAAAGATTCATTCATTTTGAGGCTCATGTCTTTTCATTTACTGCCAGTATAACATGGTTGTAGGCTGCAGGAGGGGATGACTCAATTGTCCTTCTATTTTGCTTTGAAGATTACAAATATTTTGAGCATTCTTGAACTTTACAGGCTTGATAAGTAGCTTACAGGACCTACAGCATAGCTAAGGCATTGCATGCTTTTGCTAGGAAAGCTTAGTATTCTTCTCCAGCATGAAGGAGTCCCCCGCTTGCTTGTTTTGTGGCACAAGGCAGATGCTGAGCAGAAATTTATTCCTATTAAACCACCATTTAAATTAATTGCCCAACACCTGTCATGGCCTATCACTTTTATATCTTTCATTATACCCTGTATTGAGATAGAACCTCCAACAACTTATTGAATTCAAACGTAGTACCATGTTATGTTGGAAATCAAGCACTACTTCCTTCTATTAATTCCTAAAATTTGACTTAGTCTGTTTTTAATCTGAAGCAATCATATGGTTTTCCAGGCAAAAAAAATCAAATATAACATAAGAATACTCCGTATGTGTACACTCTAATGGTCATCAAAAAGTAATTGTCTTTTATCAATATCCTTAGGCACTGACCCTGAAAGTTTAATTTTATTCAGGAATTCGTCTTACATACAGTGTATTTTTGAGTTAACAAGTTCAGCAATTGGTATTATACTTTCAGGGGAGAATTTCAAGGGTCTGTTAAGCTCTTTAGATTCTATCTAAAAAGTAATAGAAGTATGGATCTTTGAAAAATAATGTTCTTCATATATATAGTAATTTTTACATGGTGTTTTGCAGACAAAAAGTCATATTCTGCTTGCAGAAAAGATGAAACAAGAAGTACAAAACAAAATAAAGATCACAGTTGAGGAAAAGAGAAAGAGGTAATAATAATGAGAAAGGGGGAAGTATTGCCTGTAGGGAAGACAGATAAAGAAAGCTTCTGTCCAAAAACTATGGAATATTTCTAGTATACCTACTGAGGTATCATTGTTCTGTAAACTGATCACATGTTATTACTCACACTGAAATTAATTTTTTTTATTCCCAGATGTCATGATGAAACATGAGAATATGTATGGATTACTTCTTAAAATTATTCTGATTAAATTATTTAAGTGATAGATCTTTAATTATTGATCCTATTAATCTCTGTTTTACTGTCATGCTATAAATGTTTACCCTTTAGAGTGAGCTATGCCTGATAATGCCTTAAATATTTTTAAATTTTAAGAATTATATTTATTAAGTTGCTCCATATCCTTCCTTCATGTTTTTTTTTTCCTCTTCTTTTTAACCTTCCTTGCAGGCTTTCTTTCCTGTCATTTTTATCCCATATGTTTTATTGCCTGTTTCTAGGGAAATTAAAGATTAAGAAATGGAACATTTTTGTGCATTTGTTATGTTCATCTAGAAGTCAAAAAAACCTCAACCTAAATCACAATGTTTTTATAAAATTCATAAACACTTATTTTCTGCAACTTTAATAACGTATCAACCCAAATGGTCTATGATATTTGTTGTATGATCGCAAAGATATTTTTACATCCTGACAACCTATTGAATTTTTATTTAAAAAGCCTGAAACAGCTTTTTTTTGTGAGCTTTAAAACATGTATTTTGTTGTAATACAGAGCAAAATTAGATATTTAATGTATCAGGGGATATTGTCAGCATAACTTACCAATAGGATATATAATTTCATTAAGGTTTTTAGTCACTTTTGAAAGCTGAAATTATTGAATCAACTAACATCTTTTTTTTCTCATGGAAAGTTATCTAGTGTTTTTTTCTAAGAAATCAAACATTAACTTAAAATAAGACATCATTATAAACCAGAATAATTTTGATGAAACCACTCAGCAGAAGTTGATGTAAATATCAGTAACTGTTTAATTAAATATAAAACTGAAACCAATAAACTGAAGGTTGTCAGAAGCTAAATAAATGATAAGAGAATTACCTTTACAAGAATATATGTTGAGAGAGAAAGAAAGATCACTAGTCCTGTCTTTGAGTAGTTTTATAATTTTTTTAATGCTATAAATAGTTAATAGCCTGATGATATTCATAGGACTTTTCTTGTAGAGAAAAGAGTGATTAAGATTTAAATCAATTTGTAATGTAATGAAATTAGTTACTAAACTATATACAGGATGAAGTTAAGAATAGAACTTGATCTTATCCTTTTGCAGAATAATTATGTGCATCTGGAAACATGAATCTCTCAAACTATGTTTTAAAACATAGCTATAACTATAGCCATGATCTTTTTAGGTTATTGTTTTTAGAACCCATGAAAGGTATGGTCACTGACCTCTGTGCCAGCCCATCGCCATTATGATAGATTCTTTGTGGTGTGTATGCTTATATGTGCATATGCTTTCAGTAAAGGAGAAAACACTAAGTGAACTGTTAACACAGTTCAAAACTGAGGTTAGAAATTAGCCCTAAGAAATAGAAAAGCAAGTCTTCTTGCTACTTAAACATCTAACTTCATATACAGGGTTTTGATTACAGAGTTTATCCAACAAATGAGAATAATCAAAAAGATTCAGATTTTGTTTTGAAGAAAGTATTGTATCATGCTGAGACTTCTCAGTGAATCTCACTTTCCTATAAACCTTAAGGAACTTTACGTTAAAGAGACCTAAATATTTTTTTCTGCCGTTTCTTAATGCTCTGTTGTTCATAATTAATGGAAATTATGCCAATAGAGAACATTCGAAAGTCTGTATTCTAAGTCCAAACATTACCAAGACATTCTGCTGCTCCTGACGACCACCTGTATCATTCTGTCCTGCTAAACTTACTGTACTGTGCCACAAAGAACCAAGATTCTTTGACACAGGAGACTTCATAATGTTGCAGTTTAATAGACTGGATTAGTCACTGTCACTTCTTTAATAGCTATTGAGGTTAACCTAACATAAATTTACCCTCAATTATAACTAAAATGTGGCATTGTCTATTTATAGGCAGAGGCAAAAAGTAACCACACCACCACTCTGTGGAAAAGATAGAGTGACTTTGGTTCACAAGAATGTGGTGGTGTAGATCCCCTGGGCCATGTTGCGATGTCAGGACCAGACAATATTCTGTTCTTATTTTGGCTATAAGTGCAGTGGGTTGGGACATCTGGTACTTTCTTGTCCTGGTTATGGCACAGTGAGCTAGGACAATTAGTCATTCCTCAATTGCACCTAAAAGTCCTGCTGCCTGGATCCTAGCATGCCCTAGAAGGTGCCACAATTACCTGACAAGAATTGCAGCCAAAATGAAAATGTACTGACCAAAGTCAATCAACTCATGATCCTATAAATAGCAATCCTAAGTGAAACCTTTTTATCTCTCCAGGATCACAACAGTCTGTTACTCAGCATCTCCCCCTGAGCTGGGAGGGCTCTCCAGGTGGATTTCATGAGGATTTTGAAGAATAAATTTCACATGGTTTTCCAAGATCATCATCTCTTGATCAACAATGAAAAGGTAAAAGATTATCTGCTGACAAATGCTGTTGAAGGAGAATAATGAGTAATTCACTACAATTATATTTCATAAGGTTTCAAAGATCATTTGGTCCCAGTAATTTACTACAAATGGCAAAGGGAGAAAAATCGTGAACATAGGTTGACCTCTGTATCTCTATGTGTGCATGACTCAATTTAGGGAACTAGATAACATTGAATACAGCAATTTTTTTTTTTAATCACTCTAATAATTGTCTGATGATTAAGTATTGTTTAAAATCATATAACCTAGTCTTGCAGTTTACTGTAATAATGCTAATAAATCTTCAATTCCTGTTATTTCATAGTTGTGTAGGATCCATAACCACTCAATCCCTGACAAATTGGCATAATAACACAATGGGAGATTTTCCTTCCCTTTATATTAATTACATCAGACATAAACTGTTGACCAAGTCTAGGACTAAATCTGTATCTGCCTACTCCTAGACTCCTCTCTGAGGAGTTTAGAAAGCAAGGGGGTCCGTTCTGAACCTCATGACCCAGCAGGAGGTCATCCTTGCACTTTTCCATTAGGCACAAACTTTGATCAAGTATGGGACTAAAATTGGATCTAACCACACCTAAGCTCCATCAGGAGTTCAGAAAACAAAGGGGTCCATTCTGAACCTCATGACTCAATGGGAGGTGTCCCTTACCCTTTTTTGTCTCCAGTCTCTGTGTAATCAAAAATTACCCAGCACTCTGATGGACCAAAGTAATTTACAAGTTTAAATTTCAGGTGAGAATGTAATACTCTAAAACTAATTCACAATTTGCATAAATACTCTTTTTCAGAAAGATGACCCAAGATGTCCACACATTCACTCTCAAAAGGGAAAACCTCCTGCTTAAAGGTACCCAGAAAAAGAACCACTCACACACAAAGGAGTGGGAGGTCAATCAAGGATATATCAGGATGAAATATTCACTAATCAAAGAGTGGTGAGGTCTCTCTCAGTCCTGAGAGGTTTCCTTGGGCAGTGTTGCAATCCAAGAAAGGAGTCCTTGACTGCAAGCCCACTGCTCCGAGGAGGGCCCACTCAAATTAGCCCTCTAGATGGGCTCCATTTATAGCCCAGTCGAGTCTGACCTGTGGCAGATTATAATTTGCTGGGAGCAAGCACACAACAATGGCAAGGTAAGGGCCTGAAGAAAAGTATTCAAGTTTTAATGGCCATAAAGCCTTGATCGTTATCTTTGTCAAGCCCAAGTCTTTGTTGAGGCTTTGTCAGGGCTACTGCACCTGCCACATTAAGAAATATGAGACAAAAAAATGGTGAGAGTGGAGGCAGAACCGAACATTGTTCTCATTCCAACTTTTTTTTCTGTACAGTAACATATTACCTTTCTCTTTTTCTAGTTCTAAGAAACTTTAATTGCTTTCTACACACCAAGATGGTTTTGCATTAAAATACATTGTAGCTGGCAGATTAGAGCACATATGTATGGAATAGATTTGTATTCCTCAGATTGGAGATCCTTTGAGCAAATGGATTCCCTGTCTAGGCTTCCCTAACTGGTAAATAATAGTAGTAACTACTAGTAGTAGCCTGGTAGGACTACACATTTCATAAGATGCTTCTACTGCATTTTGTGTTTTATACCCAATCAGTACAAGTTCCTGGTATAACAGGAAGAAACATTACTTGTCTTAAAGATTATGCACCTTAATCATTTCAATGATTGAAGTTAATGACTTGTTATACTTTGATCAGATGTGTGTTTCCAGTCCATTGTAAAGGAATTAATATGGCTCATGACAACACAATATCTTATCAATGGGTAGTTTTGATCTTCAGAAGCTGATTGAAAAGTTAATAAATCTCTTCAACTAAGTGTCAGTCACTTTTATGTCCACACCCATCAACAGGAGACTAGAGATGTTCAGAGAATTTTATTAATACTAAAGCTAAGTATTTAAAGACTTTTTAGATTTAAAATAAAGGTAACTATTAACTTAAGTGCATTTTACTTAAGATGCAGAATAAGTGTCCGAGGATTTGGGTTACAATTTAGTATAAGTAAATCTTAAAAGATGTGCCATAAATATATATAATTTTGCATTCTGAAATTTCTGATGTTAGTAAATTGAACTTTACTCTAAAATACAGTGTGTGACCTCTCATTCAATAGGGAACTGTTCAAAATTAATATGGACGACAAAATTTAGCCAATAGAAATTCCTAAAGAAACCACAGGAGTACTCATTGCTTTCCTAAGTAGCAGATAGATGAAAACAAACCAAGTATTCTTTCTTCTATTTGTGTTTCCAAAGCTTTCTGTAGATTTCTGATTTAAGATGCTATTTCACAGCTTTTTAATGAGTCCACTCAATATAGGTTTTACAAAGTGAATCACCAAATGAGAATACTTATCACTACAAGAATAAAAAGCTTTACATTAGATTTACCTTCTGTTTGCTTTTGTAGAAGAATTGCTCTTCCTTTAAGCTCTAAACACACTAGTTATAGGAGATCTTAACATATATATATAGATAGATATATTAACTACAACATGTCAAGAATAATAAAGGACAAAGATAGAGAAAAATAAAATAACTTTAAGGCTGACATTATAAAGAAGTAGAATAAATAATAGCCAAATATAATAGTTTTTATTATCTTTTAGTCTTCCCAGTAGCTACATTTCACGTTCAGATATTGTCTATTGTACCAAAATATTTTCACTAGTACCGTGATGGCACTTTTTTTCAATACATATGACACAGAAGATGTTAGAAGCAATTTATTTTATTTTTTTTTATCCATAGTTTAAATTCTTCTATATGAAAAGCCTTACAGTTTTATCTTCCTCTGGTTCTGATTGTGTTGCCCAAATTAGCTAAGGGAATAAAGATTAGGAGGAAAAATATTAAAAAAAAACCAAAAAAAACCCCAAACCTTTAAAAACACAGATGGATAGAAACCACTTCAAGCTCATTTTTGTCCAAAATGGATTGCCTATGACTAGTCAATGATATTACTGAGCTGACACATATTTTACACATATATAAATAGATTAAATTTATGCTAGTTGTTTGGGGCTTATATAAAAGACAAGATTTGCAAATTGACTTACTAAACAGAAAACTGTTTTAATGAGTTTTTAAAGTTTTTTCAAGGTTTTTTTAAACCATTAACAAGATCCCACAGAATGTCAAGGGAGGGAATGGACGTCACATGTCCTATCAGAGAGATACTGCAATTTCCACAGAGGTAGTGGCAATTAATAAATAAAATCAATAATGTCAAGACTGACTCCTGAAAATATTAAAAAGGAGTTATTTTATCAAAGGCAGGGCAGGAGACATATTTGGATTTTACTAGAATTCCAGTACATCCCTCAGAGTAGGGACTGAAGGTAAACAAACAAACAAACAAACAGACAACATTTTCTTTCTTCAGGTACTATTCTTCACAGATGCAACATGAAGGCCTAAGAAGTGGGGTTTTGGGCAAAGTGGGGACTGCCTATCTACAGAAACTGAGAAGAGGCCAGGGTCCTTTAGGAAGTTCTCATTTAATAGAGCGAGGAAAGAACTAAAATAATTTGTTTTCAACAACTTACTCTTACTGCAAAAAGAAAGATAATAGTTGTAAAGCCCTGTAGCTAAATACTGATGGAACTTTTTTTGAATAAGAAGTATTTTCTCCACAGTAATCACTGAGCATTCTTAATATGATGATTATTTTGGAATAGTATTATGTCAAATTTGAAATAAAATGTTTTTATTTGAAACAGGAAATTTATTCCAAAATATGCCAAGCAGTGGGTAATTTCCCTGGATATGAGAAAATTCTTTCATACCTATCTAAATGAAGAAATTGTTAAGTAAATACATTGGGTGCTGTCTGTCAACTGGTCTTTAAGGAATTTTTCACTTCTAGGTTGAGACCATAAAATTATTGTAGGTAATTTGAAATCTCAGTTGTTATAATACTTTTACATTTGCATATTCATGTTATGAAAGTAGTTTCTGTTTCAACAGACTTCTTCCGTTGTCTACACCTGACATAATATGGGACAAGAGAAAAGCTAATGCTTCCTAATACATTTGGGAATATAGTCATATCATAAGCCAACTATTTTCATTTTATGTCCTTGGAACACAGTGAATGTATGTTTTATAGAACAATACAAGGAATTGCAAGAGGTATGTAAGGCAGTGATAACTGCCTTACATATTTCTGCCTTACATATTTCAGCAACAATACATCTACTGTAACTTTTCAGAAGACCTCAAAACTAAATCAGAAGCAGAAAGTAGTTTCTGTTGTATAACTGTCTGACAGCCTTTTCTCCTATTTTTCTTTTAGCCTGTTGGATTGATCATAGTAATTTCTATATCTAGCATTTGTGGGAAAAAAAAAAAAAAAAAAAAAAAAGAAGAAAAAAAAGGACTGTAATCTATCTATACTTTAAATAAAACTTTGGAGGTATTAATTAATTTAGTTATTTGACTTGGTTGATCTTCAAATAATTTAAGAGTAAGTTGAATGAAAAACACGTTAGAGAACAGTGATCCTCATAAAATAAAAGATACTTACATTTTTTAACACTTAGATGTGCTCCTTGCTGTGAATCTGAAGGAGCTTTTTAATTTTCAGTACTACTGGATTTGCCACTATCAAGGTTTTTGAATACTACAACCTATCTGCTTCAGGTAAAGAAGAGAAGAGCAGATTCTTTCCAACACCCAATAGTTTCTTCTGTCTCTCCCTGGGAAGTAAAATTAAAATATGTCCAGTGGTTGAAATGTAGACCAGTAAAGTTGGTAACCTATTTAAGAAGAAAAGGAGAGAGGTGCAGAAGTCAAAATTATAAGAGGATATAAGACCTCAGAAAAACAAACAAACAAACAAACAAACACCCCGAACCCAGATGCAAAACTCACAACACTGGCACAATATCTAACAAGAGTATCTAAACTAGTTCAACTGACTATAACATTGCATCTACCTTTAGTAAGAAGAACAAGCGGTCATAGTGGCAGTCATTTTAAAAATAAAATTCCTAGGTCTTAAATGAACATACGTAATTATATCTAATTATGGGGTTTCTGTTTCATCTGAAGGAAATGTTCATTATCCATTTGCTTCCAGTAGGTTAATTTTTTTTTTTTTTATTTGGTGATTCAGAAAGAAATTTTTTAAGAAATTAAAATAGTGAGTTTACCCTCAGACAAAAAAATATTAGCTTCAGCATCTAGGCAAGAAAGCAAATAGGAAAGCCTCTTATTGCACCAAAGGGCAACATTGAAATATTTCGAGAAAGATACTGAACAGCAGCTGTGTGTGTTTGCAACCAAGAAGGCAAATTATATCCTGGTCTGCATCAAAAGAAGTGAGGCCAGCAGGACAAGGGATGTGATTCTGACACTCCACTCTAGTGAAACCCCACCTGAAGTATTGCACCCAGATCTGAACAGGAAAGATGTGGACCTGCTGGAGTGGGTCCAGAGGAGGACTGTGAAAATGACCAGAGGGCTGGAACACCTCTCATATGAAGAAAGGATGAGAGCGTTGTGGTTGGAATGCTGAAGATGAGAAGGCTCTGGGGACACCTTTCAATACTTAAAGGGGGTCTATAAGAAAGATGGAGACAATCTTTTTAGCAGGGCCTGTTGCGACAGGACAAGTGGTAATGGTTTAAACTCAAAGAGAGTACATTTACACTAGATATAAGGAAGAAATTTTTTACAATGAGGGTGATGAAACACTGGCACAGATTTCCCAGAGAGGTGGTAGATACCCAATCCCTGGGGACATTCAAGGTGAGGTTGGATGGTGCTCTGAGCAGCCTGATGTAGTCAAAGATGTCCCTTCTCACTACAGGAGGGTTGGACTGGTGACATTTAAAGGTCCCTTCCAACTTGTAATTACAACGATTTTGTAATAAAACTGTCTCATATTATTTCCTGCTGAATATTTGAGAAACTTGAATGCATCCAGAGGAGGAGAGCAAAACTGGTGAAAAAGCTGGAAGGAATGTCATATGAGTGGCTAGGTCTTGTCTAGTTTGGAGAAAAGGAGTCTGAGGGGCAACCTCATTACTCTCCACAGCTTCCTGAGGAGGGAAAGTGTAGACAAGAGAGTGTTGGTCTCTTCTCCATGGCATCCAGGACACAGGGAATGTCTCAAAGCTCTGTCAGGGGAGGTTCAGGCTTGACATTAGAAAACATTTCTTTATTGAGAGGATGGTCAAACACTGGAACAGGCATCCTAGAAAGATGGCTGATAATCCAAGCCTAACGGTGCTTAAGAGGTTTTGGAACAATGCCTTTAATAATAAACTTTAACTTTTGGTCATCCCTGAATTGGTCAGATAGTTGGACTACACGATTACTGTAGGTCCCTTGCAACTGAAATATTCTATTCTATTCTATTCTATTCTATTCTATTCTATTCTATTCTATTCTATT
>JANVCC010000018.1:45129192-45193718 GCA_025345505.1 Todiramphus chloris collaris | reverse complement strand
AAGGGCTTGGTGGGCACCTGGTGCCGTGCCGGGGTCAACCCACCACATTCAGTTTTGTTTTTTGTTTGTTTGTTTTTCAGAAGGTACTATCAGTTTTATTTTCATATGGACAAATTTTTAAAGTGCAATGAGGGTAATGTGTGTTTTGACCATGTGTCCCTCCACTTCTGTCTAGAAAATCCATAAACAAACACAGCAGTTGTTCTCACACTTGCATCAGCTGACTTCAGAAACGGAGGTATTGACCCCATATACATGATCTATCCCTTATTCTGGTACCACACATCCTTCATTTCCAAGACACCACTCTCAAGCCTCCAAACCTCCTACCAAGCAGGTACAAACCAGAACCATCACCTCTTTTTTTTTTTTTTTTTTTCCCCGCAGTCTAAGACTCACTTCAACAGAGAAAGTGTTTGCTCCTATTTCATCCTATTGATACAGTCAAACAGGTATGCAGGTTCTGGATTAATATGATAGGGTTCACAATCATGATGTGACTAGGATAAAGACTCCTTCTTAGCACAGCAATTACTTCATGGCCAAGTAACTTGATGGTGAAAACATATTTACCAGAAAGCTATTATGTCAAAACTTTCTCTAAAATCATTTTATGCTTCACTGACTATGGTTCAGTCTAGACATAATCAAACCAACTTTAAATGAATTCTCTCAGGCATAGGTAGCAGTCTAATTTTGTGAGCAGAGCATATTACACAACCCACTAGAGAAATACAAGTGCATCTGCTGAAATACATGCTACCACCACTGGACTAAACCTACTAACTGAATGAAACAGTTAAATACTATTTATTCAGCTGGAAATGAAGAAGAGATGATACCCTTGTCAGTGTTCCACATCAGAAAAATAAAATTAATTGCTCCTGTGTTATCATACCAAATGTGAATATTAATTAGGTTCTCTAAACTGCATGAGAATTAGTGTAGTTTAATCTCCTATTGAGAAAGCCTGGAAATTACCTGATGAGACATACAGTTTGTTTGAAAAAGATCAGAATTGGTGGCCCAGTATCTCACTGATTGAACAGCAGAATGTAGTAGAGATCTTATAGCTGAGATTCCAAATCTTTTCTGGTTGAAAATACATTTTGTCTCTTGAAAGTGTAACACTACAGTCTAATGTTCTTGCTGCTAAACAGTGGTCTACTCTTGTTTAATGGTGAACTGGGAGAAGAATCCTCATGCATCTACTATCCCAGAAACATTAAAGGTTCAAGATAAAGGAATGCTTGTGTCTATCTCTTGATTAGTAAGGGAAAATGTAGCTACAAAGCCAGCTCCAGCTGCATAACTTGAATTGCAGAAGGCAACATCATGATGATGATGTATTCTCTCAGTATTAATCATGTTGTTAAAAAGAAGTTAAAATGCAGGAGAAAAGCTTCCATATTGTAAGTGATCATACTCAATTTTTTTTTTATCTAATATCTCATGTATTCCTGGTTTGTCTTCAGTACTGGGAGGTCTTTTTGCTGAAGTTCCAGAAATGAGTAATATTTGTTCTTCTTTGAAGGAAGACAACAATAGGAATGATCTTAGTCTTTTAAATGAAACTGACAGTTATAATGTTGTTCAGTGGTGAAGCTTCTCACCATGACTAGAATTTCCCTGTACATTAACTGGAAACTAATTTGCTGAAATCTCTCAATAGTTTCCTGCTTAAGACTACCCAAAACCCAAAGGACATTTTTAGAAAAGACAGAAATTACTATCTTCAAACAAATATTAGACCCATCTTTGTTATGACATCAGTTGTTCTCAGCATATTCAGACTGCATTTCCAAGCTACGTTACAACTACAGAAAAGATACTAATACTAAATGATGGCACTAGTATCAGTTGATGTGTGGTATTTGGTAGTATAGTACATCAATTATCTACCAAACAAGTTCCTGATTTTTGTTTTACTGAATGCTAAAGTATTTCTTTTGGACAATGAGTTTTCACATATATGAAAGGTGAACATGATTCCAGAATGAATGGAATGTATGTTATTTTCAGTTTCACAGGATAGTATTGCTTTCATCTCCTTGTTCTTGGAGGAAAGGAAAAAAAAAATGGAGGGGAAAAAAAAAAAAAAAGGCAAGCAAAGGAGAGCATGAGAAAGAGAGATAAGTTTGTATTTGAAAATGTCTGTTTAAAGAGAATCCTAACCAGGGTACTGTTTTGGGTTTTCTATGTTCCTAAAGGAAAAATGTAGAGCTAATCATATGTCTATGTTTAACCAGTATCCAGTTGCTCTACTACATGATGATTCCTCCCCAGCAGAGAAGGGGAATTGGGAAAAGGAGAGAAGACCCATGGTTTGAAATGAGAAAAGATTTAATTAAACAGATAAACAAATACCAATGCCAGTATAAAGTATACAAAGTTATACTGACCCCAGTGAATGCACAGCAGTTACGATAAATGGGAAAACAGTTCTCAGAAGCAGAAGAAGGAGAAGCAGCAGAAGAAAGAGGAGGAGCAGAAGAAAGAGGATGGGGTACAACTGTCCTGTCTGACTCCAAGCTGCTAATGGCCTGCAGACCATGGCAGGCCTATGATTCTGTCCCAGAGAAACCAGTATAGTGTTTCACCCCTTAGCCCATATAATTTATGTCATGCCTAAGTCACTACTATTCTTCCTGTCTCTCAACACATGTATACATGTATGTATTAATGCTTTGTTTCATTAGTTATTTCTCCTGAAAGTTCATTGAATTAATTTAGACCAAGCCCAGGGTTTCCATCTCTTAGACAGGTAAAGTTGGGCACAGCAGGATGACAGGCAATGCATCTGGAGTTCACAGCTGGTTTATCTGGTGCAGTCTGTGTTTACGATCTGTGGTGAAGATGCTGATCTTGGGTAAATTACTGGGAACTGGTTGCTGGGATTTATTCTTCATTAATCTAGATAATTCTTACTGTAATAAATAAACAGATAAATGGTGACAAGCAGTATCATATAACAATTAACATCATACAGTTCAAATTACTGGCTATTCTCATCCAAAATCAAATCTCCTTAAGGTATGCATCTAACTTTCCCATCTTTCTGTGAACCAAGTGCACCCAGGTCCTTGAGCGAAAGTAACCCCACAATTGGGTTTGCCTTGGCTCTAGATGTCAGTAACCTGGACTATTTTCCCAAACATATTCTTTACATACATCACAGGGACATTATCTTCTTTTACAGAATGTATAAATTCCAGTTGAGCAGGACTGGCTCGACTGGCAGATCCTCTGGTATTAACTAACCAGGTAGCTTTTGATAAATGTTCATCCCAATTTTTGAAGGTCCTGGAACCTAGTGCTTCAAGTGCAGTTGAAGTACTAGTCTGTTGCATTGTTCAACTTTCCCAGTTACTAGGATATGATATGGGGTGTGATATATCCACTTGATGTCATGTTTTTTGGCCCAGATGTCTGTGAGACAAACTAATTCTGGAAAGAGAGTGTCTTGTGCACAAATGGGTCCAAGTGGCTCTGGTGGACAATACCTCCATTGCCATTAATCATGTCTTGTAAATAAGAAGCCCATCTATGTGATCTAGGAGGCTGCTCACTGGAAACTGAAGCAGCGCTTTTCCTGGAAGGGTCTCCTTTTGTGGTTGTTTTTCCTTGCAGTTAATGCATGTGTGCTTGCAAGACCGAAGTAAGTTTCCCATCCCATTTTTTCATGACTTGTCCGTGAAGAAGACACAAGAAAAACCACAGGGTGCCTTGTGATGTGTACCATCTTTCTCAAGTAGGCCTTATGGGAGAATGCTTTCTCCTGACAACTGATATACTTGTTGGTACAGATGGGGAATGGAAACTATCCTCCATCTGGGACAATATTTATAATGAGCATGATGCTTATGGTCTGGGATATACCTGTGAGCCAGCTCAGGTCAGCTGCCCTAGCTGTCTCCAACCTACTAATGGCCTGCAGATCATGTCTGGACTATGATTCTGTCTCAATGGAACAAGGACATAATAAATTTTGATATGCTGACTTTTATTGCAAATTGTTTATTTATAAATGCTGGGATTATTTAAAAAAAAAAAGTATGAAGGAATTTCAGATGTATCTGAACCAGCATAATATAACAGGTGATCAGAAAGCTAGCACACTGAAATACATGTATGAAGACAATCACCTTCCCCATACTGAAAAAGGGAGTGACCTTTGACCAAGAAATACTTCCCAAAGGGCCAAAATTAGTCCTTTAAGTCTTATTTCATAGTCCATTACTGAGAAATAATGCTGTTGCCAGCAAGATGTGTCCTGCTCCACTGTCTTCTCTCAGCAGCCCCACCTGCACTCTCTGTAAGTGCATGTGAGAAACTGTTACCACTCCTGTAAGTACAGGGTTTAGAGAAGATCTAATGCAAACCTCTCCTATAATCAAGACCTTGCCAAGTGAACAGTTTGGCTTGTTGAACAAAATCATTCTTCTTTTCTGAGAGGGGCTGGAAATTAATTACCTTTACCTAAGGTGTTCCAATTTTTTCTAGGTAATTTGCAGTTCATACTGCCATTTTCTTTCTTCAGGTAGATTTCATTCACAATTTTTCCAATCATAACAATCTTTTTATGTTGAAAGACAAATTATTCTAGAAAATTCCCAACCAGTTCCACCTGTAGTACACTACTTAGTGTAAAACATTGGTTTTTACTCTGTTCTGCTTGGGAAATCTGACTAGTTTAAGACTGAAGAATCTTGAACATAACATTTGAGTGATAATGCCAGTGCACCATTTACTGGTGTGCTGCTGCTGCTACCAGTAATATCAGAGGCTCTTGCTGGATAGAAACATAGTTCTGCAAAAGAATGTGTAGCTGAAACACACTCTTCTTCTTTAAAAAGGAAGCCACCAACTATAATGAGATTATACCAGAACAGATTTTAGTATTTGTTATTCAAAACATATTCTCATGTCAATAGGCTTGTTTCTTATCACTGACGACATGCATATCCACATGTAGAAAACTGGATATAATATGGCAGCTGTAAGCATTACTAAAAGGTAAGAAGAATCTTCCTTTTCATTTGTTAAAGATATAGTTAATTTGTATTTAATTTTCCTTTTATTTGTTTTATCCATGTACTTTTATCTGGTTATATAACCAAACTTTCAGAAAAATCTTTTCCTGTTTTATGTCACTAATGTCCATCCCATACAGGACACACTGGCTTTGACTGTCAGGAGGACTTTTTTTTTTTAATAACTTGATTATTATTGTACAACTTTTTTTTTTGATAGAAAATTGATTGTGATTTTATATGCCTAAGTGGCAAAATTAGATTTGTACAATCAACATAGTGGAAGTAGTTATCTCCTCCTACTTATCATTTACACACCTCTTCTGAAATATCAGGATATGTTCAGGTCTTTCACTGATCAGCCAACAATATCTATGTAAAGCATTGGTTTTTCTAATGCTGCATTTTTTCCACTATTTTAAACACTGAAGCTATTTTGTTTTACTTAAACTATTCTACTCCCTCTCTCCAATCCCAACTGTCAAACTGCCAGTCAAATCAAATGGTCCAGTTTATTCTCGCCTCGGACCTAAAGTATTGTTTCCTCTGGTCACATTAGCTTAAGAAATACACAAGTATCTTGTAGCACCATCTAGCTAACTCCTGATGTAACATTCTTCACCAAAGTTTTACAGTTCCTTTTGGAAATTTTTTTACTCCATTTCTACAAACCTCACATACTGTTCATTTTTAGCCCCCCATATAAAATCGATCTCTTCCATAAAGGAAGAAAACTTTCTCTGATGTAGCTGTAGGCTCATTTAACATATGATAAAGTGTACTTTAATAGCAAGCAGAAGGCTGTCTGGAAGGGCAAGCATTACTAAGAGGATCACACAGGTTTTGTACTGTGAGATGGGTATTCTGTGGTGGGTGGTCCAATGCAATCCTGGCAGAACTGCGTATGCAGACTGTCACTACTATGAAAAGTTGATACCAATAAGACAGTCACATTAACATAATGTGCGTTTGCAGTTTCCTTCTAATAGTTATACAAAATGACACATTTTTTCAAAGAAAACCATAGGAACTTAGATGTGGAAACAAAGCTGAATATATTTTATGATTAATCTTACATTTTGTTCTTTCTACCTATGATATGTAAGAGAAATATATTAAAATTGTTTGCTATGCCCCATAACAAAAGAGCACAAGAGCAATTAATTCCTTCTTTTCTTAAGCAGTGAGTAGACCAATATGTTTTCTTCAAGGATAACTACATTTCTCCTTTTCCAATATATTTTTTTAGTCTGCTTCCCTTTCCTTTCCTCAACTCACTATACAAACGTTTTATTTACAGTGCCTTGAATTTCCTACAAGATTCTGGTTTGACCCTGTATATCAGAGACTTGCAACAGTTTTCTGCTCACAACGTAATAAACCACTGTATGTGCTGGAACTGCCTCTTTCAGTCTCTTCATCATGTTTCCATTTTGTACACCTCTGCCATCAAGCAATATGAAACTTGACCAATTGAATAGTAGCTTAGAAAGCTAGAGAAATACATCAAAATGAATGCTATTAGCGATCAGTAACAGATTTAATATTTACAACTGAGTTGATGTAGGATTTGTAACGTTCCAGTAATTCAGTTAGCACTACATTAGTAAAGGAATGATGTGAACTTAATCTGTTTTTTCTTCTTTTGAATTAAATTAATAAAATACATTAAATATTAGATGTAACCAGTTATTTCTTTTCTGTTCACCATAAATACACAGCATAGTAGAATTCTGAAAATGGACAAAGCTTAAAATGTGAGGCAGTTCCAAAATTTAACATTTTCCCCAACAAAATTATTTATATACTCACAAATGTACATAAAGTAGGTTTTGTTGTATTTATCCATGCCTAAAACATTTCAACTGACTTCTCTTAGAAAAAGCAGAAAATAAGAATTAAGTTAGTTTGCAAGTGGTCACTAGTTCAAATATTCCGGTTGCTAATTTTGATGAGGATCTGAATTTTAGATAGCATATATAAAAAGTAAGGATTACTGTAACTAATGTGTGTACTTCTATTATTGTGATAAAAAAAAAAAACAAAACAACTTTTTTTATAATGTTTAGTAATTCTAAAAGGTAGTGGGATGAGTTTTCATATTTTAATTTTTATATTTCTTTCTCTATTTCAGTTAGGTTCTGAAACCCACACTTTAAAGTTACTAAGATACCTTAAAGATACCTTGAAAGATGAATTAAGGCTGACAATCATTTCCAAATATCAGGAAATTGGCCGCAGTGGGTAATTTCAGGTTATTGACTTCTCCTAGAACTCACCAAGGAGGGTTCATCTGTAAGATATTGAATGCTACTACTGACAGTGTGCTGCATTTGTAATACTATAGTTGCTTTAGATTGGTCATTTAATATAGAGAAAAAAAAATCTGCTGTCTTATTTTTTTCTTCCATGCCCACTTTTCCCATTACAGGGATCATTTGATCCCACTGGGAGCAATGCATTTTATAATTCAATTCATTAAGATGCATTAACTAATTGTCTTCATTCTCTTGCAGTTAATTAAACTAAATTGAGTCAATTATACTTTTCTATCTCTGTCTTTTCTTTTGCCTAATCTAAATTGGTGAAAGTGAACCTTAGCTGGAAAATAAAAAAGAAAAAGCACTGCCTACAGCAAAATCTGAAGCTCTAATATCATAGTGTGAATACAGTTTAAAGTCAAAGTGATATGAAAGACTTTCAGCCTTGTTTACCTATTATAAAGGTTGATTAACTGGTGTTTGTTGTGTTTGGGTTTTTTTGTCTGGGTTTTTTTATGTTTGTTTATTTGATTCGTTGTTTGGTTTTGGGTTTTTTTTCAGAACACGGTTCCAAGAAATGGATGTTGATGTACATTTCATTTAGGAATTTCAACATAAGACAGACATGGTAAAAAGCTGTCATTACATAGTGCTCATTTTACAGATAAAATTTATTCTGGATGTCACATATTCATCAGATTGCCATTGAAATGAGAAACAAACAAGCAAACAAACAAGTTTTCATAGAATCGTGGAGTAGTTTGCTTCAGAAGGGACCTTAAAGATCTTCCAATTCCATTCCCTCTGCCATGGTGTCATGCTTTAACCTGATTTGGCAACTAAGTATCAAACAGTTGCTCTCCCACTCCTTGCTCCTCCCAATGAGATGGGGAAGAACATTGGAAAGAAAAAGTAAAACTCATGGATTAAGTTAAGAGAAGTTTAATAACTAAAATGAAATAAAATATAACAATATAAAAAAATAGTAAAATATAATAGTAATAGTAAAGGAATATAACAAAAAGAGGGAGAAATAAAACCCAAGAAAAGGCAAGTGATGCACAATACAATTGCTCACCACTCTTTGACTGATGCTCAAGATGCAGTTCACCCCTCCTGGCCAACTACCCCCACTTTAGATAGTAAGTGTGATGTTCTATGGTATGGAATATCCCTTTGGGTACTTCCAGTCAGATGTCCTGACTATGCTGCTTACTGGCAGAGCATGAGAAACTGAAGAATCTTTAACTTAGTATATGCACTACTTAGCAACAACTAAAACATCAGTGTGCTATCAACATTATTCTCACACTACATCCAAAACACAACACTGCACCAGCTGCTAGAAAGAAAAGTTAATTCTATCCCACCTGAAACCCACCTGCCATGGTCAGGGACACAACCCACTAGACCAGATTACTCAAAAGCCTCATCCAATCTAGTTGAACACTTCCAGGAATGGGCCATCCACATCCTTTCTGGGCAGCCTGTTCCAGTGCCTCATCACCCTCACAGTAAAGAACTCCTTCATTGCATCTAACCTAATTCTTTCAATTTAAAGCCATTACCTCTTGTCCTATCACTACATGCCACGTGAAAAGTCCATCCCCATCTTTTCTGTAGGCCCCCTTCACGTACTGGAAGACTGCTATAAAGTGGAGCTATAAAGAGAAGGCTCTTCTCCAGGCTGAACAACCCCAACTCTCTCAGCCTGTCTTCATGGGAGAAGTGCTGCAGCCCTCCGGTCATCTTTGTGGCCCTTCTCTGGGTCCACTTGGGCAGGTCCATGTTTTTCTTATTCTGGGAGGCCGAGAGCCAAATAAAGTAACCCAGGCAGGATCTCACAAGAAAAGAGTAGAGGGGGAGAATCACGTCCCTGGACATGATGGCCATGCTCCCTTTGATGCAGCCCAGGATATGGTTGTCTTTCTGGAATGTGAGCACACATTGCTGGGTAATTTTGACCTTCTCATCAACCAATACTCCCAAATCCTTCTCCTCAGGGCTTCTCTCAATGCATTTACCTATACCCTCCTTAAAGAATAGTACGTACAGAATTCATAGTTTATTAGCTACTTTGAAATAATAGAATTAACCTTGTAATTGTTTCTCCACCCCACCCCCTTTCTATTTTTTCCTTATGCATTTTTTGTTAGAATTATTTTTCTACTAATACACTGATATCAGAAAACATAAATTTGAGAGGGTGTTCATGGAAATAAAATGGAACATTTCCAGAAGTATACCTGATCCAATTGAAAACATAATAATATTTCTGACCTGTGGAAACCACAAAGGATAGTGATAGAAGGTAAAAAACTTTTCTTCAGTTCACTTTTCTTTCTTCTCTCTGTTAGCTGTGGTCATGCACACAAACATCAAAAATGAGCATTAGGGGTCACTTCAGAAATGGTGTTGAATTAGTCTAAATGGTGACCACACATGACCTGTGAATTGTCTCTGTGTTTATTTTCCCTTGGTACAAATATACAAGAAGAGAAGACCAAAGATCTAGTGGTACAAAGAAACATGATATGTGAATCATTTAACTAAAATTACAGCCCAGAGAAATTTGTAGTATCTAGCACTTAATCTGATCATGACAGTTTGGGGATTTCACAGAGATTAAATGTTTTCTGCCTTACTATCATTCTACCACCTCTTTATTCCCTACAAAATGGAAACTCAGCCTTCCCTGTCTTGAAGTTGTACCTTTTGGGTGAGACAAAATAGTCTCCCAATGACATATTTCTCATCCCTTTCACCCTCTGCTTAGATATGATAATATTACTTATAAAATAGGTTACTATCAGAGATGATGTGGGGAAAGGGATACAGGACATTGATTTAGACATGTCTCTCTTCTATTTCACACTTTTATATTGCAATTGCTTTCATTTTTCTCCTATCAGAGAATTTCTTTACATGGCTGATACTTTATTTCAGTTCTTCCATAGGTGACCTGCCACAAGAGCTACTATTCTATCATATCTATCTATCTATCTATCTATCTATCTATATATATATATATATATCTCTCAACCTCCAAGGATCTATAGCTTCCTGTCATTCATTGACCATGTCTTCCTCTCAATAGCTTTCTGGACCTAGGTTTCTAAAATTATTTTTAATTAAGAACAACAACAACAGGCTTGAGAACTTTACAATTAATTCCATATTTCCACAGTCCCTCTAATTTACCTAACCTGACCTCATGAAACCCAAGATGTGAGTAATTTAATGACAAAATTAATTCAGAAATATGCACTTGTTCTGACGAAAGCTAAAGAATGTGGGGGTTTTACATCATTTCAGTTTTGGTCCTTATCCTGCTTCTTTTCATGAAGACTTCAAATTGTGCATCAATATCCAGAACACGTCAGATAGCTGAGAAAGCATGGACTTCTATTCATAGATTAAAGACCGTATTTTACTTCTTTATGAGACAGATATTACTAATCAAAGATTTCTATTGCTTAATTTAAGGAACTGAGATTTGTCTGCTACTGTATCTAGTCAGATAGATATTTGTGAGTTTCTTTTCTTCTTTTAACAACATTGCCCATGAGTTCGAATATATCTCTAAGGGGGGATAAGGAAAGTCTCTTTGGTGTATTCCTATATCTTCAAACCCTCTTCAAACACTATTACTCTTTGTATATTAGTTACCTTGCCCTAAAACACTTCAAAGTTTATTCTGATTTTGCTAAAGCCAGAAATATCATTGATGAGTTTCATTATTGATTGTAACACAGATCTCCCTGTGCTAGAGAGAGAACACTAAAATCAAAGGATGGTGAGACCAACTTCTGTTTATCAAAGTACACAGTATCCTTCAGTAGCAGGGTTACTAGCTGGTGTGTCAAGATAAGTTTATGCACTAGAAAAAGATAGCCACTCTGATCTCAAAAGATTGGTTTGAATGGGAAATGTAGCATTTCTCATTCACTGATACTGTGTATGCATTGAAATCTCAAGACAGGAACAGTGTGATGAAAAGTAGCAGCTTAGAGCTAGTTTTGCTTCTGCATATGGGCCTCTTTCAAAGTGTAATTGTAATTTTACTTTACAACAGAGGACTGGAATAATCTCACATTCAGACAGAAAATCCCTCCGTAGGTACACTCTGTGCTAAAATATTCCAAAAAATATGTTCCTTTTATAAAATACATCTCTTAAACAGCACCCATGCTTACCAATAATGTTGTTTTTAAAAGCAAGCTGCAAAAAATTTGTAGTCCCACAAGGCACCTGATTCTTTCCAGACTTTAATGTTTTTTCCTCTTTCTTAAAAAAGTACAGATGCAATAGTTCATATGGTCTTTAAATAGGACAAAGGTACTTGCAAACCTCACGTGTCTTATTTTCTATAAGATGGTTCTCCTTTCTCAGACAAAAAATATGACTAAAGTGATAGAAAAAAATATGAAAATGAGTCTTTGTCCTAGCCATCATTAAAATATTATTTCATAGACATGGTAGTGTTTGAGGCAAACAAAAATAGGAGTGTATATAGATGAATGAACAGCAGTAATTATTTGTTGACATTGTTATATTGATGATATAGACTACCAAAAATGTCAGAAATAACAGTTTTAACAATAAAGTGGATGCACAATTCTCATTAACAGCTAATAATCTCAAATACTGTTCGAAGAAAAAATAAAACTTAGCTTATGTGTTGTATCTTCTGAGTACTTTAACTCTTGTTTTGTATATATTCCTGAATACAAACTGAACAAAAAGCTTACCTTGAGTAATATTTGAAGTAGAAGGTAGCAACTTGTAAGAGTGTCTCTTTGGGATATTATTGCTCCATAGAAGCCATTTCTGGATTTTTCATTCTGTGGCCAAGTTCTCGAGTTTCATTCCTCTTCCCAGAACATGTAATTAATTTCCCACACCTCACATATTTAAAGGTATCTATGTATGGCTAACCTAAGAGAAGAAAATGATGTAGGTAGAATACTTGCTTTCTAAACTTCCATGATCTAGGTCCTTCTATAACTAGGTCAACTGAGAGATCACTTGCAGAGTGAGGGCACATGTATAAATTTACTGGTTGAAAGCAATATGATTTTTGTTTTCCTTTTTCCTTTCTTTTTTTTTTTTTCCTTTTTCCATTTTCCTTTTACTTTTTTTCTCTTTCTTTTTCTTTTTCCTTTTCCTTTTTTTTATTTTCCTTTTTCTTCTTTCTATTTTCTTATTTCACTTTTCTTTGATTGATTGTTATGCTGTATGTTTTCTTATAAAATGAACAAACACAAAGCATGTATACCAACAGGAACCAAGTCATCAAGATTCACAGGAGGCACCCCAATGAAAACAAACAAAAAAATTACTGCAGTTAGAGTTGATAGAAAAATGAGACTATAAATATATATTTTTAAAAAACTATACTTCATTTATTTGTCATTTTTGTACATCTGCAAAAGATGGAAGACTTTGAGGCCATTAGTCCAAAGTAACAAAATTATTGAAACATACATTATTTCTTTAAACGCTGTGTACCTGGAAAGAAAATTTGTAATGAAACCAGACAATGGACTATTTTATCAATCATTCTTCATATCACAGCTGAAAGGTCCTTGGAGATCAATGCACAGACTTTTTGATAATTATGATGTTTTTATATTTCTCTGTGATGAACTGCATGCTGAAACACAAGTTCAGCTGTTTATTAATCTCCATCTCAAAACTGTGAAAATAGACTTCTGCAATAAGAAAGAACCCTGTATAGGAAGGAAAGTTCATATAGTGCTATGCTCCAGTTCCTGGGTTTGTTGCTAAAGGAGGACTAGAAGGACCTTTTTGAGTTTTGTTAACTTCTTAGAATCTGTGCTCTGTACAGAAGCCAATGACTGTATCCACATGTAGAACCAGTTAACTTATAGGAAGCCCCATTTCAGACTGCTTCTTTCAAACACGGGTATCCTAAGCACTAAAATCTCCCAATTCGATTTATCTTATATCTAATTAACGTGCCACAGAACAGGTTTACTATCATAAGGGTGGATGACAAGAAGACTGAAAAAAATACCACTACAGTTAGTGCTTTCCATCTACATTAATTTAGCACGTTAATGGCTTTGCTATAGCCCAAAGTCATTAATAAAGGACACAGAAACATTGTTAAATTAGGGTTTTGCTTGTAACAGCTAAAGAAAACAAAATAAAGAAAAAATAAGTATGTTGATGCAGAACATACAGAAAACAAACAGTGGCAGAATGTAATGAAGAAGTGCAGATTAATCGGTAATATTACAGGCTTTTTAATCATCTTTCTTAAGGACTTTGAAAAAAGGAGACTGTGCCTGTTGGAGATAAGCATTGGTGCCCTCGCTTGCAAATTATTTTAGGTGAAATACTGTGAACATGAAGATTTTAGGTGTTTAGACCTCATGTTTATGTGGATAAGTAAATAATCTGTTTTATTTTTGGGAAAGTTTATGTGAATTTAATTTACATAATTACACTGATAGTGTAAATTCCTTTCATATTCAGTGAAATTAGTTTTATGTGCCTGTATCCTTAAATGTCAGAAAGGGTATTTTTCAGAAGCATAATTTTTCAAAGGGCAGAAAGGAAAGAGACAGACAGAAACTTCACTTGAGTTTACATGCTCAGTTTTGCTAAAGTTTCTAATTTGAAAATTACCAAATTATTTATCAGGAAAGTAATCAATATAAGAAAACCTCAAATGATCAAAGAATAAAGCTCAAATGCAAAGAAGTTTTTTTCCTAGAGGGTGGACTAAAGCATTAACATTTGAATTTGTAAATAGAATCATAATATCATAGAACAGTTTGGGTTGGAAGGGACCTTAAAGATCATCTAGTTCCAACACACCTGCCATGGTCAGAGACATCTTCCACTAGATAAGGTTGTTCAAAGCCCCATCTAACTTCATCTGGTTGAACACTTCCAGGGATAGGGCATCCACAGCCTCTCTGGGCAACATGTTCCAGTGCCTCTCCACCCTCACAGTGGAAAATTTCTGCCTTACATATACACTAAATCTAACCTCTTTCAGTTTGAAAACACTACATCTTGTCCTATCACTACATGCCATGTAAAAATCCCTTCCCAACTTTCCTGTAGGCCCCTTCAGGTGCTGGAAGGATGCTATAAAGAGGAGCCTTATCATCTCCAGTCTGAACAATACCAACTCTCTCAGCCTCCTGATCATCCTTGTTTCCCTCCTCTGGACCCACTTGAGCAGATCCATATCTTTCTTGTGTCAGGGGGCCCCAGAGCTGTACATAGTACTCCAGGTGAGGTCTCAGAAATGTGGAGTAGAGGGGGAGAATCACCTCCCTTGACAAGCTGGCTACACATCTAACACAAAGTTAACACCAGAAAATAGAATTAATTTTGTATCATACCATACTGAGGAATTTAGTCAAAATAATCTTGCAGTTATTACAATGCCTTCCAAAAAACATATACAAGGTAAAAACAGCTATGGTCAACTAAAACATTTTCTTACTATGATTAGCAGTTTATTCTAATAGCAAATCCCTTGGTATTTATAAAAGGAAAATCAAGAGGTCTTAAAATATTTCTCAATTCTCTTGTGAATTTGTAATTCATTTTCCTGCTAGTGGTTCTTCTTTTGCCTTTCTCCTTTTAAGTCTAAGAGACTTAATCCCTGGTGTACCAATTTACAATTACCTGCTGGGTCAAGCTGCAGAGTGCCTGGGGGTTGCACTTTCCTAATCACCCAGATCAGAGGATCTCTTGGACCACTACACCATTTCCCTTCAGCCAGTGGTGTCTGTGATTTCTTTGCATAGAAGCAAAGAGGGGGTGTGGGGGGCTGGTGTCATTGATGAGGGAGGAGGAGGAAAGCAAGGAAGGGAATCTTGATGCTGCTAAGATACATTCCTCTTTGGGAAGTGTTCTTGAGAGCAGAAGCCAAGAAACGTTCACAGACAAAATCTAAGAACTTCTGAAGCATTTGTCCTGTGTGATTTTTTTGGAGGACAGGTGAAGTTTGTTGGTTGTTTGGTTAGTTGGTTGGTTAATTTTTCAGTTATTTCACCCTTTTTGTATATGCCCTTATCTAATTGTTTTTCATGGATATTTATGTAAACTTCAGGACTGGATTCTTTACCCTTTTTTTTCCAGCAATATGTAAATAAAGTTATCAGTTCAAAAAAGGTAACACATAATAAAAGATATAAGGTAACACAGTAATAAAATCATAGATACTATTAATTTCATTCTAAATCTTAACAGTGATGTTCATGAGTTTCCGGTGATTCATAATACCTCATCTAGATCTGCATTGTTGTATTACACAAATCTCAAGTTTATCAAAGAAACAAACTACCAAGGACAGGACCTGGGGAACTTTCAATATAAAATAAGTAACCCAAGTTATTGGCAGACATACACAGAATAGGAAAAGACAATCTGTACAGATACCTGCACTTTAGGGTTTTTTTACCTTAAATTCATAGCCCAATTTTATTCCAGCCTCTTCTATAGGCAAACATATTGTATATGCAAGCTATGGATGTTCAAAACAAGTAACAAGCACTTGAATAGTGCTTTAAAGCATGATGTGTTAATTCTTACACAGTTGCAAATTTAAGAACAAGTAAACAATTTTTTTTCTAAATTTGAACACGTAAATTTGTTTTTAGTCAATGAGTATAAGACATTTCATCTCATGGAGTTAATTTTTTCACAATGAGTTTGTTATAGAAGTACCTTCTCAATCATATGTACAGATTAGCCTGCATTATTCTACAATAAATTAAAATTATCGAACTATATTTGAACTGTGATAGAGATATGCTGTTGTATACCAATTAAATCAAACCTGGAAATATTTAGGAAATCCCCCCTGTAGTGAGAGATACCCTCAATTTTAAAAATATTAATAATAATAATACTAAAATAATATTTTTTTTTAATTCTTTAATGTAATCAAGTCCCTAAGGTACCTCTAAAATTTCCACTTTTTATTTTAGATTCTGTCACTGTTATAGCCTCAGCCTGCTCTGTGGCTAGGTGAAAAGTAAATGGTGTAACAGTATAAATATTGCATATGCACTCCTGTACTGTGTAAAATATTGTGCACAGTACCATGTAAGTCATATGAATATATGTATATGTGGTATAGTACCTACAGCATAGATTTTGTCCTTCCTTCAACAGGCATATTCTTGAGTTTATCTTTTCCACTGCTGTGTAAAGACACCACTGTACAGCCTTTGTTACGGTTCAGTCATGACAGCGTGGAACTCAAAACGTGCTATTTCATCCTACATCCCAAGTCATTTGATAAGACAACCAGTGGTGTTTAAACCTGCTCAGGCTTCCATATCAGTGAACAGATGGTGTAAATCTGCCCTGAGATGCAGAAGCTGCACCATCCCTCTTTCTTAGTCAGCTTAGTGCTTATTAGTTTGTATTGAAGGAGAACATATAGCTAAGGACACACTATGCTAGGCACTGTACAAGCATAACAAATTGAGAGTTTTTGTCCAGGGAGCTTAAATTTAAGTTTGAAATGAGAGACAGCAGGTGGATAAGACAGATGGAGAGGAAACACAAAAATAGCAGTAAGACAGCTGTAACCAGTGCAATAAGCAGTGGTCACACCAGCTGGCTAATCACTGACAAGTGATTTCTATCATTGCCACAAAGGCAAGCTTGAAGAAAGGACTTAAAGTGGAAGTGAGGATTTTTTAAAAGCTGTTTCCACACAGAAACAAGAATGTGAGAAAATGACATTGTTTGTGTGAAAAATGTAACAAACAGGCAATCAGAAGCCAGGATTCCAGACAGAATGGCAGTTGGAATCTGCATCCTCAGTGTACATATACAACTGCAGATGAGGTGAGAATTCAACCTGAAGGGCTTTTAAAGTGATAAGAAGATGCATAAAATGAGAGCTCCAGTAAGGAGGGTTTGTGTATAGTTATGTATGAGACAATGAACAAGCAATGATTTCCAAAAATTCACCTAGAAATATTTGAGGCCACTTTAAAGGAGGTGATTTCAAATATGATTAAGAAAGAGGAGGCAAGATTTCCTTCCTTGAAGGGACACATAAACATCTCAACAGCACCTGTTTCAGTAGTGGGGTTGGAAGACTGAATAGGACTTAGGAATAGATGTTTTTTAGGATTGGCACGTCTGCTTTTTAACCTCAAAAAAATCAAAAAGTGAAAAGTCTTTTTCCTGTTGAAGCACATGGACCTCTGTGGACTTATGATGTGCACCATACATAGAGTGTATCTTGATGTCTGATATGCCTTCCCCAGGCTGCAGAGACAGATGGCTCTGTCACCAGGGAAACTTCACTGGTTTTTTTTCTATCAGCATCCCAAAAGTGCCTATAGTTAAGAGCTTATTTTGATCAGGTTTGGTATTTAAGAATGTAGCTTTTTAAGTTTGGTACTTTATGCTGGTCTCTTAATCTTGTATCTCTATCTCTCTGTATTCCTTCTCTTCACAGATGGTTTCAACAGCTTGAGCTCACCTCTTTGCAGATGATGCCAGATGCTCCATTTCTAACAGGCAGTTTTAATTTTCTCTCACCATGTACACACAAACAGGTGATACCAGATGCCCCTTCAACTCCAGACCTCACCCAAATGGGTGCAAATACATACACTCAAGCTATAGAGTAGTTCTGCATATACTAAACAAATGAAGCCAACTATGTATTCATGAATTAGGACTTGGTTAAAGAATTTCAGAACTTCATCTTTCAGTGTCTCCTTCAATGCCTAATCAATATTTACTTTTCTTCTGCCTTGTTTTCCACTTCTTCCGCTTATAAATCAACTGTCAATAGATTACAATTTAATATTCAAGGGAATATATATTCAATATTTAATAACTCAAGGGATTAATAAAAGATAATTTAATTTATATACAGGTGTGGTGGGTTGACCCTGGCACGGCACCAGGTGCCCACCAAGCCCTTCTATCACTCCCCCTGACCCCCTTCAGCACGGCACGCAGGGAGAGAATAAGACGCAAAGCACAGGGGTGTGGGTTATGATAGACAAGATGTTATTTTCTACTTCCCGTCCACAGGCGATGTCGGGCCAAGTCCAGGAAGCAGGGCTCCGGGAACACGCAGCAGCCGCTTGGAGGACAAAGCAGAATGCCCCCCACATCCTCCTCCTGCCCTCTCCCTTTATAGTAGAGCTGACGTCATATGGTATGGAATAGCCCACTGGTCAGCTCAGGCTGGCTGTATCTTCTCCCCCCTCCTGCCCCCCATCCTCTGGTGCCGTGCGAGCACCGACAGTCATAACACGGGCGTGTTATCAACACCCTCCAGCTCCCAGTGCTGCAGCATGAGGGCTGGATGGGGAAAAGCAGCCCAGCCAGACCCACTACAACAGGTCACTGATAAGTAAGATAATTTATAAGATAAGCATTTATCCCATTTATTTCTGGATCTGTTAAATATGTTTATTCAACAGTTATTGGAAAACTAATAAACTCACCTTTTGTTTGAATGAAACAAATCATGTATATACAGAATTTCCTGTGGAAAAACATACATATTATACCCAAAAGTTGTAAAAAAAAAATTACATTGTACTGGAGGAATACTATAAAATTAAAAATATACTTCTAACTGACATTTAGTGCCCACTAAACAGTACCTATGTCATATCTATGCCTGTTTTAAAAAATGTATAACTGTAAGTGAAAGGTGTTAGGGGAAGAAGGTTTTCCTTTGCTGCTAATTTATTTTATAACCTTTCAGCACTTTGTAGATGCCAGTAAAACCTTTGATGTCAGTTCTTAAACATATACTCTTAAACATATTAAACAATAACATCGATTATCTTGAGATCTTGTTCCATCTTGTTCTGCAGATGGTCCTACTTCTCTTCATGTTCATCTATACAACAAAATCCAAAGAGATAGATCTAGTGATCAGAAGAATCCTATTAGCCTCTGGACAGCTGTAAGGATCCAAGCACAAACATCATATTGCAGGATTGAGGAATTTAGGTTCTGATATTACAAACTTCAAAGGACCCAGATCTATCAGTACAGTGCTTACTACAGGACTGTTTTTTTCTGCTTAAATGAGATAGCTGGCACACCCAGAATACATAAAATTCTATAGGAGTGTAGAAACATACCATGAAAAAAAAAGAGAATATCCACTGTTTGAATGGAAAACCTGGAAAACAAGTCTTGTCATGGTATATAATGAGAAACTAACCCTGTGTTAGTATCCTTGAAAATATAATCCATCAAATGAAAACAGGTGAGAGTCTTCTATAGTCCCTAATTTTCATATAATGAGATACAGGTTTTACTTTAAAATATTTTGCTTTTCATCCTCTCTTTAAAATCTATTGTGTGGCCTGTAAAATCTTATTTCAAGGGGAAATGATGTACTTGATGAGCAGTGAATATTTTCTCAAATATTACAAATAAATAAGCTAAAGTTCTGTGAAAATTCTTGCAGATAATCCTTTAATTCAATACATAAAGATATGAACAAGACTTTTTTATATTTTCTGGTTTTGTTGAGATAATGTATTTTTTAATCTTTCTAGCATTCTGGGCATGCTTTACCATTATGGGAATATTAGTCTTAGAAGAGCATTAGGCATTTCTGATAGTCACTCTGAGTAAGTTAATCAGCACCAGTTTGGTGGGTTTACCTTGGCTGGACACCAGGTGCCCACCAAACAGCTTTATTGCCCCCCTTCTCAGCTGAACAAGGGAGAGAAAATATAACAAAAGCTCATGGGTTGAGGTAAGGACAGGGAGATCACACGTCAATTACCATTAGGAGGAAAACAGACTTGACTTGAGGAAACTAGTTTAATTTCTTACCGATCAGAGTAAAATAATAAGAAATAAAACCAAATCTTAAAAGCATCTTGTCTCCATCCCTCCTTCCTCCCTAGGCTTTACTTTAGTCCTGATTTTCTCTAACTCCTTCCATCCAGCAGCACAGGGAGAACAAGGAATGGGGGTTGTGGTCAGTTCATTACATGTTTTTTCTTCCACTCCTTTATCCTCACACTCTTCCCCTGCTCCAGTGTGTGGTCCCTCCCATGGGAACAATCCTCCACAAACTTCTACAACACAAGTCCTTCACATGGACTACAGCTCTTCACTAGCTGCTCCAATGTGAGTCCTTTCCATGGAGTACAGTCCTTCAGGAACACACTGCTCCAGCAGTCCTGACAGCAAACCTGTGTTTTAAATACATATAGAATGCCCACATCTAGGTTTGCTGGGCTTTTGATGACCATGTGAAGATATACAATAGGTCCAACATGTCTAGTGTCAGACCTTATATACACAGTTTATGACACGTCTTTCAAAGCAGAGCTTTTTGACCTAGTTATTTTGGTCTATATGGTAAAGTTGCAGTGAGCTCAGAAACACTGTGATTGCCTTAGCACTCGGATATTCTAAACAAAATGTCTTCCTGACAGAAATTATAGACTCAACTAAGTCTTTTCAACAAAATAACTTTTTCAACAGGAAACACTAGCTCTTCTCTAAATCCTTCAGATTGGATTCCAGGACCAAAGGATTCAGATTACAGTTTAAATATTTTAATTTGTCTTTAATCTATTCCACATAGATCAAAATCAAAACTATTATACACAATTATCTCTTCTTGGATGGGTCAAACCTGTCAGTGTTGTTACCATGAGATATTGAAAGTAGAAATTTCTGTGCCCAATAGCATGAAAGTGTTCAGAAATAGTCCAAAAGATAAGCATCAACCTAATGGCAAAAAACAGACCCTTGATCACTGGGGATGTTTTAGAGCAGGCTGGTAGTTGGCTTCCTTTCTTGTTCCAAAAATGCTTAGATCTTGTTTTAATAAATTCACCTCTTCTGCCTCTCAAAATGCTAAGACTGTCATTAATTACTCAATAAATTTTTGTAACTCTTGATGAAGCTTTTATTTCTAAATCATCAAGCTGAGGGTATTATAGTTCAATAAAGATTGCAAATTTTTATTTTTTTTTTTTAATCTTCAGTCTTTTCAATGACATGGAAGCTATTCATCATAACTAGGCCTCATGATCACCAAATATAAAATAAACATTACACAAGACATGAGTCTTCTTGGAAATAATGATTGTATAAAACTTGCTCTCAGTTACATATTATGTAAAATAAATGACCATAACCATCAGTGATAACAAGCAATCTTAACAGCAGAGATATTGGTCATTGTACAAAAAGAGTAGGAACATATTCGAAGAAGACTCATAATCATTCTCTTGGAATTACTATATAAAACTTGGCAGTGGTGATGTGTGGAAGAAAGCAGAGAGGGTGGAAAGTAACCTTAATCTTCTATGAGAAAATAACAAAAGGAAGTAAGGCTGCAAATGTGGGCTGCTGTTTACACAAAGGATATAAATAAAATCAAGATAATAACTAATGATGTGGGGAAAGGGCTATTACCAAAGTATATAAAAAAATATATACACAAAAAAAAAAAAAAAGAAAAACAGGAAAAAAAAAAATCACCTAGAGCTCAAGACTGAGAGTAAATTTTTGCAGTCATTTCTGGACTAAAACATTTGAACAGAGATAGCTTTGCTCTCTTTAGAGAAATGAAGTATATAGAAATACAGAAGAAGAGTTGTTTCTCAACAACCATTATACTTTTGGCTCTCACATGTTTTCTTAGAGACTTATTCTATTTTGGAGTAGTTGCCTCAAGTTTTAGTCCTTTGTAGAGCTGTAGCAAAGAATCGGAACTTCTCTAAAGAGGGAAGTAAATGAAGTACTTAGAACAATGACAATGTTGGTGTCTGTTTCTAATGGGTATGACAGTGCTAATTCCTTTAGTTTATGCTCATTTTAGTCAACATGTAACTAAAATGTTCCCAATTACACTATTGGCTTCTCAAAAATGGAAAGAGATACTCTAAGATTCATGTCAAAAGGTAACACTGCAAAAGAAATCTCAGTCCTCTGTACAACTTTTTCAGGCATATTTTTTTTTAGGAACTCTAGCTGAAAACTTGATGAAATGTCAAGTCTTCACAGGTTTGCCCTTAATGAGCAAAACTTCAATTAGACTTCAAGGCATTCTACTTCTTTGAGGCTTTCTTTTTACTTGAAACTCAGTCTCCAGCCACTACAGTAATGTTTCAGAGACCTGGGAGATATTATTGATTTTTCTTTCCCAAAAAAAGATCACTACCTTTAGGCAAGGTGTCAATGCTAGATTACTGCATTTTTTTGCTTTCAGTTTCTAATTCTTCTGTGTCCTAAATCTAGGTGACTTATTCTTTTACTAATGTGTGTTCAGTCCAAATATTGAAAAATTATATATCTTGCCTTCCTTCCAATGTCACAGTCATGCATCACAAATAACACTAATGAAACTGAGGGCTTAGACAAGTTTTGATGCAAAAGACAAGAGGGCTTGTCTGTGGTCCAATGCATTGATTGAATAGAATTAAACATCTGTTTTATATTTTTTTTATCAAACTTGAAATTACCTTAAGAGGATAATTGGGTAAATAAAAATTAGTCTCTTTCAGAATGATACAGCCTTATTTTTATCTCCTTACTGTCACATGCATAACCTTCGGAACTTCATACAGCTTCTTAGAAGTTATTTTGGTTGGGTTTTTTTACTATTTCAGATTTAAAAATTCATATATTATATTGTATCATATACAGGCAAATATCATGTAGATATTAAATAGGTTAAGAATTTAGAAACAACTATAGCAACTTGTCTTTTCATATAGACTATATTTGTTCTTAATGGATGAGCTTTAACTGACTTTTCAAATTATTTCCACTGATTGTCCAACACCTGAGGAAATGTACACAAAAATGACATCTCATCTTGCATTGTTAGTGAATGCAGAATTCAAGTGATTGAATTCTAGTCAAATCAGTTTTCAATGGATATGGAAGATGTGCTCTGGGAATCAGATACTGGAAAAAAATGGAAATTATTATTAAAGAAAATTTTTAAAAAGTCTTAACTTTTCTCAGAGAACACATTGGAAGGATTTCCTTTTTTAATAATTAACTTGTTAAAATGTAGACATGAAAAACATTAACTGTCAGAATATTTAGGGGTTGCCTTGTTGGTTTTATCCCCATTTATTTCTAAATTACATTGTTAATGCTTACAGAAGAGCAAGAATCTAGCAGGAAATAAAGCAAGTTTCCAAGATGATAGATGTATGATTTTTAGAAATTATATAATGCTTAATTTCTTTGAATACAAAGGATTGTGTACATAACCTTTCTTATAAAGCACTTATTATTTTTTATTTATCTAGATTTCATTCTCTAGATCAGATCATGGTTCCTTTACTCAAAGTGTTATCCTGTCATAAGTAACATACAAAGTGCAGAATAAAAGAAACATAGGTGCCTAGTTTTATAGGTCTGAAGATTTGTGACTGAGGAAATAAGATGAAGATACTCAAAGATATTTAAGAAAATAAATGGAAAACATTAATCTCATTTAAATATGGCTAAGGGATAAGTGTCTAAATGTAATGGGTTAGGCTCTAAACAATTTAAGCCTGTCTTAGACTCTGTTAAATTTATACAATACTCCATGAAAAAACATGAGAACTGGGGACAGAGCTAAGTATTCCAAGGCCCTCATATTGCATGCTGGTTGCAAGGCTAAACATAGCTATGTGGTATGACTAATGAGAGACTCTCTGGTGCACAATGACATTAATTAGATGGTGCAACTAAACACAGATGTGTTCTCTTTCTAATATATGAGAAGTTTTCTGCCTTCTCACACTGGTAGAAAATCCAAACGTGTGGACAAGTAAAAGGGAAGAAAAAAGAATAAATTATCTCTCCTCTCCAAAACAACCCAAAACTTGTCTCTCACAAGAGCTACTTCACATTTAAGTGAAGAAGTGGAAAGGAAGTCATAAGACAGTACTAAATCTGCAAAGATTGGTTAATACCTTTCAACCATTGCCTAATGAATTAGAATATTGATGGGCTGTTTACAAAAATATATTATAAAGGCTTTTCTAATAATTCTATCTAGATTAATACAAAAGTTTCTGCTTTATAGTAGCCTTTCTTTCAACGTTTACATTGTTTTCAGATTAATGTTTATAACATGTAACAAGCTTTACATCTAAACAAATTTTTAGTACTTAAACTACTATTATGTCCTCTCATCAAACTGTTAGAATAGAGAAGACAAAGCTCATTCTTGAAGTACAGTAGAAGAGACATGAAATTCAGGTGCGGTTTAGTTCCCTGTCATTTCAATAACTTAGCTTACCCTAACAATTATTCCAATGGAAACAAAAAATGTGTAAATTTACTGTCAATATGAGCTTTTTAAGTTAAATGACATTATCTAAAGAAAGGAAAAGAAGTAAAAAATAGATTTCTACTGCTCTAGAAAACCAGAGAAAGTTCTTCGAGGTCTCAGCCAACTTTTGGGTGTTCTTCCAGGCGCATACAAGCATCCTACACAAGGTATTATTTTCTAGGATTTTCATTCTTAGAGGTATCAGAAATAATCCTGTGCTTTAGAAATTATTGTGCATTTTGCTTTTCTGAATCACAGATTGCTAAGTGTTGGAAGGGACCTCAAAAGATCATCTAGTCTAACCCCTATGCCAGAGCAGGATCACCTAGTCAGGTCACACAGGAACATGTCCAGGTACCATATTTTGAATGTCTCCAGAGAAGGAGACTTCACAACCTCCCTGGGCAGCCTGTTCCAGTGTTCTGTCACCCTCACAGTGAAAAAGTTTCTCCTTACGTTTACATGGAACCTCCTATGTTCCAGCTTGAACCTGTTGCCCCATCATTGGATGTCACTGAGAAGAGCTTGGCTCTATCCTCCTGACACTTGCCCTTTATGTATTTATAAACATTTATGAGGCCACCCCTCAGTCTCCTCTTCTCCAAGCTAAAGAGACACAGTTCCCTCAGCCTTTCCTAATAAGGGAGATGCTTCACTCTCTTAATTATCTGTGTGGCTCTGCACTGGACACTTTGAAGCAGTTCCCTGTCCTTGAACTTGAGGGCCCAGAACTGAACACAATATTCCAGATGCAGTCTCGCCAGGGCAGAGTAGATGGGGAGGAGAACCTCACCTAACTAACCACACCCTTTCTAATCCACCCCAGGATACTATTGGCCTTCCTGGCCACAAGGGCACATTGCTGGCTCATGGTCATCTTGCTTCCCACCAGGACCCCCAGGTCCCTTTCCTTTACTCTGCTTTTCATCTAGTCAGTCCCCAACTTATACTGGTACATGGGGTTCTTCTTTCCCACATGCAAGACTCTCCACTTGCCTTTCTTATATTTAACTAAATTTATCCCTGTCCAACTTTCCAGCTTGCCTAGGTCTCAATGGATGACAGCACAGCCTTCTGGTGTGTCACTCCTCCCAGTTTTGTATCATCAGCACACTTGCTGACAGTGCACACTCTTCCCTCATCCAGGTCATTGTTGAATATATTGAATAGTACTGATACCAGTACCAACCCCTGAGGGACTCCACTAGACACAGGCCTCCAACTAGACTCTGCCCCATTGACCACAACTCTCTGACTTCTTTTCTTCAACCAGTTCACAATCCACCTCACTATCTGATCATCCAGACCACACTTCCTCAGTTTAGCTGCGAGGATTCTGCGAGAGATGGTGTCAAATACTTTACTAAAATCAAGATAAACCACAGCCACTGCACTACCGTCTTCTATCCACCTGGTTATTTCTTCATAGAAGGCTATCATGGTGGTCAAACATGACTTCCCCTTGGTAACACCATGTTGACTGCTCCTGATGACCCCCTTGTCCTTGATATGCCTAGAGACAGTGCCAAGGATAAGTTGTTCCATCACCTTTCTGGGGATGTTAGCTCATTTAGTCATGTGTTTACATGTATTCTAATATTTACCTTTCTTTTCCATATATTATAAGAAAAAATATATGAAAGAAAATAAGATACAAAGGTAATTAGGATTCCATAAAGATAAAAAGTTTTTGTGTTGAGTACTGAAGAGGCTTCTAACTGTAAGGCTTAGGAGATATTTGGTCTTTTGTCATCAGGGTTGTCAAATGAGACATTCTCAAAAGTGGATCAGCTATGCCTGATTCATGTGAACAAAACCCTATATGTCAATATCTTCCCACTTTTCCTTCAAATATCTTAAGACAACATAGATTAGTTCCTGACTATTGGTTCTAAATTTTATTTTTTGCTCTTCAATGTAGAACCACTGACATAAAATATCTAGGGAAGGCCTCATGATTTTGATGCTTCTCTGTTTCTTTCAGTCTTCAGAAGCGGAAACACAAGATAAACACATGCAAATTATTGTACAATTTAACTCTAAAATAAAATACTTCTTTCATAGAACATGTTATTACTATTGCTTCAGTAATTGCTTAAAAATTAAATTCCTCATTTCCTAATTACACTTCATTGGACTGGATGACTGAAGCATCTATATTCCACAACCCCACCTGGATACATCTCTGAGGATATGAAATTAAAGACTGCCAGATGCTAGTACAAGTAAAGCTGTCTTCTTCAATATCCTAGGCTTTTTGGACAGTTCCCAAATCTTGTCAACTTACTAGCAGCAGAGGATAGCTGCTTCTTTACCTAGCTTAAATTCCAGTCAATATAGTCCATTGAGGAAAGCAGTTGACTTTGATCTGGTTGTTCCCCTAGCCTAATAGTTATGTGAAGAGAAACCTTATATTGCTTCCTCAAGCTGAGCTCCCCAGACAAGGTGGTGATGCCTTTGGGAACATATATTTACGAAAAGACAAAAAACTGCCGTAAGTGAAAAATGAAGTGGAAAAAAAGTGTGGAAAACAACCCTATGAACACTAAATTCAGTGAAGAGGGAGAGAGGGAAGGTGCTACTGGTACCAGAGCAGAGATTCCCCTGCAGCTTTTGGAAGTTTTGGAAGAGGCCACGATGAACTAAGTATTTTCCTGCAGCCCATGGAGAAGGCTATGTTAGAGAAGATATTCATACTGTAGCCCATGGCCTGCTCCACCATGGAGCAGGTTGATGTGTACTAAAGGAAACTATGACCCATGGAGAAACCACATTGGAGCAGACCCATGGCAGGAGCTGCAGCCCGTGGAGAGGAGCCTATGCAAAAGTTTATTCTGGAGGACTACAGTCTGTGGAGAATCCACTCCAGTGCAGGGGAAATGTGTGAGAAGGAGGGAATGCCAGAGAGGAACTCTTATGGTGTGATCATAACCACCCAATCCCCATCCCTATGCACCACTCAGGCCATGGGGATGGGACAGGAAAGAGGTAGAAGAGTCAGGAATGAAGGAGTCAGGTTGATCCTGGGAAAAAAAGTGAAGGTTGGGGGAAGGTGTTTTAGTTTTTGTCTTTGTTTCTTACTATCCAAATATATTTTAAGCAGGGATGATTTAAATTTTTTTTCCCCACGTTGAGTCTGTTTTGCCTGTCATGGTAATTGGTAAATGATCCCCCTGTCTTTATCTTGACCCACGATTTTTTCAACATATTTTCTTCTCTTGTCCTGTTGAGTGACAGAGCAGCTGGGAGGACACCTACAAGCTGTCTGAAGTTAACCAGCCACAGCCCCATCACTCAATTATGAAAACACTTCTTTACTTTCGGTAGTCGAAGTCTGGAATATATTTCCCAGAGAAGTTGTGGAATACCCAACATTAGAGACATTCAAAAACTCTCTGAACACTGCCAGGGACAAGTTTTAGCTGACTCTACTTGAGCAGGAACTCTGGACTCGAAGATCTCAAGAGGTTCCTTTCAACCTAAACAACTCTGTAATTTTATGAATTAGTTAAATATCACAGCCAGGAATTACTGAAAATAATTCATCTTTTCTTTCTTTGGAAATGTACTATTTTGGGCTGGAATAGGGTTAATTTTCTTCATAGTAGCTTGTATGGTGCTATGTTTTGAATTATGGGCTAAGTTTTGAAAGACAATAAGGGAGTAGGACACTCAGATCACATTCTTCCAAGGGTCTGGGGAATATATTTGTCAAGACAGTTTTAGAAAATTCCACCTCATATATTTGCAACTGAATTCAAAATTGATGAAGTGATTGAGAAGACTGTTTATCTTCTTTGAGGAAATAATTCTGATAAAGATGTTAGAAATACATTTCACAAATTGCTTCCACTGTGGATGAAGAGAAAACTTGATAGGTGGAAGAAGGAAACATGTCTCTACAAAGAATTCATAAATTAATTCATCACATTGTAAAACATAAAAAAATAATGAAGCTTGTATGTCTCCACACTTTGAACAAATTCTTATATTAAAAAAGATCAACAGATGACAATGGTCCAGATGTTCTTCTGAGACACAAATAGAGGAGAGAAACATGTTTTGGAAGATTTGAGGTTTTGGTGTTTGAGGTTTTTATTGGTGGTGTTTTTTGTTAGTGCTTTTAGTTTGGGTTGGGTTTTTTTTGTATGTTTTTGTTTGTTTGGTTGGGTTGGTTTTGGTTTTTTGGTTTGTTTGTTTTGTTTTGGTTTTTTTTAATTAGAGCTTAATAAACATATATAAAACATTCAACTGCTGTAATAAAAGTAGTTGACAGTTAATTGCAAAAGCAAAGTCCTAGGAATAATTAATCATATTTATGTCTGCTTTATTTTCTAAATTCCCAGAAAATCAACTGTGAAGGTGAAACATGACTGATTGCAGGCTTTAATATTTTGGTGATTGTTCAAATAATTAAAACCAGCTGTAAATGTAAATGAAGTGTTAGGTTAACATTAATATAAATTTTTCAGTCATATTTCAAGCTAATTGATATTCAGCTATAGCAACATTAGTGACAATTATTGTACAGAATTAGCACACTGGGTTACTCCTACAAAAGAGGTAATTTTTCATGACTTCTGTTGAGTATAAGCAAAGCAATATGCTAAGTCAGTTTTTAACATCTTCATTAATGATCTGGAAAAAACCAGACACAGCATATTAATTAAAATTATGTACATGCTTAAGCCAACAACCTATTGTTAATTTTTAGAAGGAAAAAAAGGAACTCAAACTTAAAACAGACTGTTTTATATAAAATTATTTGTAATATGGAGAATTAGTCAAAATTCCATTGAAAATACTGTTGAATTGTTGTTGAAAAGTAATCAGACTGGGATATAAAAAGGACCTGACTTCATAAGATAATTCAGTGAAGAATAGACCTCAGGACATCTCATGTCCAATTCTTTGCTCAAATTAGCGTCAGCTCTGAGATGAATAAGGCTGCTTAGTGCTCTGTCTAGTCTTGCTAACCACCGAGGATAGAGATTCTACAGCCTCTCTTGGAAGGCTGTTCCCATGCTTGTCCTGAGGGTTAAAAGATTTTTCCTAAATTTCCTTAAACTCTGTTTTTTCAACTTATTCCCATAGCCTCTTTTTATTCTGCTTTGCACCTCACAACTCTTGAGTTTCAAGTCTCTTGTAAAATCTACTTTGTTACTCTTCATCAATTGTAAAGTGCAGAAATAAGAAAGGAACATTTTTGTTGCATTAATGTACATAGATTTAAAGTAAAAGTTTGTAATAAGTGTTAAATTGAGTTTGCTGAGTGAAGAAGAACAGAAGGATAAGGAGAGGAAGCAAAAAACATCTTAAGATTTCCAATTAAAATGTTTTTTTCAAATTAGTTCGGAAAATAGATGATTTATGTAGGCATGGGTGGAAAACTTTGAAAAAGTTAAACAAGAAGAATAGACTTTGGCAAGAAAGAGTTGGAAAGGATCTGCTTTACCCATATGTGAACAATAGCAGCTCTTTTACTTCTGACATCTGTTAGGACTCTCTCTGTGAGGCAAGGTCACTCTTCAGTAAGAGTAAGAGATAAGACTTTTTAAGATCCTTCTTACATGTACACACCCTCACGCCCCATACACTTTTCTATGTGAGAATCTACAAAGACATCTTGGGCTTGCTATTTTGCTTTTGTGTGATCTGGAAGGGCAGCTTCAAACACATCTGTGCCTTGCCTGCACAGATGCACAAAAGCCTACAACGTGTACAAGTATACCTGGTATTCATTTTCAACTCAAACTACAGTATGCTAGTTAAAGAGAAGATAACCCAGGGCCAAGCAGGAGAAAGCTATATGAGGAGTTAATATGCAACTTAGTCTGTCTGAAAGTTCACAGCAAACTCATGTATTATACTGCGAGATAGTTTAAATGCTTATGTTTCTCAATATAGAATTTATTTTTTTTTTTTTGTCTTGAAAAAAGAATGGAAAAGTATGTGTAATGTAGTTAAGGAAGCATGTGTGGAAGGAGATAAAATAAAGGAAAGATGTTTGCACAAGAAATAATTTTTTCTCTTTAGAATTCTACATTTGCCAAATAAACAGCGATCTTTTTATTCATTACTATCAGTCATTTGTTCTAATATGGAATGACTTTTCTGAAAACATGTTTACAGTTAGAACTGCTTTGCTGGCACATGATTATTGGAATCACTGATTTTTCAGCTCAATGAACAAAAATATGTGTTCCAAGATAACATTTTCAGATAGACAGCTTTTAGAACACTTAGGAGAAAGAAAATATGTTTCATTTAAAATAAAACCAAAGTTCTGCACTTAAAATAGAATTCAAATCCATCTGTCACCCATAACAAGGAAAAAAATGGTCTTTCCTCATTCCCTTCACTTGCTTAAAACTCTAGACAACTAAGTTAAGATTTTTTTTTTTTTTTTTTTCATTTTGTCCCCTTTTCCTTTTAACAGATTTATTCAAAATTAGTTTAAAAGTGTAGTAGTCATTCAATGTAATAAGTGCACAGGTAGATAGTGACCATTCACTGAGACTGTTCTAGTTGAAATTTTTCACTATTTCTGAGTCTGTGAGACTCCTGAGAGAGCCCAGAATATCCCTGTCTTACCCTCACAAGTTTCTTTCTGGAAACAATTTATTTTCTATTGGTTTACATTTAAGTACTTTAAATAAATCACAGTGTTAAATAAACCACGACTTTAACCAAAGGTCCTAATTGACAACTGTCTACAAGTACCGTTAGGACAGTGTTCAGATCCTTCCTCTAATGTAAAGCTGTTCTAAGGGAAACAACTCCAAAGAAAAAGGCTGAGAAGGAATTGCACTTGACCTGTGCATAGGATGTCATCCAATCTCTGGACACTGAGCAACCAGGAGACTCACATGATGCTGGAAGAGAACCTGAGGGATGTAAAACACACACTTAAGAAAGTCTTAGAGAGGAGGAAAAAGCCTCTATACTCATGAAGGACTAAGACTATCAGAGTTTGGTCCTTCCAGGATTCCCATTTTGAAATGAGAAGACATGGGGGGATGTTGCCTCACAAAAGCGTGGTTCACCAGGTTCATGGCCTGAAGAGGAATCTGTCACAATCAGATGACCTTCTAGTCAGATGGAATTTCTAGGAATGTCACACAGTGGTTTAATAAATAACTCCCCCTCAAATTAAGACAAGCTAACAAAAGCTGACAATAGAGAAAGGGAAGTTATGAATGTTTAAAAAGAAGAGAGGATTTTACAGTCAGATGGGAGGAAGAGAAGCACTGGTATTATATGGTTGGTGACTGTGATTTGGGAGGGAAAGGGAACTGCTACTGTGTCATTGCTTACTCATTGAAATGGAAGGATAGCAAAGTAAGCAGCATCTGTCACTGTTTATACCGGGAGCGGAGAGATGCAACAACACACAAATTCAGCAAGAGAAGGCAAAGAAGCAACTTTATTAATTTATAACCCCATTTTATATACCCTAGCCCCATAAGGCAATTGGTCAGTGATCACCCATCTCCTAGGATGATTGGCTAAAGTCAATGGTTGTTGTACAACACCCATTTCAAAATATTTTTCCAATGTACCATAAACAGAACTTAGCAAAACACCAAGTGTTGGCGCAACTTACAAAACCCATCCTCCTATTTCTCATAACATGTGTGAGAAAGGCAGGACTCTCACCGAATATTGTGAGAACCTGAGAAAATCCCTCTGCTAGCAGATTTTCAGCATCCACAAGCATCACCTACTGTCTTTATTTCCATCTCTTCTAGAACGAATCTAAAAGCCTCTTGTAGTCACAGGAGTTGGATGATAGCTCTGAGAGACATTGTCTTGTGACAGGAGTTAGACGTTGGCCAGGAGTCAAAGGTCCACAGCCCCTGCTCTTACAAACAACAGTAGTGGCAGAACTTCTACATCTAACTTTAAGATTTGTTTCCTTTGAGGAGCATTGCTACTTCAAAAGACAACAGGAGGAGATAACTTTTACCTTTTGTGGTGTCAGAGCAGAGAGAAGTGAATCTCATTTGTTGCAATCAATGTACCCCATACTCTTCATGGGGGTATGACATTTGTTATAACCTTCTGGCAAGCTTGTGAGCATTAGGTTGTACACCACAAGTTTGTGAAAGTCTTCATTTTCCTTACGATGCTCATCTAACTGACCAAGCACTCGGTTGACTCATTAAAGGTAGGTTGTTCAGAAGTAACTTCTACCTGTTTTTGCAATGAACTAGAAGAAAAAAGAATATTCTGAACTGTCTCTCGTCATTGACATAGACTCAGAGAGTTTGGGATCATGCATAAAAGAGGAGCTCCAGTGGAAGAAATCGCTTCTGTCTAGTCAGCAGTGTGTCTTAACTCCCACCAAAACAGGACAACAGGACAAGGACTGGACATTCAACTAGGATCACTTATGTCCAAGTAGCATAATTTTTATTCCCCTTTGGCAGAAATTGTTCACTAATGCACCTCAAATTAAATAAAGTTCAAAGTAACTTTAGAAAACTTTTTTCTCCTATACATACTGTATTTACTTTTTTTTTTCTTAATATACTTCTATTTTGCATTAAAAACATAGAATCTCAGAACTATACATTTGAACCATACTAGTAAGTGTGTCAAATATGAACGTAGATCATGCTCTCCTAGTTACTTGAATTCATTCTTTCTCTGTATGTGAAACAAAGAATGCTGGTACAATATTGCTAACACAAGTATATCTACTTTCCGTGGTTCTACTGAAGTGTGTATGTACCTGGAAGATTGCAATATGACAGCAGAACTTTTGTCAAAGTCAGTGGAAACAGTGAAAATTTTACCCTGAAAGGGTGTGAAAGCTGTTTGGCACAAAAGTAAAATGAACAATAATTTAAGCAAATTACTTACTCTTGTCTAATTTACTCATGGCTTCAAAATAATGCAGAGAATTCAAATTTAATCACTATAAAATGAGCACTGATAGAATGTAAAGAAAAGATTGCGAGCTCAAAAAAATTTTTCACTTTAAAGGATGCTGAATATGTGAACAGTCAAGTGTAAAGATTACAGAGAGCAGAAAAAATTGTCTAATATATATTAATACTTTAAAAGAGAGTTTCTGTAAAGTATTTTTGAGAAGTACTGTGATAAAGCTGAACATAAGGATGTTCAAAATAGCATGAATATTTTTTCTTCAACTTAAGCCAGTTAAGCCTGGTTTGGCAAAGGAATGGATTGGATATGGCTTCTTCAGCTTTCTATCTCAAATGTCTGATGTGTGTGATAGTCAGTTTTGCCTAAATAAGGGTGTCATGACAGTGCCCATAGATATAATATATTGACCAGTCCATTCAAGCTACTTTATTTTATGAAATTTCACTGGAAAACTAACTAACCATCAAAACAATAGTATCCACTCCCATCAATACCTATCTGCTTCTCAGGGATATTGGAATTGGGTTATTGCACTGTCATTTCAATTCTTTTTTATAAGAGAACTATCCTAAACAATTTGCTTAGGATGTGAAATCTTCTTATTGCATTAAATTGTCTTTCCACATTATAGTGCTGTCAAAAAATGATGATATATATAAGCCATCAAACATGGAAAATTCGTTTTCATTAGGAAGCTTATCAATTTTGTCTGTGTGTTGTTTCCTAATCTTCTTATACATAACCTCTAGGAAGTGCAGAGATGAGACGCACACAGATTGACTGCTTGCTTTTTATTTCTTCTCCTGAGATTTCAGTACTGCTTCCAGCAAGTTTAACATAATCTTTGTGCAAACAAATCTTCTCTTTTGTCTTACTAAGCCTTATCTATTAAGCACATTTCAAGACTGTGGATATGAACAATATAATGAGATGCATTTGTATCTAAACTGATAAACATGAAAAATATTACATATAGCTTTTCTTATAAACATCTTTTGTGGAAAACGTCTGGAGCAAATATATTTATGATGTGAATATGAAGATTATTAACCTATCCAGTTGTGAAATATTCCTGAGTTTGAATTCATACCAAACCTTTTTTTCTTTCCTCATACTTAATATTTTGATATTAATTTTATCAGCAGATAATCTTAAAAAAACCCATGCCTCTGTGGGTGGTAAAGCAAATTTAGCCTTTACTGTTAGAGTGGAGATCCTAAAGGGGACTGCAAAATTTTTTAGAAACAGCACACTGTATTTCAGAAGACTTAAAAAAATGTTTTATGTTTTTATATTTAAGACTGTGGGTTTTGGTTTTTTTTTTCTTCCCAAAAGGACCTTGCATACATTCTAACTACCATTTGGTCAACTTTTAACAGCTCCCTCATTGAAAAATATACTACAAAGAAGCACATGTATACTCATAAAGAATAAACTGTATTTGGTCTAGGGAAAATATTTTCTATTGCATTTATATTTTTGGTAAGTTTGGAGATTTTATTGTTCATGAAACAGAGACTTATAGTACAGGCCGGTTCAAGGCAAAATGCTGACAGATGTTGTGCATTAACATCTCTATATATCTTTACAAAAGCACTCTACTCCTGGCTTACAACAACTCTGCTGCTCTAATACTGGTTGCCTACATTTTCCCTGTGTCATAGCTGTCAGATTTGTGTGAGTTATGTGTTGGGTTTTGAACTAGGCAGCCTTCCACTGAGGACTACAATAAGTTCACCAAACTAAATTCACATTTCCTCCAGCTTGGAAGTAAGTGTACTGTAAACTAGACATATTAGTCCTCTCTTTTGTTACTTCAGTGACTCTAGTACCTGCACTCATCTTCAAAGCAAAGATGTGTCTACAGCACTTTCACATCTTCCTGAGTGTTAGTCTCTGAATGAAACATCTAAAGTTGCTGTGAAAGGATGTAAGACTTTGGAGATTTTTTACTTTCTGTATTAAAATGTGCACACGTGAAGTCTGGGATTCCATGAAGACCTCATTCTTTCTTTTGTAATGGCAAAAAGAGGATCCAGAGGAGGGACACAAAGATGATCGGAGAGCTGAAGCTCCTCTCCTATGAGGACAGGCTGAGGGAATTGGATCTGTTCAGCCTGGAGAAGAGAAGGCTCCAGGGAGAACTTATAGCGGCCTTCCAGTACCTGAAGGGGACCTACAGGAAAGCCGGGGAGGAACTTTTCATAAGGGCATGTGGTGATAGGACAAGGAACAATGGTTTTAAACTAGAGCAGTGTAGATTTAGATTAGACATTAGGAAGAAGTTCTTTCCTATGAGGGTGGTGAGACAATGGAACAGGTTGTCCAGAGAAGTTGTGGACATCTCATCCCTGGAAGTGTTTAAGACCAGGCTGGATGAGGCTCTGAGCAACCTGATCTAGTGGACGGTGTCCCTGCCCATGGCATGAGGGTTGGAACTAGATGATCTTTAATGTCCCTTCCGACTCAAGCCATTGTATGATTCCATGAAAAAAAAAAAGCTTTATTGATTAACTACAGTGAAATATCCATGCTTAAGGGTAATATTAGTGCTGTGACATATCTCTGAGAGTAAAGGTATCTGGAGTTGAAGGTAGGGGGCAAGAGAAACTGAGGTAATTCGGAACTTCCAGGCCCATTAAAACCTTTGACACTGAAACTTAACTATAGCCACTATTTCTTAATATTTCTAACAGGCTGCCCAGGGAGGTGGTGGAGTCACCATCCCTGGAGGTATTCAAAGAACAAATAGATGTGGTTCTTGAGGATATGGTGTAGTGGTTAGAGAAATGCTAGGACAAAGGTTGGACTTGATGACCCTGGAGGTCCTTTCCAACCATAATGATTCTATGATTCTGTGATACATAACAAAATCCAGTTTCAAACTAGGTTAATAGAAAATCAGTTTCTATGTTCTGTTATCCCACTTCAGCTTTTGCAACACGTTTGTGGAAAATTTAACTCTTCTTCTATAGTTATCCGTTGAGAATCTGATTTCTCATCCTACTTGATACCTGAACCACATAACCTAAAATGACAGCCAATATTTGAATATTCTAGATTGTAAGTTTCAGTTAATCAGAGCAGAACAACTTTTTCAGAATTTATAAATCATTCATACACAGAATAGAAAATTCCCTCTACTCAAAAGTTCCTACAACATAGCTACCTAATGTCCTTGCAGTATAGCCAAGTGCCAGTAAAACACACTAAGACACTTGGATAGGTGGAAAAAAAGAAAAAGTTAATATTTTTTCCAGATCTGCAACCTTTTGATTATTTGAGAACAAAAAAAAGGAAAAGAAGTATGTATCCATGTAATAAACTCAGCATAATGGAATTACAGCTTCCCCTTCCAATTTAAAATGCACAGGATAAAACTTTATGAATATAGAGTTTCTCATAATGAGTAGTTTTACAATATTACCTCACTTTCTTTTTATTTGTTTGCTCATCAAGACACTATTTAATAGCTTATTTTGAGAATGGGGATATGTTTTCTGATTCCTCTTATTTTAGAAGAACCAAAAAGAGACAATTGCAGAGCTTTGGCTTCTTCACTATGACTCAAACTTTCTTCAAGTTAAGCAGCATGGTTTATTTCTAGCAATGACTATAAAGCTTTCTCTGACAATTTAAATTGCACACAGTGTCATTCTCTTCAAGAACTAAAATTTTCACTTGGTTCATCAGAAATTCAGTCAGTTTTATTCATTTTTACTCCACAGTATCACAGTGCTTTCATTCCTCTTAAGATTTAGCTTTACTAGGGAGGAAGAGAGAAATACAGTCCTTTAGATGGTCACTTATATGTAAAATGCTTTGAACATGCATTCAACTGAGGTACACATTTATGGAATAAAAATTTATCAGAGGTACACACAACTGGCCTGTTAACTTCCAAATGTAAACCAATTTAGATTCAATGGATTGATTTTATTTAGGGCTGTAATTTTATTTTTACCTTCTTTTTTTTTTTTTTTTTTTGATACATGGGAATGAAGAACATTAGCTCATAATACTTACTTTTTTTTACTATGTTTCAATAAAGAGAGATTGTGAGCACAAGATTCAGATTATTTTACTTATGTAAAAAAAAAAAATCCTTGACTTTTAGAAAATTTACATACATCCTTTTTTTTATACATGCAAATGTATAGCCCTATCCTTATACATTTCCATACCCATACATTCATGGGCTTAGAAGTTAGAAAATATAGTAGAAAATTATTACATGATGTCATCAATGGAATTGATACATAGGGATTTTAATTTTATTAATTCTACATAAATATAGAGGCATATCATATAAGTGAACATTTCATTTACCCATATGGTCAGAATTCCTGCTGCTAGGCTATGTGTCAAACTCAGAATTTGAAATTCATTCCAGATTATTGCAAGGAATATTACTTCAGTCATAGTTGTTGGACAGCCAACAGTTCATCTAGTTTAAAGCTAAAAAATTCTTTTTAGGTCTTTGTTCAAATAGTTTCCTACCACCAACTTGAGAGATGACATTTTGCTGGCACTCCAAGATGCACACCGAGGCTGTCTGTGTGAGAGTTCCTGGCACTTCACTGTATGGATCAGTTCCTGTGCAATCTAACAGCATGGTGTAATCTTTTGTGAAGTATTTCTGGTAGAGAAAAGGATTGATTTACAGCAAAACCTGCATCTTTCCTACTACTTCTCTTCTGCAAGGTCTGAATGTCAAAGGTACTAAGAAGAGTGTCATGGATATTAATATTAGCTTAACAGAGAATAAAAGGAGTCTCTGCAATGCCTTTTATTTTCATCTGTACAATAATGACAGTAATTTTTAACGTAAGCTACTTTTAGAAATACTAATATATTCTTTAGAAACATAACAAATAAAACTCTATTGTTAAAAATATAACAGTTTATTGGTATATACTAAAAGTTGAAATATAAAATGATATAAGAAATCTGTCTAGAGATAACAAATTAATTTTTATGATACAATAGAAAATTGTCTTCTAAAACTTTTCCTAGTATTGATATGAGAAACACAAAATTTGACTTCACATATTATGCCTTTTTCTTAAATTGCTGCCAGCCAGATACAACTTGTCTCATGTACTTTCTGCCATGAATTAATTTTCTCCTACTCTTGGGACTGAGGCTAGCTTGTTCTACATACAAGAGGAACTGGCAAGTTTGCAAATGTTCCAATTACAGAAGACAGATGTCACGCTAGGTTCAAGTGTTATAATAACTCAGAAAGCGGTAGATTTCAAGAGCAGGAGACATAGCATGATGCACATTATGCATATGCTATTGCTACTTGAAAGGACAGACCCCCTACTAGAATAGAAAAGTTAAGTTCTTGACATAAACTGGTAAATTAGTTATTTTGGAGGTATTTAAATAGAATTGTCTTACATAGATATTTTTCAGTAAATAGTTCAACTTCATGATTTTTAAATTCACTGGGGAAATATAAAAAATGACATAAAAACCTATGATAAATGTATGAGGTTTTTTTTTTTCCCTATAGATTATATAAATAAATTAATTAAAATCCAAGTTTTCCCTTTTTCTTCTGTACAAGGCCATTTTATACTTTACCAGGAATATAGTTCTTTTTCTGTAATGTGCCTGAAGGAAGTACTATGTATACTTAAGGTACACTGCAAGTAGCAATCACACTAGTATTAATTTACCCATCCATAGATACTACTTGTCTCAACCTCTTCCAAATGCAGTATCTAACATAGACAACTTATTTTAATGACGCAGGATGAAAGCTAACAGAACATCTAACCTGAAACACAGTGGCTATACATGTAAGATCATATTAAACAGTTCTTATTCACTAGTATGTGATCATCTACACTGTTAAACTGTTAAACCAGATTTTTTAAGCAAACCAAGATGATGTACAAGTATATTTTTGCATCATTCTGTTTCTAAAATGCTTTATGTTTGAGAAAATCCCTCAAACTGATGAACCCTGTGACCTTTTTGATTTCACAGGAATCTGTACTGAATATCCTGTAGTCCTCAGAGCTGACTGGAGTCTCTGCAGGCATTTATATGGTGATCCCTTCTAAGAGTTTTCTGACAAATTTCAGTTTCAGATTCTGATAACCAGCTAGTTATCTATAACATAAGTGTCTACAAATGAGATGGGTGTCTAAGCTCCTATTATATGCAATAAAGATTTAGTAGATATCATTGGTGGACACTGCAGTAGCATTTTGCTCTTCTTAAACTAGGCAACTAGTAGAAATAGTTTCCTATACATAGGAATCTAGTGTGATTTGAATTACCCTATGCTGTCCACTGGCTAATACAACAAAAGATAAACAGATCATTGCTTTGTGGGCTGACAGCTAAAGGCCAAGCTCAGATGCACCCTGTGCACAAGCCACTGATTACCTCTAGGGAGGGATTCAGGTGCCTGAAAATAGACATTTAGTGCTATTTGTATTGCTATATTTGCCTCTGTTTCCTGATGAAGAAAGTTTCAGATACCTCCTATGCCTGATATCTGTAATCCCTTTATATATTATCTGGGTTTCTAACTACTCTGCTGTGCAGGAAACTAACAAATAGGCATATTTCCTTTAACTTTTACAGAATACAAAATGTATTTTCAAGACTTCAATTTCACTAGCTGTTGTGAAATACTTGCTTCTCCTTTAAACCACTTATTTTCTATTTCCCATAGCTGTGATACAGATTACATTATTTTGTAGCCTACTGGTTTAGGTCCACAACTTTCTGATTTTTTTTTTTTTTTTTATTGAGACTAACATAAGTGATTTTATTTCATTGATTCCTCTCAGAGAAGTGAAATTTAATGGTTTGTGTTGTATGTTTTGGTGCTTTTTTATTGTTTTGTTTTGTGTGGAGTTTTGTTGGTTAGGGTTTTTTGATTTTTTTTTTTGGTTGGTTGGTTTTTTTCTTGCTAGGGGGGGTAGAATGTTTGTTTTTTTTTTTCCCAGACATTTCAGCAATGTGTTAACTATGATCTGGAATGCAAAGTACTATTATGCTATTATATGGCAGAATTTTATTGTGATCTTCATTTAAATGTTCTAAACAGTGGACAAAGCTCCCACATTCTTGAAGTCTCTTATTTTTGTTAATCACATCCTAATGTGTATCTGTGTTTGTTTCCAGCCAAAGATTAGATGTGTAAACACTTCTTAAAGTTTTATTTAAAGCTGTGCAAGTCATTTTGGATACGTTTCAGACTATTTTTAACTAAGCCGCAATTCAGTGTGTCAGCTTTTTGTGACACAAGAAATTGTAGCTACAGGTTGCAGAATCTTTAAAACAAGACTGCTAATTGGACTGTGTTTCTCCAACTGATTCCTCCTTTTAATATTTCCAATTAGCGTATGATTTTGTTTTCCCTTGTGGTATAAATGAAGTGGAGGAAGCAGGACCAACCTAATCCAATGTCTCGGTTTAGGGTTGGGCTGGCGACTATACAGATGACGGTTGCTATCTATTAACCCTTCTCATTTCCCAAAGGAGAAGAGAAAGGGAATAAGGGAGTGAGACTTGTGGATTAGAAAAGAGAATTAAAATAGCTTTAAAGAAAATAGCAATAATAAAATGGAATACATACAAGTATATATGAAACCAGTATCAAACCCAACCCCATAATGACAATTATGTTGCTGTCACCATGGATGTTGTGGAGCAGGCACCTTGTAAGTCCTACACTTGATTCAGTGGCTGATAGGAACCAGATTCAGGAGCTGGATTCTGGTATTGGAAATCAGGATCACACAGTTTGGGATTGAAGGTAGAATGGACAGAGTCCTCCTTGGACCCTGGCCATTGCAGAAGAGAGCTTGATCCTCATGACCACAGAATCACAGAATCATTTAGGTTGGAAAAGACCCTTGGGATCATCGTGTCCAACCATTAGCCCTACTCTACAAGTTCACCCCTAGACCATATCCCCCAATACCACATCTAAGCAATGCTTAAACACATCCAGGGATGGTGACTCAACCACCTCCCTGGGCAGCCTATTCCAATATCTTACCACTCTTTCCATGAAGAATTTTTACTAGTGTCTAGTCTAAACCTACCTTATTTCAGCTTTAAACCGTTCCCTCTAGTTCTGTCACTAATTACCTGAGAAAAGAGACCAGCACCAGCATCTCTGCAATGTCCTTTCAGGTAGTTGTGGAGAGTGAGAAGGTCTCCCCTTAGCCTCCTCTTCCTCAACCCAAACAGACCCAGCTCCTTCAAATGGTCCTTATGGGATCTATTCTCCAGTCCCTTGAACAGCTTCGTTGCCCTCCTCTGCACCCGCTCCAGCACCTCGATATCTGTCTTGTACTGAGGTGCCCAAAACTGGACACAGTACTTGAGGTGAGGCCTCATCAGTGCTCAGTACAGGGGGACAATCACCTCCCTACTTCTGCTGGTCACACTATTTCCAATACAGGCCAGGATGCCATTGTCCTTCTTTGCCACCTGCGCATACTGCTGTCTCATACTCATTTGCTTGTCAATTAGAACCCCCAGATCCCTCTCCACCAGACAGCTCTCCAGCCACACTTCCCCAAGCCTCTAAAGTTGCATGGGGTTGTTGCAGCCCAAGTGCAGGACCTGGCACTTGGCCTTGCTGAAACTCATACCATTAGCCGTGGCACAGCGATCCAGTCTATCTAAGTTTCTCTGGAGAGCCTCCCTATCCTCACACAGATCGACACACCCGCCTAACTTGGTGTCATATGCAAATTTACTGATGATTGACTCTATGTCCTCATCAAGATCACCAATAAAGATGTTAAATAGAAACGGTACCAACACTGAGCCCTGAGGAATGCCACTTGTGACCTGCTGCCAGCTGGATTTTGTACCATTGGCCACTGTTCTCTGGGACTGTCTGTCTAGCTAGTGCTTGATACAACAGATCGTATTCTCATCCAGGTCATGAGCAGACAGTTTTTCCATTAGAAATCTATGGGGAACAGTGTCAAATGCCTTCCAGAAGTCCAGGTAGACCACATCCACAAGTCCAGTAGTCAGGTCATCTTGTCATAGAAGGAAATCAGTTCGTGAGGCAAAATCTGCCTTTCCTAAACCCATGCTGACTGGGCCTGATCTGCTGGTTGCCCTCTATATGACTTGTAAGAGCTTGTAAGATTCCTCAACTTGATACTGGTTATGGCATATATGGGATGGAATATGTCATTGGTCACTTTAGGGTCACCTGTCCTGTCCTCTCCTCCCTGCAGGTGCAGTCCCAACATGGCACACAAGATTTAGCAGTGACCTTGGTCTTCACAGTAGCAAGGTTTTTCTCTACACCAATTCTTGATAGTAATAATAAACAAGTGTTATCACTGCTAGAAAGTAGACACTGTGTACAAAATACACCATTAACTTCAGAAAGTGCAGTTACTTAGAAGAGACTTAGCTGAAAAGTAAAATCACTGAACAGAATTAGTTCTGTTCTAGCTCAAGACATCTCTTTGAGATGCTCAGGCCAGACAGTGAGTTACTACCAACAGTCATCCCTGTGGAGAGCTCTGATGCCTTTCCAGTTGATGCTGACACAGGTTTTCATCCTTTTGTGCATGTTTCTGCACAGTGCAGCGTAGAACCCAGATTTTCTATCCAGCCCTATAAATAGAAATAACTCCCATGAATAAACACAACCTTCTCAGAGGAATTTGGAAGCACTTGGTATTTAAATCCTGTGAAAATACTATATCTGTAAAAAAAAAATAATAATTAATAACCTTGATTATTAAGGTAAAATACTAAGTCCTTGTTCTCCACCAGGCTAATTAGCCCATCTAATAAACACAGACCATAACCAAATAGATAGGTGGGCTAGGTCCTTTCCTTTTTCTCTGGGAAGGCCATATAGTGAAGAGAGACTTAGAAACTATAGCTTTAAATCTTCAATTCTCTTTGTTCTCTGCTCCCCTACCATTTTACTGGCTTCATATCCATTTCTGGCACTTCACCACAGCTTCTGTTTCTTCAGAATTATTGTAAGTGTGACTGAGGAGTTTTAGAGGAGCCATACATGCATTGGACTACTTCCCATCAGTACCAGAAAAAAGACAAATGCCATGACCACAGATATTGCCCTGCCCTACTCCTCCCCCTGAGTTTTCACTGCAGAGCACAATATGATATGGCATGGAATAGCTCTCTGGTCAGTTAGGGCCATCTGTCCAGGTTGTGTCCCCTCCCAAACTCACACACCCAGCCTACTCACTTTGGTGCAGGAAGTGGGGGAGAGAGTAAAAGTCCTGATGCTGTGCAAGAATGGTTTAGCAAATTCAAAAACATTGTCATGTTACCAACACTGGTTTAGCCACAAATATAGATCACAACACTGTATGGACTACTATGAAGGAAGGTAACTTAATCAGAGACAATTCCAGTACATTTGCTAAATTAGAGTTTTAGCAAATTCACATACTGACATGTGCAGACTATGTTTTACTTTTTTTGGTTTTTTAGAATTATTTTTAATTTGTAAGTATCACAGACATGTCTTGGAAAGTGTCTTTGTATGGTCATGCACAAACAGAAATCTTACTTGTAACACTGAGACAAAAAGACCATTTGTTTTAGACATTTTAAAAATAAGATATTTGAAATGTTTTAATTTACAGTTTAATTTTATCTAACACATCACTTTGCATAAATCTTCTGCTGGTTATTCATTGATCTTTGTAGGAAAATAGGTTTCAGGAACAAATGATACCATATTGAATAATTGCCATGCACTTTCAAATTTCATGGAAATGTCTTAGAATCAGACAAGTCATGAAATCAGAAAACAAAGGATATACATGTCTTTAATCAATTTAAAGGTTATGTTTTTGTTATAGAAATAGAAATAAATGCTTCATTGAGCAAATGACCTTAAGCTTGGTCCATGATGGATACTGTAGTTAATTAAACTATATGTTGAGCTAACATATTTTATTGTATATGGCAGCAATAAGATGAAAAGTGGGTAATGGATTTAGCTGGTCCAGTTTTTGAAAGCACAGTAATGAACTGAAAATTTTTCAATTCCTATGCAATTTCCAAGTTATTAAGTCTATAATTAAAGAAAAAACATGAACAATTAATCAATAATCCATACACATTAAATCACATTTCTTTCCACTTCCTTCTTTCAGTCTCCATTTTCTCTCTGAATGCATCACAATCTCACCTACTCTTTTGACATTTTTATCACTTTTATAATTTTATTTTCAGTTAGCATTTAATTTCAGAATCATTAATTTTTAAGAAAGATGTTTCATTTATTTTAAATTACAATAGATAAAATACAAAAATTGAAGAGGGATACAGAAAAAGTGAGAAGAAAATAATCCTAAATATTATACTATTTATTGCTTAAGGTGACAGACGCATTGGTGCAGATGAAGAAGGAAGTGAAATAAAAGGAAATCAAAAGGAAAAGAAGAAAGTGAAATAAACATGAACTTCATTTAGCATGCATCAAGTGCATCATGAGCTACAAACACATCAAATATGTATTTGATCTCACTTCAGAATTGTATCTGCTCATTTTCATAATCTCTTCACAATTAATATATAAAATCTTAAGTGTTTATGATCCATGAACATTAAGTGTTGTCTACCTAGACAAATTAATAGCTAACCATACATTTGTATAAAAATAAACTCCTTTCTTAAGTACTGCTTGCCTAACCAGAGATTAATTATGATAAATTTTTCACCTTGAACCTGGTCTAAAATATCTAACATAATTAATTAATCTGTACCGTGTTGTAATATGCTTTACTTTATACTGTTAAGAACTAGGACTAAAATCCAAATAACAAGATACAAAGATAAATAAACTTCAACCCAGTTACTGACTGGATATAATTAACAAAGAGGTCTGAAGACCTCAAGGAAAACAAAAAGTTGGGAAGAGAGAAAAAAGTCATGCTTTCAAATTACATTAGGAACACAAGAAAACTTAGAAATAATCTAGTCTTATAATATGAATGATGGGGTAAATTTTTTCTTAATGATTAGCAAAGTGCTGATAGAAGAGATAGAAAATTTCAATAAATAATTTATGTATTTGGAAAGAAACACCAATATATCATATAAAAACATATCACCAAAAAAAAATTTCCAAAAGTAAAAGAATGTAATATTCTAATGGGGATTTATAGGGAGTAAACAATTTTAAATCATCAGGTGTTGATAACTTGTATGTGGGACTTACAAAAGAGATGAATGAGAAGATATGTGTCTTGCTGAAATCTATTTTTAATGAATGTTGATGTACTACATTATTTTGAAAGATTGGTGTAGAATAAATTATTATGAGTGCAACTTATGTATCATAAAACCTGATATAAGTCTTCTCTAAGAATAAACAGTAAGTATCTAAAAAATTATGGGGGAAAAAAAGCATTGACAGTGTGAAATCTGCTGAATTATAAGAATTTTAAAAATGCTTTATTATCTAGAGAGACAGGTGCTATTCATAGTTTAGTAAGTGATGAGAAAGTTAATGTAACTTCACTGTTCATAACTTCTGGATAACTCTTAGAAGGTAAATGAAGGACTCAGCAGTCATATGAAAGAAATGGAGTCAATCTAAGCAAACAGCATTTTAATGAAGGTAAAAAAATATTTGCTTAAGTAGGAAAAAGAAATAAGGGTCATACAGATATGATGTCTGTTAGAGAAGGAAAAAAAAGAAGTGGATGACTAATAACATTGTCAACAGTGCAATATTATTCTAAAAAAAAGAGCAAATATAGTCATTGGCCAAGTATGAAAAACAAAGTAGTAAGTAGGTGAACAATGCTAAAAAAATTGTCATAGAAACTGTTATCAGTTCCTGAAATGTCACTAATCTACCTTGCAAACTTGTGGGAAAATCACTTTTTAATGACAACAGAATTTCATAGCTTTGTGGTTTTGAGGAATTAAGTTTTTCAAGTACAAACATTTTTACAAAGAGTTAAAGGAATATTATCAGTAGATCAACAGTAATTAAACAAACTTGTAGAAGGACTATTTTCATAAAATATTGTGTATGACAAGCTGAAGTTTCCTAATATCATTTAGCAGATGCATGAAAAGTACTAGTATTATATACATTTTCTTATATGAGAACAAATTAAATGGTATATAACTGCAAATATATATATATATAGATGAAAAGAAAAGACAATTCTTAAAGGATTAGTGACATGGGTATTGACTGTTCTTTAGTTGTACTGACAATATGAGTAGACATATCAAGATAAAAATAACACTGTCATGAATAAAAGAGATTAGTTTCATGGTACTGGTCTGTATCATCTTACTTTTGTTCAATGGCATCTGAAGACAGCTTTTAAGATGAAGTTAAATGACAGTGCATGGCAAGACAAGCAGCTAAATGTTCTCACACTTCTGGTCCCCTGCTAGTCATCAGCCATTGACGATATTGATTACAAAGGAGAATGATGCATATTGCTAGCAAATCTGACAGCAACATTCTCACGCATCATTCAGTATTGAATAGCATAGAGCTACTTGTAAAAGCAGAAAATGTCTCATCCGAGTTTCAGTCCACAAGGTCTTGTCAATTATTATCTGTTTCATGAATTTTAATACTATAAAGAATAGTGACTATCTCAAAGTTCTGTCATAAATACTATTGTGGAAAACAAATCATGTTTAAGGATAGATTGATCTAGAAGTAAAGTGATTTTCACGTGTTATATGAAATTGCCCTAATTTTTAATTTTTATTCAATCTCTTCTTCATGTGTAAAAGGACATCCTTTCTGAAATATGCTAAATGTTTATGACCACAGCAGTTATCAGATAATTTTAAGCAGTAATTAAAGACAATTTTCAGTCTTCTTCATTGTGGCATATTAATTTGTCTTTTGTAAATAATCATTAAAAAAAAACCCTAAAAAAACAATTTTAAAAAAACAACTTAGATATGGCCTTATTTAATGTCCAGTGGGTGTTTAATCCAATTAGTGTTAATCTTTGTCCTTTTAACAATGAAATGAGCTTTGCTTTCAATACAACCAATAGCTTATTTCTTTGGAAGATTATTTAATATCAGTTTCTTAATTGCCATTTACTCTTGCCATTATTGTATTATCACGAGACTTAAATAAAACAAACTGCTCTCAACATTGTTTCTCTGTCAAGCAAAAAAGAAAATATTTAAGACACAGAATGCTGTAGAACTACTTGACCCTGCTTATTATCTTAACATTATTTCAGATACCATTAAATCAGGATAAGGTTAGCAGGTTAACAATGCATTGCTATTACTTCAGTTTTCAGTGATCAGAAAAATACTTTCCAATATCTAATGGAGCTCTTTCTTTCTTATTTACAAAACATACGAAATCCATGATCACTTCAACCATGGAACTATTTATGAAAAATAAAAATGAATCCAACCTCTTAGCATGCTGAGGCTTTACCAAAATCGTCTCTATTTAAGGATGAAGGGCAAAGAGCTTTGCTCCTGTTGCATGATAACCCATATCACTTTAAGAAAAAAAAATTGCTCCTGTATTAAACACATTCTCATTAAACCCTTTAAGCAGATAAGTTTTCAGTGCTTACTGCTTTACAAAACAGAAGTTAAGGGAGAGAGAAAGAGAAGATATGTTATTTGATGAACTTCCTTTTTCTTTTTCTAATGGAAATCTCTTCTCCTATAAAAATAAACACAAATAAAAAATAGTTCATTACATGTGAAATAGATAATGCGTGTGTATTAATACAATGCAGTGTCCTGAAATTAATTAACGGTACTGAAGGAAGAAAAAAATAAAAAGGAAAAAAGAAAGGAAACAAAAAAAAAAAAAAAAAAAAAAGAAAAAAAAAAAAGAAAAAAAAGAAAAAGAAAAAAGAAGAGTTTAAGGAATCTAGTAAGACTTTATGTAATGGAAATACTAATTACAGTTACACTTAAGTCAATAGCTTATTTCATCAGACCAGAACAGGCAATGACAAATTCACAAAGTAATAGGCAGTCATCAATTACATCAGTGCCACGAAAATTTTTCCTTTTTCTCCCCTTTTAGTCAATATACAACCACAGTCCAAGTTCAAAGCATGTGAAAAAGAATAGTAACAAAAATTATCTAGTATGTAGGTGTCTTATTCCTAATAATATAAACATTTTATCTGCTGGGACAATGAAGAACCCAGTACATATTCAAATAAGATTTTTTTAAATGGTAAGGCAAGATAAGTACCTTGGAGAAATTAATTAGTTCAAAATACATTGTGACTTTGTTGTAGAAAGCCTGTGTTTGTTTTCTTTCTTGGAGAAGTTCATGGGAAAGATCTACAATAGTGTCTCTTCAGAATTAAAAGTTTTAAGGAATTTATTTAACCTCTGAAAGAGTTAAGTAGGAAAACAATAATGGAAGCCATGAAACAGATCTACCTTATATTAATTATGCCTTTTATTCTTTTAATAGTGAATTTGGTGTAATTTCTTATTAGACCTACTCTATTTGTGTGATCTGGACATTGGGCACAAAAAGAATGAGCACTCTTTGTGTAGTTTATGTAGCCTCTGAAAAAAGTAGTCAAAATCTAAAATTAACTTCTTTTTAATAATATCGTGCATTGTTTCCCTTAAGCTAACAGATCTATTAGCATTATTTAAAGTTCAAATTGAGTGTTTATTAGCTACAAAAGGACAATGTGATCCTGAAACATTAAGAATAAAAGAGCGTTGATTTACATAGTTTTATGTAATATCATTATAAACAGTAAAGGAGGTTATAAGAGCAGAGTAGGCTTGGATAGATTCTTCATATGCTGTGTTTTCATCTTCCGATGTAGCATTATCATAAGAATAATAACAGCATAAATTGTCTGCCAAGATGAATTAATATGTAGAAAGCCAATTTAATAAAAGCTCCCAGTAGTTCAAGAATTAAATTGTAGAAAGGAATTTGTTCTACTTAAATTTATGAATAATACCTGTTAACTGCAATGCAATGCATTATTAACTTTAATGGCGTGGGTGGAAAAAACCTACCCATTGGAAAAAAATCCAAAAAAGTCAGTTTGAAACAGTAAGACTTGTCACATATTTTAAATTTTGGTGGAAAAATAGTTAGGTACTACAGATATGTTCTTGCAGTATCCATAACAATGGTTCAAAACAGTATCTTCATTTCTTAGAAAGGTTACAGTTTTATTATATGTCTGTTTGATTTTCTGGTTGTCAAAGACTGCAAATGGAAGGTCAATAAAAACAATACCTGTGTAATCTGTCTGCCTTCTAAGAAGACTTAATGATGATCCTAGAAATGTTCATTTTATCTAGAAATTGTTATGTTGTTTACAGCACCAGTGTGTATTTGTTCATTGTCATATTATTATAAGTACTCTTTTTTATATTTGTGTTATGTTTTGTTATTATTAATTCATAACAAAATAGGTATAATCAGAAGATGCAGATATAATACAGACCAAAGCAAGATTAAATCATTTAAATCTAATAATCTCAGTAATTGAAAAGCTGTGAGGAACTCTACATCTCCATGAGCTGCTTTCTTTTGCACTGTGCTGATATATGTGGCATACCATGCAGGGCTGTGCTTAAGTATCACAATATAACAATGTCTGAAAGATCTTAATGTTTACCCAATAAATCAATAAAATCATGCAGTACATGACAAAACATTTTTAAAATGCTTGTTTGCTATATTTCTGGGAGCCATAGCATCAATGTATGGAACTGTCTTTTAAGCAAATTAGTGTTTTCATCAAAAACTTTTTTTGAGACTGGCTTGGTGTTTCATCAGCAAGAACTGTCAGCCTTTTATTTAGGCTCTCCTTTAGCTAGTTACAGAAGCAAACAAAAATTCACATAGGCAATATCCACAGCAACTGTGTCTGTGCTCAAGGAACCATAAGCCTATTGATAGCTTGCTCCCCTGAAAACATGACCATATCTGCCTGTCTGTGAATAACCACTGAAGTCCTCCAGTAATACAGGAAGAACAGCAGTACATAAGTAGATCCAAAACACTGTGTACAACTCTATCTATTGGTAAGTTACAGAAGATATTTTTGACCTGTTCTCATCATCCTCTAAATGGTGAAGTGAAACCAAGGGCTTTTTTTGTGATATATCTAGGTAAACTCTTCTGGTGTTTATGATAATTAAGTACTCTGTGTTTTCTTTTATCTTTAGTCCTCTGAGAAATAATAGAGCATGGTATTGTTTTTCTGTAACTATACCAGGACATTAGGAGTTTTTTCCATCACATTTAATTACTATTCAGGTAATAACTTTACAATCTTTGATGGTTTTGGTTTGGTTTTTTATCAAGCATACACGTTGACTTCCAAATAAGACTGTAGAATTTATCTGCAATAAAATTAAAGACATTTGAAATGTACAGATTTTCTAGTTCATTGAATTGATACGATCAGGCAATGTTTCATGAAAAATACTTTCATACCATTAAAAAGACAAATGTCAATACTGATTTTTAAAAGATTTTGTGCTGGCTTCATCATGAAAGTATAAGATTACACTCTGTGAACAAATGAATATAAATGTAGTTGCCTCTGGTACTGTTCATGGATATAACACCACTGGTTTACTAGGTGATCAGATTTAAGCTTCTAGATTATATCACTGTGTTTGAATCTAGTGAAAAAAGTGAAGTGGAAGATGGCTGCTTTTCAGAGAAGCCTTTGGTGGAAAGAAGTAATAGAAGTCAAGTTTCTTTTTATCTTAACAGTGCCAAACACTGTCCTTTTTATTTTAAGGAGCTAAATAACAGGAAGCTATTAATATTTTCTTGGAAATGTTATTATGTTGTTATTATTCTGTGCAGGCAAGGTATGATGCTTTCAGGGTCACTGGATTTATCAGTACTAGATATAAGTACTTGTTCCTGAAATTCAATACTGTATTAGAGATGAAGGATCAAGTATGTATTGCAAAGTCTTACATTTCAGTACATAAGTGTGTCCATATTTAAGTATGTATTATGTTAGAGTCAGTCTACGGAAGGATCTAGAATTCATTGCCCATCAAATTATGTCTCAATTTCAGTACAGTTGCCTCCAACTATAAAAACAATGTCAGAGAATCCACTGATATTTATCCACCTTCAGCAATTCCCTTACTTTCAAGGATTTGACTTTCAAGAGAATATTTCCAACCAAAAAGAATATAAAATTATTATTAATGCATATATTTACTCTTTTCTTCTCCCCCCAAGACGTTTTTTTCTCACACATAAAACATTGTTCTACCCTGTCCATAACTGTGTATGATTTTTTCCCTGCAGAAAAATCATATCATTTTCAACTCTTATGGAATATGTGAAAACTCTAATGCCAAAGAGGACCTCAATATATAGGTGCAGTATAATTCAACTTCCAGTGGATTGCAGTGCTGGGGTCTATACTAGAATGTGATTAACAGTGTAGAGAAATAAGACTTGGTAATATTTTATGAGGATTTTAAGGTTCTGGTGAGTATGGATTACATGGTTCCCAAGGACTGTGAAAAATGAAAGAGTAATATTATGGGAAAGAGAATGAGTGAAAGATTTTGATAATCCAGACTTACCTGCTTCACAAGATTTGATTTGGAGACTAGTTGCTTACACATGATGACATCTAGGGTTTATTTTTGCACTGTGAATGAAGAAACGTTACTGGAATTCTATGTCAAGGATAATTTGGTGCAATGCATGCTGTCCCCAAAGCCAATGGGAATTTAGCAAGTATATATAATCATGTGAAGTAATAAAGAAAATGCATTGATATGTTGGATAGATCTACCAATGTCACATCAACCAATAAGGTCAAGAAAGCTATGTTACATAAAATTTTACAAAATAGGAAAACATTTTGTTGTTTTCTCATTTTTAAGCTTAATTCTTTATAACCCTGCTCTCAATCTCTAAAGAGAAAGTGAAGCTCTCACATACTTATCTGTTTACAGAGGCAACAGGTTTTAATAAAATCATCTAACATCTCAGGACTGGATAAAATTTTGATTGAATGTGACAAGTGGGGAAACTAGCAGAAGGTATAAAATGAAAAAAATATAACATTGGAGCAACATTATACTTATGCTTTGAACCTTTCTGTCTCAATATTTAGCTATCCCACTGGAGACTCATGTTATTATTCTATGTAAACACTACCTGAACTGATGGAAGAAGAATTATGCCCAAGGATATTCCACAGTGTCAATTGACTGCAATTTGTTTGGAAAAAAGAGCTCAACATCGTGCAGCTTGGATAGACTTTTCAGGGATGAAATATGACCCTCTGAGTAATTTTACCTTTTTAGATAAACAGTAGTGCTCAAAAATGCTTTTTCAAAAACTATGCTTAGGGCAAATAAAATTCAGGGGGAAAAAAAAAAAAAAAAGAAGTGTTCATTTCTTTCATGTGGTTTTCAGGGTAGATATTTACCATTATATAATGAGGTCAGTATACTGTTCAGTATTAGAACAAGTGGACCTTCTCAGACCTAAGAAAGAAAAAGAGACCTGAGCACACTTTTAATCTTCGCAGGAATTTCAGTTAGTAGAGGTAAGAGAAAACTGCAGTTCAGAAAAGAGATAGAACCTTCTATTCAGAAATGACATAACTGAACAATCACAGCCAACACTTGAATGAAACTCCTTTAGGCAGAATGATGAAGCTTTGTAAGAAGCACTAATGCTTCTCAATTACACTTCTGCAAAGGCTATCCAGTAGAAACAGATTGCAGAATAGTACAGAGTGCACCTGTTACCTGGAAATAATTCATCTTTCTTTGTATGGTGCAGTGCCAGCATTTAGAACTAAGGGTAACTTGACACAGATATTATTTTTTCTTTTTTGCATAATGAATGTGTTCCTTTGGATGTTAATTCCTTGTAGTGAAGGAGAATTCTTGATTCAAATTGTGCGTCTATTAATATTCATAATTTAAATGATTTTTAAACCTCAAACCCAATGGCTTGTCCCTCAGATTTAGTGTCACGGTTTAGGGTCAGGGCAGCCCCTTAAACCTATAACAGACACTCTCTGTTAACCCCCCTCCCTCCCCAGAGGGGAAGAGAAAGGGAATAAGGGAGAGAGACTTAGTGATTAGAAAAGGAAACTAGAACAGCTTTAATGAAAATGAAATTAATAATTATTAAAATGGAATATATACGAATATATACAATTATATACAAAACCAGTATCAAACCCAACCCCCCTGATGGTAATTACATCACCGTCACCACTGATGTTGTGCAGGCACCGGGGGCAGTCCCAGACTGGGCCCCGCAGCAGACGGGAGCTGTGTTCAGGAGCTGGATTCTGGTACTGGGTTCAGGAACACGCAGATCGGATTGAAGGCAGAACGGAGAGAGAGTCCTCCTTGGGTGCTCCGAGGAAGGAACCGAAAGAGGACCCGAGCCAAGCCAAGCAAAAGCTGGCAAAGCAGTCCAAGAGGGGAGAGAAGAGCCCAGAGACCCTTCGGGTCCTTCAGCTCTAGACCAAATATGGTGTATATGGGGTGGAATAGCTTGTTGGTCAGTTTAGAGTCACCCGTCCTGTCCACTCCTCCCTGAAGGTGCAGCCTTTCCCTTTCTGCACCCCCCAATGTGGTACACAAGATCCAGCAGTGGCCTTGGTCTGCATACCAATCCTTGGTAGTAACTCTAAACATAAGGTGTTATCACTGCTAGAAGCAGGCACTGTCTGTAATTAAAAGAACCAAGCTGAAAAGTAAAATTACTGAACAGAATTAGTTCTGTTTTCACTCAAACCAGGACATTTAGAAAATAAGTAATTTTCACACTTCAACTGAGACTGACAATAGAGTCATCTTCCTTCCAAAGGTGTCTTTTTCAAATTGTAAATGCATGAAACAACAGGGACATGACAGGGAGTGCTTGGACAATTATGTTTACCTGTGCAAATTCAATGATTAATAATAGATTGAAATAATTTGACTTTATTTCTTTTGCTTTCCTAGATGAAATTAGGTCCACAGCATAAAGAAAGAAGCAGTATCTTTTAACTTGAGCATACATTGATTACAGACATATTTCAGAAAACAATCAGACACAGCATAAAACCACATTTAGATGAAGACCAGATTCATTAATAGAAGCTCTGGTATTTTGCTAAATTTTGCTGAAACATCTGCATGAGTCTAAGAAAAATATATCCCTCCTGTTCCTGTGAAGGCTACTTGGCATAGCACAAAGCCCTCTGGGCTCCACAGCCTTGCACTTCATTCCCTAATGAGAGGCAGTGTGATCCTCTGCAAAAGCCAGAGTGGTATGAATTTTGAACTCTCTGAGCCAGTGTCTGAGCTTATTTAAGCTCTGAGATTGCTGTGAGAACAACCAGCAAAGCCTGCAGATACCATGGCTACCAGCAGACAGTCAGCAGGTATAATTGGCTAGTCTGAACTCCAGAGGCTTATAAGTTAGCTCATGTCAGTATATTATAGAATAAGCTACAGGACTCTAGCTGTATTAATTACAGGGGGGAGGGAAATGCTGGTTGCTTCTAGATACATACAGCAGACCTTTCTCCTCCTTACAAGTGAGGTAGTACATACTGAAGTATTAGACCTTTTTAATGTAAATGATATTTAAATGAGAAAGGCTATATTTAATATGAGTTGACAAAGCAAGGCCTAGAACACAGCCACCAGCAAACTGAAAAATATTATCACTCTCAGTCCTGTTTTAAAATAGAAAATACTGAAAATGATCTTTTAATTTTTTTCTTTTCACATTCTTTTCACTTTCAACCCCCTTCCTGATTCTTCCCCCCCAAAAAAACCAAAAAATCGAGCTGATTGACTTTTTTTCTTTATTACCAGCTCAAATCTCATAGGCAGAGAAAAAAGATGTCTTTGTTTGTCAAAATATGCAACCGGGCAAAGGTAGCAGCACACCGCCTATCGCATGGGGAAGATAGTCCCACTGTCCATCATTTTTCATAGTCAGGGATAAAATGTGAAAACTGAAACTGTATCAGTAGCAGTAGACAAAAAGCACATGAAACCCTCTGCAACAGGTGCCTTCCATGTCTGATGTCTTCTGGAAGGACATATGTTTTTTGAATGTTAGCACCCACCTGCATTCAGTGACTGCATTAGAACTAAAATGAGCAACCTTTCATCCATTTCAGGGTTTATTAGCACACAAAATATTTTCTAAAGGATTATCATAAAAGTTTGTCAAAAGATCAACGTGAAAGACTTTATTGTAAAAGGAGTGATTCTTCAGCCATTAGAATTCTTAGATTATGTAGTTCTTTAGCATTCAAAAAATCATTTCTCATGACTGACGCACCTAAACTATGTCTGTTACATCCTTATTCTCCAGATTGCCAGGTTCCTATGGAAATAAGAAATCTTCACTGATTTTCTGACATGAGTTCAGGAAATAGATCTCCTGAAGTTGTCTTCAATAACTTTTGTATTCAACTAATTATTTGATGTATGTGAAATGCATTAATTTTCCAAATGTGTCTGTCTGTTGTTTTGGATTTGTTTAGTTTTGTTAATGTTTTTCATTGAGGGTGATGATTTTGTATTTTAATGAAAGAGGAAAAACCCTTTCGTTCAACTGGTACTTTACTTTTGCATGGGCTTTTTGCTGTCCTTTCACCTTGTAACTTAATTTTCTTATTTAAATAGTGTTTATTTGAGGCTGTTTCTCATATTTTTCAGTGTAGATAATTTCCTTCAGATTAAAGAGCAAACATGAAAAAATATCATAGTCTCAATATTTAATATGAAACCATTTATTTTTAAACTGTAACTTAGGGAAACACAATATTAATGTGTTTACAATTAATTGTTTAGCTTTTCTTAATTCAAAATTTATGACACAGAGCAGTAAACTGCATGTGTTTCTGTTTGCCCTCATACATTAAATTCATGAAAATATTATTGCCTGAGTAGTCTAAAATTATCCAACTTTCAAATTATTAATAAAAATATTTATGTTTTTTAAAAGCCAGCTATAGTAATGATTCTAGCATTCACTCAATATATACTAATCTTGTATTCTAAGGCAACTTTATCTCCATAAGAAACTAACTTTGGCATCAACTTTATATAAAAAAGAAAAAAGACATAAATAAAATATAAATATAAATTTATAAAATATAAATAAAAGTATAGAAATAAAAATACACAAAGTATAATATTAGGCAGTCATAACATTTAAAAGTCATAATTAGAAGTGATAATTAGAAATTAATCTCATAATTTCTCCATTCCCTTGCCTGGAGCTATGATAAGCTGGGAAAAAAAAAGTGCTACTTTTCATAATGACAGTTCTGGGAAATAAAAAATTCCATTCTGTTAGAAATTTTCATTATTTGATATTTCTTTATTTCTACCATAACTCTGAATCTTGCTGCAAAAAGAAAGTTGATAAATCATTTATTTAAAACATAAATTTCTATTGTCTGAAGATCTTTTTAAGGATAAACCCTGACATTATTAACGAGCATTTTTCTCTCTGATGAGAAACAAAAAGATATAAAAAGGAGAAAGTATACGTGGATGCCATCTATTCCTCAAATTTTATGCATGTATGTGTGTATTTATACAGGGTCCTTTCTGATTCTTTTGGAATTGTTGAAGTTCATCCTATCAAGTCTTACTTTCATTACAAGCCATGTGGTTTATTGCTCTCTCCGCAATAAAATCCCGTGGCAAGTATCAGAAAAACAAGCTGATAGTTGAATTCAGATGCTTAAAAATGCTTTCTCCTTTTGTCTTTTAACAAAGATCTCAACTTTATTCTTTGGGAGAGTGTCTGTTTGCACCAGCAGACATCTGGTTTTAACAGCCTTCTCCCACATTTTTGCCAGTGGCTCCCATATTCAGTATTTTAGATGGAGGAGGGGTTCATTTACTATAAAGCTTTGGATGGTACAAGATATTTCCATTCACAATAAAAATACAGTGAATTCAAACCCATGTCAGAGCACTGTATCCCCCAAAGCACCAGTAAGTGTGTTCTTTGAAGCTCTAACAAAGCAGTGTTTGGTGGAACACTGGAAAAGGTTGCCCAGGGAGGTGGTGGAGGCCCCATCCCTGGAGACATTCAAGGACAGGCTTGATGAGGCTCTGAGCAACCTAATCTAGTGGAAGATGTTCCTGCTTACTGCAGGGGGGTTGGACTAAATGACATTTGGAGGTACCTCCTAACCAAGGGCACCCTATGATTCCATGATAAGTAGTTGTATAGTGCAACCATGAAATGTGTTTTGGACACATCTGCTTTTGTCCCAACTTTTTGAAGATCACATTCAAGTTGTGAGTTTTTCTGATATCTAACCACAAAGAGAGAATGAAAATAAAGGAATGATAAAAACCCAAAACCAACTGGCAACAACTCTTACAACACCTAATTTTAGGCTCCTGTGGAACCCAAAATTCAAGAGGACAAGTGTGGAGAGAAAACGATGGAGACAAGAAAAGTAGTGGGGGGGAGGTGGGGGGGGGGGCGGTGGAAAAGGGAAAAAAAACCCCCAGCATTCTGGTTGCAATCTTGACAAAATAGGAAAGCAAAGCACTGAGATATTCCTGAAGCCTTGTCTCAACCAAGAATTTATATGCTAATCTATTACAAATGTATACTGCTGTCTTGAATTGCTCATAGTCTGAAAGGGTGAATAGTCAACCCTTTGCAGGTCTGTAAATGTGAGTTGTCTGTCTCTCAAGCAAAGATTTGTAAACCTGCCTGATTCATTTTCCAAATTAAAAGACACTGTAATATTACGTAAAGAGGTGACATTAGTAACATATCCCCCATCTGTTGTAATGCTTTTTTTTTTAAAGAAAGTGGTTAACACAGCTTATTTGTGCATGATTTTTTTTGAAAAGGGATGTAGGGATCACTATGGAGATTTCAGTACACTGTAATGTTAAGTAAACTCCTTATAGAGTTTATTTTTTAGTTTTGTTCCAGTTTAGGTAGATAATGGAGCATGCAATTACAGACACTTTTGGAGATGAATAGAAGCAAAGCTTTATGAATAACATGAATATCCAGGGATGTCCAAGAAAATAGATAAGACACTTTCTCTTGTCTCCAACTATTTGTACTTCAGGAAGTTCCTCAGCCATTGTAGGTTAGCATTTTACCCCATACCTAGGGTATTTTGTTTTGCCAGAATTCAAAAGTACTCAAAAAACCAAACAAAAACCACAAAAAAACAACCCACCACAACCAACCAACAATAACCTCTAAACTTGAATGAATTTAGAATTTCTGATATAATAACACACACCTTTCCCCAAGTCTTCCAATCGAAAATGGCTTTGGACAGAAGACTGGATAAGCTCTTCAGAAACTGCTTGCTTCCTCATGTTTTTATTTATTACAAAGAGATAAACCAAGCCACATGGTTCATTTATGTCTTTCTTATTATTTATAAGATTCCAAATTAGATTTCAGTCAAAATAGGTCTACAGACTAAAACGTATTTCAGTCTTTAGTGTGAGGAAAAGTTCTGAAGTATATCAGGTTACCTGAGTAAGACTTCACAACAGACATGTGTTTTATGGATCATATATACCTTGTATCACAATCTAAGGCAAGAAAAAAATCTTGCTGCAGGACAACTATTCATCTAAAAGATAATGCTTCCAAAGGCAAACTAATTTAGATTTTTAGCATCTTATAACATTTTCCAGTTAGGTCATTAATATATTGCTGCAATATTTTCAGGCATACTATCCATAGGTTATCTGTTAAATATAATTTAACTCAGCATCACTAGTGGCTATATCTCTACAGCTACTACTTTTCAATTCTGTATTACTGATTCTACTCATTTTCTTCCTCTACTCCACCATCCTTAAGCATCAATTTTGATTTTTTTTTTTCAGGTTATTTGATGGTATAATTTACCTGGGAGTACAGGTGGTCTAAGGTAATTCAGATAGATATTACTGAATACTGTGCTCACTGCATACAAACAGGGTAAAGAAGGGGTTATGAATTTGGCTGCTTTTTCTTCCACAGTTCCTTTACTTCATCAGCATACAAATTACAGTTTATCTGCAGGCAACTGATTTGGCACTGTTTTATGGCATATGTTTATCTATAAACATGTGCAGTGTATACCAAATGGTACAGTAAAGCAGCCTGCCAAGTCCAATCAGTTTGCACTAGATAATGCTGCCCTGTTTCTCCCACAGGCTTTGTGCTGAGGGATGTCAGTGTGGCCCAGGAATCATGCTGGTGGGATGGCTCCTGTGGAGGACTCCCAATCTTCTCTCCAACATTATGTGCTTGTACACATAAACATTTATCTGTAGGGACTGGACTGTAAGAATGACTTGCCAGTGGATATTACCTTTTAGGTACTGGAACTACCTCTTTTCCTCCTGTTTCTTTTCTCTCAAAATTTATTTCCTTTTTTTAGTGTAGTACTTTTCTGGCTCTAGATCTACTTTTTTCTTACTGTCATTTTTCTTAATGGGCACTTTTCTACTAAAATGGCTGTTCCCTGAAAATAACAGTCCCTGTAACCTCTGCATTAGTGTCATGGGGATTAAATAAAATCACTAAACTCTTTAACTTTGCAAATTCTATCTTAAATTCTCTGATGTGTGACCATTTTATTAACTAAACCCCTGAACATATTATTTTATTTACTTCTTTCACACACTGTTACTCACTACTGATGAAAGACTAACTTTGTATGCATTTAATATATAACAAAAGTTCATTGCCATGAAGAATTTATCATTTAAGTTCAGCAGATATTATTGGAAAACACAAGAGGTTTCTCTGGTTTTGGTCAGTGATTTCACTGCAGTTAACATTTCACCATGGGAACCTAAACTTATCTACAAAATATATTCTTCTGACATTATCTGTTTTAAGTATCTGAAAATTTTGTTCTTTTATTCTCAGAAGTGTGAAAATTAATGACAGCAGAAGGACAATGGAATTACAGATGTTTTAAGGAGTACTTAAAGAAGGTCTAGACAAAGGGAATATGCAGATTGATCTCCTAAAATCATTTATATAAGAAAGTCCTGACTCTGTATTCTAATCAGAGAAGAAGCAAAATCACCAAAAGTGCTGTAGGTTTAACTATCTTACAGAAAACTTTTGCCTATTTATGTTCATGAGAAAGTATCTCAAATGAAAGCTACATTCTACCTACATTGAAAATTAGAAGAGAATTAAGCCTTATTTTAATAGCTTTAGCCCATATATTTAATGAAAATTATACGCTTATTATTAACTTAACCTACCTATCCACCTCCACTCTTCCTTATCTTCACATTTTGTAATGAAATTGTGTCTCCCTAATGCTTATTTTCTCCCCAGCCCCCTCTTTGTCCATTGAGTGGTAAAGGCAGCAGTCATCCCCCTCTGCAGAAAGAGTATCACAAGCTCCTTCTGATTCCTCTCATAAGATGATTTTATCATTCCTGTAATCATTCTTTTGGACCTCTTTTTCAAACAGCTCTGAATGTGCACATGCTTTCTAAATATTAGCAACAAGGTTTATCACAGATGTGTATCTTTTTATTAGTACTAGGGCATACAGAGAATAACAAAAGATGCCTTAGCTATCCAAATTGAAAAGGCAAGTAGAAATAGGAAGTATGGCTGCAGTGCAGTTAGAGCTGGGAAGAGATACCATTACAATATACAAGTGTCTAGTTCACTTTGAGAGATGTTTCTTTTTTTATCATATTTGTAGAATCTTTGCTAACTCTAAATTGCATTTTTGTGATGTTTGTTCATTCGGCTGGATATGTGGCACTCCAACCAAGTTTCTTATGATTGCTTGAAGTACAGATATGTATAATATCTTTCATTTTATAGAAAAAGAAGTCCAGAAATACTCAAGATCTGAATTCCCACCTTGTCAGTCTATTAAAATCTTTTCCTTGAACAATGCTCTTTATTTTTTGAGTTCCAAGTGTTAGAGACTCCATTTGAACACAATCGGATAATAACTATCAAGTACAAAATTTATCTGTGGGTCTAGGTCTTCCATAAAGTGTACAACCACCTCATCTAAAATTTTTAGTACTTCCCAAAATAAGTTTAAAAAAACCTTTTAGGTTAATTCCATGACAATTTTGGAATTCTCATTCAGTAATATCTGGAATATAGTTATTACTATAATTTGGTTTCTAGTGGACAGCTAAAAATGCCAAGACTTTCATTATAACATTTTCAGTAGTATTTCCCTCTCTAACATTTTTTTCTTTGCTTGCTTATTTTTTGTTTAACAGATACAAATCTGACCATATCTAAACTATCCCTTTGACTTTATAGTGAAATCTCCAGCATTATAACTGCTTATATTATTTTCCTAAACTAGTTTTGATCTAAATTAATTTTACTGTAGTCCTTTTCTCATATTGAAAATAATGTTAATAACATTAACATACATGGCTAATCCAGGCCTTTTCTTTCTTTACTGCTTTTTTTTTTTTTTTAACATCTCACACCATTACTATACTATCATGATTCTGTTATTTCAGGTACTGTTTTTGGCTACTTGCTTTGGTGTGCAACTTCATAGTTATTCCTAAATGGTTTCACCAATTTTGCCATTAAACTAGGAAAAACCTGTTAGTTAAATTGACCGAGTATCTAACTTTATTCATAAATCAGGGTTGTACAATAAAAAATTGTTGTCCTCACCATCTAGATGTTCTGCCCCCTTTTCTGTCTTTTTTTTTTATCAAGAAAGAACATTTCCTCCTCTCTCAAAACCTTTTACACTGAGACACAAAGATTTTATTCAGTAAATGCCACATAGTTTCTATAAGGTACAAAAAGAAAACAAAGTGCAGGTGCGAAATACTAGAAATTACACCATTCAATGTGGGAGCACAAAAGTAGATTCTCTTACTCCAGAGTTAAGTATCTCATTCTCAAAAAGAAGAGTCCCATATAGACTGCTCTGCTTACACCTTTCTGTTCGCTAGGTGTTTGCTTTCAGGTGCCTTTATGTAATTACACACTTGAATAAGCCACAGAACACTTTAAATAAAACTCACTGTCCCATTATTAATAAAATAAAATAATTTGCATGAAGAAAGTACTGAAAGTCAAGCTTCTTTAACCTTCTTATTCTAAGTATTAGATTTGCTTAAATACTTCTAAAATTGCTCTTCAAAATGTCTGAATACATGTAAGCTGAACAGAACTGTGCTCTGAATGTAAAACAGAAGCCATGTGAGATCACTATGCAATCACATACTTCCCTGTGACATTTCAAAAGAAATTTGGTTCTCACACAGGAAGTTTCAATATTCACAATTTCTTTTGGATATTTATGTTTTGTTGGTGTTTTTTAATTTGCTCTCACTTCACACCTTCTTCTTTGTATTCCATTCAGACTGCCACAGAAAAATTTCTTGTTCATCTGTTAAAGATATGAAATATTTTGATTCATATTTACAACAAAGTCTGATAGTAATTAAAATACAACACTTACAAAACTTATTTCTTATTGCACAGATTTATAGTATTCTATTAAGAGATTCTATATATAGTAAAGAGACAGTTCTTACAGAAAAATAATATTTTAGTTGTTTTTATCTTGCTAAAGTACAATAGCTTTGGCTGAAATGCTCCAAGGGAAGTGTCTGGTTTAGACTTCCACTTCACTTAGAGTGTTTGTTGTCCCTGTGGTCAATTTTTTCTTCTTAATGCCAGCTTCAATGAAGCAGTTGCTTCCCAGACTGAGAAATCAGGACAGTGTATTGCTTGGTTCTCATGGAAAATAAACCATTATTTGTTTTGCTGTGAAATCTTGTCTTACCTCACTGCTTGGATCAGTCTTAATTTCAGTGAGTTACCCTGTGACTAACATTTACCATTTCAGTGAATATCTGCAAGAATCTGGCTAAATTATATGCCTTTACAAAATCTGAACTTGCAGATGTTAAGTAGAGACCTGTCTGATCCTTAAACTTCCTGACAAATCATTTTGAAAAAAAAAAAAAAAAAAGAAAAGAAAATCTGTCCTCTGGTTTAGATTATTTTCATTTCAATTTTTGTGTCCACTGTTTTTCTGAGTATAAAATACGATAGAAGGAATGAGAAACTATCTCAGTCCTGTGGTTGCTGCTGTTTGGTCTTAGAAATATAGAGCAAACCTATCAAAAAAAAGAGAAGAATTTGGAATGTACAATTTGGAAGGAAAAACAAATTAGGAAACTAGTATATAGAACTGTCTTAAAAGAGAGCTGAGCACTGAAATCCAGCTGTTCAATGCCAAGCAAATATGGGAGTCATTGTAAAGTAAATGTCTGAAGGAGTTCAAGATCTTTTGCTAGGCTAAAGCCCAAAATTTTAGTGGAACTAGGCTAGGAATAATGTAGCTGGATTATGGATGGAATGGCAAATTAAGTACTGGGTTTTACACTGATCAGTGCATATTCCTAAAGAACCTGTGATACACTAGAAAGTCTGGACAGCTAATTTTTTTCGCTTTCATGAATATCAATGAAACTAATTGTGAGACCTGTTTCAAGCATGATGGAAGCAGCAGATAACTGTTTAGTATTACACTAATTATTTGTCATAGCATTATTTGTTTCATCAGATTCTAACTTCTGGATTTGAGAGCCAAGGACAGAGGGGTTTGAGGTATATAAAGACAGCAGAAACTGAACTGAATATGTGGTAGAAAAATGAGAAACTTCAGGCCTTGAACTTGAGGTACTCTGCATAAATTTTCTACTATAAGGAACAATGTCAAGTGCTTTCTTCTCAGTGCAGAGATGGAATACTTGTAAAATAATAGTGGGTAATGATCTGCTTTCTGCTCTGATTTAAGGGTCATAGCAGTAGTGTATTATTGCCAGGAATCAATGAAACAGAAGAAATGTCATCATTTTCTTATATTAGTGACTTTTCTTCATCTTTTGCTACAGCAGCTAATATCTGTCAGGTATCTTCACTGAATGAATAGAATAATTAATATTTATAGTGCCAGCGGTTAATTCATCAGCTCCATTATAAGACATCAAAGAAAGTAACAAAAAAAAAAAAAAAAAAAA
>JANVCC010000018.1:45112884-45129092 GCA_025345505.1 Todiramphus chloris collaris | reverse complement strand
CCATAAATCTATGTTACATTATATTTCAATTTAGCAATCTTACAGTCTCAGATTTTGGTTTAAAATAGTGTGTGGAGTATTCTGAGTGGAGTATGGAGACCAGTGACTTCTCCCACACTTAGTTCACAGAAACTTCGCAGGCAGCTCACAAAGACGTAGTTCATCTCACAATGTCCTTTCCAACTAACAGAAGGAGATGTGAAAAGAAATTTAGTGATGGGTGAACAGGGTGATCAAATAATTTCAGAAGATTCATTGAATTAAAGGTGACCAAGGTAAATCACATCCCATGAAGCACATCTGTTTCATGTGCAAGGAATAGCCACCTTTCACATAACAGAAGGAAGCAAACACCACCATCAAAGAGAACAGGGACTTCAGGCCGTTGACATCTCCCCATCAAGTGAATTGGAAGGACAAGGGGACCAAGGCGATAGTAACATAACCCATCAGAGGCCTGTAGCTTGAAAACTGTAGCACCATTTTTACACAAATCACAGGGAAGAAAACTGGAGTAACAGCCACTAGTTGTAACATCCTCTGAAGTGCTTCTAATGTCTATTCTTTCCTCTTCAGATGACCTAGTCCAGAAAGACTGATTACTCTCAAAGAAAGCTCTTAACTGTGACACCTATGATTTCTTAGATTCTAGAAAAGTCACCTTCCAAGAAGTCTTTCATATATCAAGTCTGACAATTCCTGTGGGGACAAAGTGTCCCCCAGGTCCATTTGTCTCTTTATAACAACACTGAAGAAGAGTTTCTGTGAGGCAGACAGCTCCTCTGTAAATGGCAAGAAACTGTTACTTTCAGAGGCAACGATGATTCCTCCAAGCAAAACAAAGGGAAAAAAATACTTATGAAAGTCCACTTCTGCTATCATCCTGACAAATTAATATGAAAGTTTACATTAAATAAATATTTGCTCCACTAAAAGTTTTCATTTCCTCATGCCATTGACATTCTCTGTCATTTGAAGAACTAAAGGAGGCATCTCATTTTCTTCAATAAGTTCCCTATTGTGAGATATATATCGAACTGAGAAGTGGGCTACAGGAAGGCATCTCATTAGTGCATTTTGATGGACTAGGAGAAAGTGAGAAAAGGCACACAGCATATTGCTTGAATGGTGGGAGAAGTGCTGTGTGCAGCCTCTCCATGTTGCCAGTTAACTGGATGGCAAATCTAATCAAGATTATAATTAAAAAAAAAGATGAATACTCACAGATCTCATAGGTCTCACAAGGTCTTATTATTTCTTTAGTACACATCCCATGCAAATTCTGCTTTTTAACACAGAGCAGATAGAAAGGTATCTTACTGCTTTCCTTAGTATCATGAAGAGAAAATATAAGTGCACAAAACCTTCCTGCATGATACATTTAACTTTTGACTCCAGTGTAATATCAGAAAATAATTTTAGCATAATAAAAGTTAATTTTAGCATAATAATGTTATTCTGAACCAGATAGCCACGGCTTCTGAGGACTCAAAGTAGAAGTACTACCAGGCTAATATATTACTCAAAGGAAGAATTCTGCAATTTGTTCACAAGAAAGTAAGCCATGCCATTGGCCTTCCAGTGTTAGTATGAATGGCAATCAGATAAATTGTTTGACCCATGTGAAAAATGTTCTTGGCATACTAAATTAATCAACAACGTAACTCAGACAGGGACTCTGGACTCTGACTGTACAGCATGAATAAATCACTTGTGCTTGAATGTCAAGGGACAAGTGAAACTGCCCTGTGAGGAGAACAAGACAGGAGTTGAGGGGTACTGCAGCACAGACCATGCCCTCATGGGCAGACACAATCCATGTGAACTGACAACAATAGGCAGAACGAGGGGCTGGCACAGGTATACAGCAACAGCACCAGATACTGTGAAGGAACAAACCAGGTTCAAAATCCATTTTGTACAAGGAGGGAGGTGTAAGCAGAAGTAAAAGGAGACAGGACTTCTATCCAAATGGACTCCAGGTCTATTCAGAAACAAGGATTGCAGACCAGCACAACTACTGCATAACCCAAACCAAAACTAAATGTCCTCAGCTGACCTTAAATGGTCCAAAAATAATAATAATAATTAAAAAACTGAATATATACAAATATATACAAAACCATCATCGAACCCAACTCCCCTGATGGCAATTATGTCACTGTCACCACTGATGCTATGGAGCACTGGGAGAGTCCCAGACTCAACCCAGCAGCAGACAGGAGCTCTGTTGCAGATGAGGGCAACGAAGCTGGTCAGGGGACTAGAGAATAGAACATATGAGGACCGTTTGAAGGAGCTGTGTCTGTTTGGTTTGAGGAAGAGGAGACTGAGGGGAGACCTTATCACTCTCTGCAACTACCTGAAAGGACATTGTAGAGAGGTTGATGCTGGTCTCTTCTCTCAGGTAATTAGTGACAGAACCAGAGGGAATGGCCTCTAGCTGAAACAGGGTAGGTTTAGACTAGACACTAGGAAAAAAAATCTTCACAGAAAGAGTGGTAAGATATTGGAATGGGCTGCCCAGGGAGGTGGTTGAGTCTCCATCCCTGGATGTGTTTAAGCTTTGCTTCGATGTGGTGTTGGGGGATATGGTCTAGGGGTGAACTTGTAGAGTAGGGTTAATGGTTGGATTCAGTAATCCCAAGGGTCTTTTCCAACCTAAATGATTCTGTGTGTTCAGGAGCTGGATTCTGGTACTGGATTCAGGAACACACAGATCAGGATCGAAGGCAGAACAGACAGAGGCCTCCTCAGATGCTCTGAGGAAGAAATCAGAAGAGGACCCAAGCCAAGCCGAGCAAAGCCAGAAAAGCAGGCCAAGAGGGGTGAGACCCTTATGATCCCTCAGATTTATGCCAAATATGACTTATATGATATGGAACACCTCATTGGTCAGTTTGGGGTCACCTGTCCTGTCTGGTCCTCCCTGCAGTTGCAGCCTTTTACTTTCTGCCCCCCCCAACGTGGTACACAAGATCCAGCAATGGCCTTGGTCTGTACACCAATCCTTGGTACTAACTCTAGACATGGGGTGTTATCACTGCCAGAAGCAGACACTGTCTGTGAAAACAGGCTGCTAACTTCAGACAGTGCAGTTAGAAGAATTTACATGAGAAGTAGAATCACTGAAGAGAATTAGTTCTGTTCTCATTCAAACCAGGACAGAAATACAGGAAACAAAAATTATGTTGAGTAAAGAAGATCAAATTTGTTAAACCTGTCTAGTTAATTAATATTTGATTCAAGATTATAATTGTTTACCTAATAATACTGTGTTATGGCTAAAAATTTAGAGATACTAAACAGTAAGAGATTGCAAGGAGAGCATACACAATCCAAGAGATCAAAGTTCATATATTTTCATTCAACCGTGAGATCTTTATATTCATGTTTCAATTTGCCTGCTGAAGTGTGTTATTGCTTTCTTGAGTGGGAGAAAAACAATTTCTATTTGTATAGCACCTTCTTTATAGCAGCAATTTGGATAAAATACCCATAGGTGCAATGGCAAAACGAACCTATCTGAGTCATTAGTGCAGTCACGTCCTTCTACTTCAAACTGGCAACAAATTGCATTTTCAGGATTTGTTAGAAATATCTACAAACAATCAAAACAAAATTGTAAGCATTTTTACCCTATGCAAAATGTGGATCCGGTGACCTACAAAGACTCCTTTCTAGGTAATCACCTGTATGCTTCATGTTACTTTTAGATTTTTTTCCAAGCAGAATTCATGTACCACTCTTTTCAAAATTGTATGTAAAGAACAAAATCATGATTATACAAGGTGAATTATAACTGGCTCATGGTATTGTGGTCTCAGGTACACAGAAGATACTTGACAAGAAATTATTATGGCCTTCTAAGTAGTTCAAGTAAAGGAATTACATGCCATTAGCTTGCCTGAAAAGTTAAACTAGAATGGAAGAAAGGACTATAATTGCAAGTCACCTCTCTTGACTTCCTAGTGGGACCAGATTCATGAAATTTCTGGAGCTAGTTCAATTATGAGATGGACACAACAATGCAGAAATTTGATCTTCAAGACCATGTCCAAAGTTTTCTTCAATTATAGTGTATTTACTGTGAAAGCAATGCTTACATTCACGTTGTCAGTAAGTAGATTATGATCTACAAGGGTAAAGAACCATTAATGTGATTAACATTCCCTAATATGCCTTTATTTCTGGATTTAGTACTCCATTTACATACACAAAGACTTGGAAACATTGGGAAGAGAAGAAACAGATGATACCTAAAGTGAGAATGTAGCTTGTGAGCCTCTACACTGCTGAGTTAAACCACAACATTGAAGAAGATTTCAGACACAAACCATAAAGACTCTATTTTGTTGAAAAAAAGTTTGGGTGTGATGCAGATTTAGTACTGTAGGTGATTGACAAAAATGGAATGGCAGCTTTGAAAACATTAGTGTTACAAGAATTATGAATCTAGGTGCTTGAAGAGACAGATTGCCTAAGTAACTACATAGACCTGACACCTATGGAGTGCAAAATTTAATGGGGAAAATCTCCAAAGAGATTTGCTCTGAAGATTCATGATGGCTCTGAACAATTTTTTTAGCCTTCAAGGAACCTCATTTTGTCAGTCTCTATGAAGACCTGGCTTTACATGTTAATCTGGAGAAAGTTCATTGGTAGGATGAATGACTGTATTTGTTTCATCCAGACGCCTGTGAGATGGTCTTCATACCATGCTGGGAAGAAAAGGGCATGATGAATTAACAGTGTACTCTTCACCAACGTAAAATTTCTTTGTAATCTCGAGTAATCTCATTTGGTTTCTATTTATCCTTTCCAACACTCTCCATGGTTGTTTAAATGACTCCTAGTTTGATTATTATTATTATATATAAAAATTAATTCCTTTTTAGAATCCAGATAAATTCTATTCTGCAGCTATATTGTACAAATGAGTTGCACAATCTAACCATTTATAATGTGAAATATTTTCTTTATTACTCCAGAATATGGAAGGACACTTTCTCTTGTACACAGAAAGGGAATAAGTGAATGATTCTGTTCTACCTCTATACAATTTTTATGTCTTTTTCTGCCTTCTAAGACGGAAGTGGTTCCAATGTTATACAAAAGCATATTCATATGAATATTTTTCCTCATCTTTCATTGAACTTCCAAGACTTCAGTTTTCTTTCAAACTCCACAGAACTTATAAAAAAAATTATATATTTAGATAACTTAAAAGAAAATGCTATCAATAATGATACTTTTACAATCCAGATTTCTGAAGAAAAAGATTAATTGTTACTATTACCTCAATTGAGCTTTATGCTCAGTTTAGTTGGTGCATTCATAAATAATTTTTTAACAAATAAATTTATAGAAATTATCTACTCCTTTATTTTGGCTTTAGCCAATTAAACTAAGTAGAGGAAAGCATTCTCAACATGGTATTACAAATAAATCAATAGATCAGATTATAAATATATAATACATTATTATTATATTTATTATTAATAATGATAATCATAACCATATAAACCACAAACATTTTCAAAAGATGATAAATGTGATGCTTGTTTTATCAGGGGCCCAATACACTTCACCTCTTGTTTTTCAATTACTTCCTCTGCAAAACAGGGATTATGAAGATAATTATCTAATTTGTAAGCAGTTTGAGATCTGCAAGTAAAGAGCAATATACAAATGCAAGGTGGTACTTTCAACATCGGCAATTAGATTTAATCTCAAGAAATGTAAATTAGAAGTAGTTCTACTGATTTTAAGGAAATTATACTGGTTTGTAGTTATCTGGTGTTTAGAAAAGACAGACTGAGGAGCTGTGGTAATTGAAATGCACAAAGAAATAGGATCATTATTAAATAAAAACAGACAAAAAAATGTTTCACAGATACCTGGAACACTCATGTTAGAGTGTCTTTTAGTAACACCTCTCTTCATCTTTCTCCCTGTGGAATGTGCTAGAGATAGAAGTATAGGAGAAAAGATAGAAATAAGGTGATCTGGTATGCATATGCTATTTTAGATTTTAGTAAAATTAAGAGTGCATAATTATTATGGGGGAATTCTCAATGGAAAGAAACAAGAACAAAAATGACCATGAATACTGAAGTATTTTTATAGACCTTCCTTTAGCTCAGTTGTGAGCTTCGTTAATTTGCACAATCAATGGGGTCCAGTCTCTTAAGTGGTGCCCAGTGACAGGACAAGGGACAATGAGAACAAACTAGAATACAGGAAGTTAACACAGGAAGTTCCACATAAACATAAGGAAAAAATTCTTTACTTTGAGGGTAACAGAACACTGAAAAGGCTGCCCAAAGGACTTGTGGAGTTTCTTTCTCTGGAGACTTTCAAAAGCAGATTGGACATATTTCTGTGCAACCTACTCTATGCTAACCTCTTTTGATAAGGGGATTGGACTACATGATTCCCAAAGGTCCTTTCCAACACCTACCATTCTATGATTCTGTAATATGTATGGTAAAATGGCATATTTGCCACAATATTACTATGCTGTATTATCCTCTTTTCTATTTTTAATAAGTATGACTGAAAAATTAAAACCTTCTAAAATAAAATTGCTATCAGAATTATTATAGAAATAGTGATGCAAATTTTCTTTCTGGAATTTCAAATTCTTATATAACTTTTTTGGGAGGATACATTAAAATTAGTTCAATTATAAAGAGTTGCATGTTGTTGACTGTTTTATATCATGAGCCTTTTCCACCAAAGTAGTAACTCCTGCTCCTCTAAAGTCTTTCTTTAGATTTGAAATCATCATAGACAGATGGTCAGGAAGCTGTCTAATCTATGGCTTACTTACAAGAGGAATTTTTCTTTTTAAGAGTAAAACATTTGTTGTTGTTTCTGGGTTCTCTGGCAGACTTTGAATAAATAACTTTCTTGACTTGATAAATTCACTTGAACAAAAACAGGTCTCAGATCAAAGCCATGGTTCAGCTGAGATTAGGTCTGTAATTTTTAACGAAGGAGACATTAACATCACATCAAGGAGAAACAAGTATTTTAATAACAATTTGTGTCTAATCTTCACAAGAAATCTTCCTTTGTGCTACTGGTGTTTACAAGTGATAGTGATATTGTGATGTCATGTCTTTAAACACATTGCTTGCAAATTTCCAACTATAGAAGTACAAAAGTCCTAAAGTCAGCAACATAGATGAATAATTTGGAACCACCTAGGTTAGGTGACCTCATTTCAGTGATATGGTCAGGTCATACTCACCTGCCCACAGAGAACTATGATCCTACAGATAGAAATAATTTTTACAAGAGCTACATACAAAAAAAAAAAAAAAAAAAAAAAAAAAAAAAAGAGCATGCTCATAATTTCCATTAAAAATACTTTAACTGCAAACAACTTAGGGCACAGTTTTTCATTACTGTAATCAATAACCATTTTACCATCAAGTTCTGTAAATAGGAATTAAAATGCACTGTTATCTATGACATACAGTGTGCCACAGGCCTTAACTATAAGACTTTTAGGCTGAGGTTCTGTAGAATAAATGAAATAATACTTTCCTTGATTGATATTTAAGCTTTTCCTTTGAGATGAACATGAAGTCTATTGAGATGTACAAAGTTTTTTTCATTTTTCCATAGAGTAAGGGAAAAAATATTTTCCTTTTATTTTTTTCTTTTTTTTTTTAACAAAATAAAACTACCCAAGTCAAAATAGTTTTAGACTATTCATTTCTAAGTATGTAGGACTTAAATGAGCCAGTGTAATTATAACATCATTGACAATTGTAATGAATGAAGGTTTGTCTTTACAAAACAAGCTGTGGGCCTGCTGTAGATAAGACTAACACCAAGAGACAAGAAGAACAATAGGATGGATTCCACTGATTAAGAATGGAATGAGATTTGTCTTTGCAAATAAACTGTAGGTCTGCTGGTGAATTAAATTTAGATACAATGGGACGAGCCATAAATTCTGTAAGGGATTAAAAAAAAAAGGGGGGCGGGGGGGCTATACATTAAAAGGGAATCTTAGATATTAAGCGTTCCAGGAAGTCTGTACCTCTCAAGTACCTCAGCCAATGGGGAAAGATAGAGGGAAAAGCAGACGGGAAATTAGGATAAAAAGGAGGCTACATCCTCCAAAAATTTGAGAGACCCCAGGGGCATGCCCCATGGCCTCTCCCTTTATTCAAATAAAGTAAAAGGACTCCTCTGTCTCCTTTTTGGACATAAACCTCTGGTGATTGTGGATTAATTTTCCTGACACAATGAAGTCAAACTGCATTGAAGAATATCCCTGTGTGCAGCTGTTCTCTTTGGTAATATAATAAAAGATAAACCTTCAAATTCTATTTAGATGTAAGTACTAACAATAAGACAATATCAAATTCTATAACAGTGCTGTAATAATTGTTAGTAAAAATTATACACATTCATTAAAAGACTATTCCTCTCATACCTATTAATATTTATGCTTAACCAGACAGACAAAAAACTTTTTTATTTTTAATCCAAAAAAATTTACAGGAATCTTCAATGTATGGCCTAACAGTCCACACAACTCTATGAGCAGAGGTCATGACTTGTATAGCCATACTAAGGAGGGCTATGTTAAAGACATTCCCTTAGCTGTAATTGATCACAGTGATTAGAGAGCTATTTCAGGTCAGACTCCTGTGGTTTCCCAGGTTAATCAGCTCTCTCATAGTGGGTTGTATGTAACCTTGATTCACATTAGAGCCACTTTCTACTACTATTCTGAAATATTTAAACTTGTTGCAGATTGAGTCACTGAAACCAGTGCATTTAGTCAAAGAATGTGAAGGGCTGTTGCAGTCTTTATTCACTCTCTGTTGTTTTTCTTTTTTTTACACCAGTGTGTGTCAGTAGCGTATGTTTCAGAGGAAGCTATGCAGAACCCCAACAATGGGCAACATCTTAAACTTTCTGTTATTCAACAGAGCAATACTTGCTGCTTTGTTATTTCATAAAGGGTTTATGTCAGGTTCCCAGCTTTGTAGATCCATATGATTTTTCATTCTTTGGGAGCTATTTTAATTGCTATCACTGAATTTAAAGCTTCTTGTCTTCGATTCTTTATCTAAGCTAGTCTTCTGTTCTCCTGTAGGGAAAAAAAAAACCCAAAACACAAAAAACAAACAAAAATAAGAATACAAAACCATTTTAACATCTAGCATATTGATGCAAAACCTGATGTGAACCTTGAAAAAAACAGAGTTTCACAATGCTGCAGTCACAGCAATCAAAATATCACTTGTATATAGATTTTCAATCTATGCCAATGATCAGAGTATCAAGGGAAGGGAATGGATGGGAAGAAGAGGGAAAATGTTTTCAAGAGGAAAGGCTGCAGGTAATAAGGTTAAATGAATTATTATGCTCAAGCTTTTAAAAGGCTGTTACTGGTAAAGTAACTTTCTAAAGGGAAACATTTTTGAGTGTGATAGAATGCCTGAAAAATATCAGTTTAAAAAATATATATACATCATCAAAGTTATTTTAACAAGCTGTTAAAATGGGACAGTGTAAAATGATACACATCCTAAAAATTTATTCTGAACTTCAAACAAAAAGTAAAAAGGCAATTTAGAGAAATTCAAAGCCTCATTTTTTTAGTCAGCTTAACTTGGACAATTACTACAAATCTAAGCATAAAAGATAGGGTCAATATATATACATTTCATAGACTGTGTGCTCTTTAGACAAGAATAATTACCTGTAGAAAGGCAAACCCCCAGTGACAAGCTGGAAAGTCAAGCCAGTCAGGGAAGGCAAGTTCCAGCAGTGCAGGAGGCCAGGCATCTGTCTCATCACACTCAGTGGACAACAAGGGAGATGAATCGTTATGATCCCCTGAAAGAGGCTGTTTCTGCACGATAGGTCCACAGAAGTGGTAGAGTCATGACAATGACTCAGAGGAGCAATATAAAACAGTTTATAGGTTCTCCCTCACAACAATCCATAAACAGTGTGGATAAAGGTGAAAACATTATTTTCTTAGCATTTACTTTAAGGCAGAACTAAATATCTAGGAGAAAAAAGGAAAAGTGAGTAGGAAGAGAAAAAGGGGGAGAGAATGAGAGTAAGATATAAAGAAAGATATAACCACCCTTAAATACATCATCATCATCTCAGGGAATCAGTCAAAATCTTCAGTAGTAGGTGCACACAGATTAATATTTTTCTGCTCCTTTATATATTTAGGATATGTGTGGCATCCCCAGTTTCCATAGGAAGTGTAGACAGGTGGTGTTAATTTGCATGAGCACCTTCTAGTGTGGCTATCAGCCCCTCCTTGGTGTAGTCACTGTGATTAGCTGAAGAAATTAACTTAGGGAAAAGATACCTTCCCACCTATGTAGACCTTATCTCTTCCTATTGTTTACTTACCGGCAAGGAGCCAAAGAAGGAGAACAGAGCCATTGAGAACCATTAACACTTCTGCCCTCCAGACAGGCCTTGCTCATTCTATGTTCAGATCTTATCATCATGATAGGTTTCAGGTAACAGTGGCTGGGCTCTTACAACATTGCACACCTACAGCACCACTTAGGGAGGGACTCAAACAGAAGTTCTCCAGTTAAGGAGGGAGGCTTCTGATGAGGCTTCTTGCAGTTCTTTCTCACAACTTTTTGTTGCCACAACATAGGGAGCTAAAACACGGGGAAGAGGGAGGTTGTTGCAGAGCTATCGGTACACCCAGTGCCCCAACAGGAGTTTCAGTATAGAGACTTGGGTAGCAGACTCCTACCGAACTTAAAAATGTTGGTAATAATCAGACTATATCCCATACTGATGATTATTCTTCTATAATTTAAAAATAATTTCACTGTGCATAAGCACAATTGTCAGTTGATGAGAACACAAAACAAGTTTAACTCAGAGAAAATCACAATTTCACAGGAAAAATAAAGTTTTGTTTGTGCCATTCCGAAGCTATGCAAAAGGACATACACAAGTCTTCTACTCTGATATTAATGTCTTCATTCTTGGGGTATATTTATTCATGAAAGTCACCTACCTTTGAGCAAACATAAGTTTTTGATGCTGCCATTTAGACAGGAATCTTCCTGTTTTGAACAGCAAGACCTTTTCTCTGCTGCTTTGTTTGAGAAGATGAAATAGACCCAGAGAATCTGTTTATCCTTAGAGGATGTTTGAAAGGTAGTCATGGAACCTACAGAAGACCAGTATGTTTTCTCCCTCTAAACACTTTTTTTACAGATTGTAAAACCCAACAAAATTGATCCATTGATATGTGCAAGATAGCAGGTACATACTCCTGAGAAACTATTAAAAATTTTTGAATCAGCTGGGGATATAAGAATATATTATATAAATTTCTGGAAAGATTAAATAGAAGAATGAAATATTAAAGGATTCATCACAGTGTAAGCAAGGGTTTTTGTCTTTTAACAGAATAAAATCATTATTTTTCAATGGATTCAAAATTCAAATGTCTGCAAATTTTTAAAAGATTCTAAAATAACATTAGAATCCTTTTTCCATAATGTTAATGTTCAAAGATTTTCAGAACTCCTATTAATTTCTCCAAATATATCATATATTTGCTATCATCTACTGTGTTTCTAAAATAAGATTTATCAGTTTCACTATGTAAAATTTCTGTTTGCATACCAAAGAAATATCAGGCATAGTAATTCAAGTTCTTGTGAATTCAAACAAATAGTGCATCCCAAATAAACTCCTATAAATGCTGAATTAAAACAGAGTTACGTGTTTTTCGTATCTTACTTTGCATTTCTTTTTTCAGGCAATAAAGTGCTTAAAAAGAATTCTACAACAATGTATAAAATTCCAAAGGTAAGTAGTATTATGCAATAGCACAGTACTTCAGATAATTTTTAAAGTACTTTTGTCTCTTTTATGGAATTATTCTTAATTTTAAAAATAATATTTAAAAAATTCCTGCTTCTGACTGTAATTCAGAATGCCTGCGACATTATACCTCCTCATAAGTGCTGACCAAACAGTTCAAGGAACTGTAGGGGGCAGAAACAGAATAACAGAATAGTTGAGGTTGGAAGGGACCTCTGGTGATCATACATTTCAGCTCCTCCTGCTCAAATCAGGGTCACCTGGGTCTGGCTGCGTAGGGCCTCAGCCTGTTGGGTTTTGAATATCTCCTAGGACAGAGACTCCACAACCTCTCTGGGTAACCTCTTCCAGTCTTTGTGTACCCTCACAGTGCAAAGAGTTTTTTATGTTTAAGTCTTAATTTACAGTGTTTCAGTTTGTGCTCTTTGCCACTTTCCTTCTCAACGGACATCACTGAGAGGAGTTTTCTCCTGCTTTACTCCCCACTATCAGGTATTTATACATATTGATCAGATGTGCCTGAGCCTCTTCTTCATGCTGAACAACCCCAGATCTCACAGCCTTTCCTTGTGTGCCAGATGCTGCAGTCCCTTCATCATTCTTTGTTTCTTTGCTGGACTTTCTCCATTATCTATCTATCTTGTACTGGAAATTAGAGAAGCTGACCCAGCACTCCAGATGTGTCTTGCCAGGGCTGAGCAAAAGGGAAGAATCACCTGCCTTGACCTGTTGATGATGCTTTGCCTAATACAGTCACAGGGGCACATTGCTGGCCCATGTCCAGCTTCTTGAGCACCCGAAAAGTGAAGCAAATCTGCTTCAGCAGATCAGATGCATGACATTATTCATCCCAAGGGGCAAGGCTTTGCCTTGTGTTCTATAAAACTTGGTGATGTTCCTGATGGTCCATTTCTGCAGCTTGTTGAGATCCTTCTGAATTACATCTCAGCAATATGGTCCATAAATCACTCCTCTCAGCTTGATACTGTCTTCAGACTTTCTAAAGATATACCAGAGGTACTTCTGTCACATTGTCCAAATCATTCCCAACTGTATTAAGCAGTACCGGACCCAATATCAACCTCTCAGTGCACCACTACTGATAGGCATCCATCTGGACTTCATGACACTAATCTCAGCATTTTAGCCAGTGTTCAGTCCACATTGTTGCCCACTGTTGTAGTCTGTATTTAATCACTTTGTCTATGAAGATGTTATAAGAGACAGTGTTGAAAGCCTTACTAAAGTCAAAATAAAAAGCATCTACTGCTTTTCCCTTATCCCCAAGCCAGTCAGTTCTTTACAGGATGTCATCAGATTGGTCAGCTTTGAGTTCCCCTTCAGAAATCCCTGTTACTTTTTTATCCATAATATATTTCTGGTTTTGGTTTCTTACAGTCTTCAGGAACATCCCTTAATTACTTTTTATTGAGAGTGGCCAATGGCATAGGCCACCTCCCTCAGAATTTATGGGCAATGACCACATGCAACAGAAAGGTTGTTATATTGTCTCTGAGTAGAAAGATTTATTTTCTGATTTTATTTTATGAATAGAGAGAATAATGTAATTTAAGATCATTTGGAGAATTTTGGTTCTTTTAACACAGAACAGAAAGGAACTTCAGTGAAATTCAAGAAGGCTGATTCAATAGCATTAGAAATGTAAATAGTATCTCTAATGATTATAGAGTGGAATAACTAAATAGATTAATTTTGTTAAAGAAGAAACAGAGCTGAAAATGTATTTGTTAAAGATTCTCAGGTTTAACTTGCTCAGTCAGAAGCTCCAATTGTTTCCAAAGTAAATACTTATTATATTTGTTTTCCAACTTTTGTATCTTTTCTTTCTTGTTCCACCTCTTTTCAGTCCTGGCATTTTAGAAGTTTTATTGCAACAGAATTTAAAATGCAAAGGTGTTTTGCTAAACAGAAATAGCACATATGTACATCATGAGATATTTTGTATCACATCACAGATCAGCATCTTCTTAAAGTGATTGTGAAGAGTCTGAAATAATTTGCTCTGGAGTAGAATAGTCTAAATCACAGCTACCAAAAAAACCCAAAAAACCTTAAGCAAGCCATGAAAATCAAGTCTTTTAGGCTATATAACTCCATATATAGAGCAATAAATTACTCTGGAAGATGCTCTGGAAATTAAATATAATAACAATATTAACAATATTAAACTCTGCTGCTCAAAACTGAACAGTATTTACATTTAATCAGTTATCAATACAGGATGGGAATGAGGTGATAGAGAGCAGCCCTGCAGAAAAGTACTTAGGGGTCCTAGTGGATGGAAAGCTGGACAAGAGATAACAACATGCATTTGCAGACCAGAAGGCCAATCACATCCTGGGCTGCATCAAAATAATTGTGCAGCAGATTGAGACAGATGATTCTGCCACTCTACTCTGTTTGATGAGACCTCACCTGGAGTACTGTGTCCAGATCTGGAGCTCTCAACACAAAGATGACATGGACCTGATGGAGTGGGTCCAGAGGAGGGCCACAAAAAGGATCAGAGTGCTGGAGTACCTCTCCTACAAGGACAGGTTGACAGATTTGGCATTGTTCATTCTAGAGAAGGCTCTGGGTAGACCTTATATCAACCTTACAGGACCTGAAGGGGTCCTAAAAGAAAGCTGGGGAGGGGCTGTTTACAAGGGCATGTAGCAATAAAATGAGGGCCAATGGTTTTAAACTAGAGAAGGGTAGATTTAGATTGGACATTAGGCAGAAATTGTTTACTATGAGACTGGTGGAACAGTGGAACATATTGCCCAGGGAGGTGTTGGAGGCCCCATTCCTGAAAACACTCAAGGTCAGGCTTGATGAGGCTCTGAGCAACCTGATCTAGTTGAGGATGTCCCTGATTATTGCTTACTTAATTTTAGAGGTCTCTTTCAACCCAATGCATTCTACTGATATTAAGCATCACTATTGCATCTCTGTTGAGCTAAAGTCTTGCATAATTTAATGCTGAAATGCTAAGACTTGGATGATACAAACCAATGAAATTCTGACAACTAGTTTGGAAAAAGTTGGTAGTTATAAAACCTGTCAACAAATATTTGAATTTTATTACAATAATCACAACACTGCTTTTGTAATTGGTTTATGTTTAAAACTGAATTTTTTCAGGGTAACAGAGAAATTATCAAAAGATTCTGTTGGTATTTAGTGGAAGAAAACATGAATTTCCTTTACTTGTATACATGTCATTTTAAAAGCTAATTCAGTTTATACCCAAATATTTATTTCTGTTTCCATTTTGGATTTTTGTTGGTTTTGTTTTGTGTTTTTTCATTTTGTTTGTTTTCATTTGTTTTGGTTTTTTAAGTGCAATGTCTTTTGTCTTGTATAGTCCCAGGAAGATAAGTAATGTATTCCTTAACATAAAAAGTATCAGAATCTGTATTTTGCAAGAAACAAATTTGTTCTGTGTTTTTGTTTGTTTGTTTGATAGATAGCAGTTTCTTACTTGGTCTTGTAGCTACCAGAAATAGAAAAAGAAGAGATAATAAAAACCAACCAACCAACCAAGCCCCCCAGAAGAGAGAAAGGAAAACTAATATTCCTGAACTCCATATTGCCACAATTTTTAATTGGATTTTACATCAAACAATATGGATTTTCTCAATGCTAAGTGTTCATGAACTACACGAATACTTTGACATAATTGACTCTACCTGAATGTATGATTCCCTGCAGTCATGCAGTTTTTCATTGTGACAGCAAATACAAGAAAAACAAAAAAAAACATATATGTAGCAATAACACCACCATTCCTAATAGTGTTTCATTACTAGTAAGATCTGACTTCAACAACTGCCTTCCAAACCTACTTACTGCCATGATTTATGTTCTCCATATTTTTTAACTAAGTTTGCACAGACCTGATATGTTCAGGATACAACTACCTGCTGAGGAAGAATAAGACAAACACCATTCTTACTGTTCTGTCTTTACTGTGTTTGGTTTTAGTTACAATAAATGACAAATGTTGGATTCAAGGAGGATATCACTTCCACAAAGTTTCTTGCCTGTCGTAGATCTTTGTGAAGTGTAAACCAAAATACTTAGTTCCAAACCTGAAGTCCATGTGACTGAAAAGTAAAACTTTAAGATGAACTTATTTTCGTCTTGGTTAAGAACCAATCAGATGTCATTCTGGTATAAAAGCTGTAAAATACACACTTCTGTGAAAACAGAATGAAGATTTTGGATGACCATATGACAGGATTATCAGACCTCTCTAATGCATGAGATGTGTACACACATCTTTAAGGATGAGAGGGAAGGAAGGAAGGAAGGAAGGAAGGAAGGAAGGAAGGAAGGAAGGA
>JANVCC010000018.1:45011138-45105578 GCA_025345505.1 Todiramphus chloris collaris | reverse complement strand
AAAAGAAAAGAAAAGAAAAGAAAAGAAAAGAAAAGAAAAGAAAAGAACCCCAATTGACAGTAAGCCGTGACTGAAAGTTCAACTTTTCTGTGTAGATAGTGCTTGTAGGATTCAAAACAAATTATGTATTCTTGCAAAATGGAAAAAGTAGTAGTATCAATTATAATCAATAAATACTATATTTTCATGGCTGTAATCAGGGTTTAGCTCTTACATTTGAAGGTGTGAACAAGGAAACCTGACCATTCAATTTGGCATGCATACAATACTTTCTATGGCCAAGTGACTCAGTTAAATATCTACATGCATTGCTGCTGATGCTTCTTGAAATTTTCTTACTAGTTTCACTGGTCACTTTAGCTATGATCAAACCAGAAAAACATTTGAAACTTAGGAAAGTAATTGCAGATACTGAAGGGTGGGTGGAGTTAAACTTGGGAAAGCTTTGAAAAATGCCAACAATCACATTTGGATGAACACAAAACCTAATGAACTTAAGCCCCACTCCTCATCCATCTGGGTTTTGTCGTGGTGTGTAGGTTCTTTCATAGAATCATGGAATCATAGAATGCCTTGGCTTGGAAAGGACCTCTTAAGTTCATCTAGTCTAACCCCCCTGCAGTAAGCAGGGACATCCTCAACTAGATCTAAGGTATGTCCTCCTTTTTACACAAGACTAATGGGTGTATTTAGAATCATAGAATTGTTTGTGACACATCCCACTAGATCAGGTTGCTCAAGGCCCTATCCGACCTGGTATTGAACACACCCAGTGCTGGAACATCCACAGTTTTTCTGAGCAACGTGTTCCAGTGTCTCACCCCCAGAGTGAAGACCTTTCTCCCAGTTTTTAATCTAAATCTAACCTCTTCCTGTTCAAAGCCATTAACCCTCATCCTATCACTACAAGACCTTCTAAAAATTTCCTCCCTAGCTTTCTTGCTGGTGCGTTTCAGATACTGTAAGGCCACAATAATGTCACCTTGGAGCCTTCTCCCAGCTAAACAATCACAACTCTCTCAGCCTGTCCTATTTCCATTGATTTTCCTTCTTTATTAATATACTATGTTAAAAGAACAAAACCACTTATTTTCAGACTCTCAGATGGCATAGGCAATGTAATTCTAGTGATGTCAATGGTTTACAGATTCAGTTTTTGGTAAGAAATTTATGTACTGTAGAGCTTGCTCTTTATTCTTTTATACATACAGAATTTTTTTATGTGTGTCATTTTTCTTCTATTTTAAATGCCTACCCATTTAGTTAAATATATTTGTATATTTTAAGTGTCTTGTGTTTTTGAATTAATAGAATCAGATACATTTGTAATAATCAGCATATCACTTCATCATAAAGGGAGTCTTTTGACTCAAACACAGGAACAGCCAGCCTGAAACTGTAAAGAAAGTGATGATATTTACAATAACTTTGTTTTTGTTTGTTTTTAAGATAGATCTATCAAACAGTATCAATTATTTGGATATCTTTCTTTGTGTGTCACTCTGCTATAATGTTTTGGATGCCTAGTTACAGAAGTGTTGAAGCACCATCCAAAACTTAAACTATGAAAAGTTTTGACTTAATAGTTAATATTTAGGACAATATAAATTGTGTTAGTGAAGTTCAGCATAGCTTTTTCTGATGATGTGGAGTGCAGCATAACTGTGACTGGGTAGGGTACATCTAGTAGAGGAAACCGTCTTGTATGCAATGACAACACCAAGACTCAGGCAATATCGGCACTCTCCTCCTAGCATTAAAAAGATGAAAACGTACTTTCTTAGAAAGACCTATCTTATAACATGACTGAATAATTGTACCTACATCAGAACATGCTGTTTGCTGATCTATTTGATTTTTAACTTTAGTACTCCTCGATATTTTTTTCTCTAACTAATGACCATTTGTTTGGGGAAGGCTTACTTTAACGTTTTACCTTAATAGCCCCTTTAAATAACACTGTTCCATAATGACTTCAAAAAATTATTCCTTTACTCAGTTGACTTGACTCATCAAAAGTGGTTTTTCCAATAGCATTTTGATTCAATAGTAATAAATATAGTTATCTAAGAAAGAATTGAATATGAAACAATATACAAACAACTTTGACATTCTTGGGTTCTGATGGTTTGTTTTCTAGAAGTTTACTGTGCCTCTTATCTTCAATCTTTTCTTATTCACTTTCTATCCTATTTTAGCAAGCAGTTTGTTACCCGTTGTTTTAATGAAGAGGCTCCATGAAGATTTTATAAAAAAAAAGACATACAAGATTCATTTACAAACATGCATCAAAAATATTCTTTTTAAATGAACCTGTAAATGTTCCTTTTTAGCCTTTACTTAAAAATCCCTTTTTAATCTATGCTGAAATCAACAGAAGCTGTTGAAATCAACAGTGACTGAATAAGTAATCATTCACTACATTATAATTTTTAATTCTCACCTGTCAACATTTTTCTTGTTCATATGCATTTAGTCAAATACTTCATAAAGAAAAACCTTTAAAAATGTATTATTTTCAAGGAAAATCTTCAGAGATTGATGGACTCAACTATGGTTAATCTTGTCTAATGATATTAAAACAGACCTCATTAAACTTGTTTTATTTTTCTTTAAATAGCAAGACAAAGGTTTGACTGAAGCTATGCAAAACTGAACTAGGCATTGGTTTGGGATTATATTGTAAGAGTGCTAAGTACCTTAAGAATGCAGAGTCTCATTGGGTGATATATAATCTCATAGCCCAAGAGAGAGATTTGTTGGAAAATTTCATCACATAAAACACATTCATTTATCTGAAAAAGACATATGATCTGTATAGATAAATCATGCAGGTGGATTACTTTAATGGTTCATATGAAGAGACACATGAAATAATTGTGACCTGTTGTGTATGGGCTTTATAAAGTTTGGGTTTTTTGGTTTGGTTTTTTTTTTTTTCAGTATTTTCTGTGTATACTCTTATTGAAATGGCTTTATTATCTGAGGTTTGCTTATGAAGATATGTTTTAAGGAGGTTGTGGGAATTTGCAAAGCTTATTATAAGATGTTTAGAGGAAGAGTGGAAGGCAAGGAAAGAAGGGGGTTAAGGTGGATCAGAACAAAAGCAGAGTAGAAAAACAAACAGAGGAGGCTATGCTGGTCAGAACATTTTTATGTCCAAGCCCCAGGTCTGATCACCATCTCTCTTCTACCTTCTTGTCAAACTGTGCCTCTGTGTATTTTTATGTGTGTTCTCTGGTGCATGAGTGCACACATGTGTGCACATGTCTGTATATGTGAAATTACTAGAGAACCTCCAGGGCAACAACTGGAGAGTAAGGATGAGAGGTCAGAAGACCAGCAGCTAGAAAAACTGGGATCTGGGGTACACCCCTGGATAGACCAAGTGTCCAGGGACAGCTGGTGGAGTGATCCATGTATGTAAATGTCTATCCTGGTTAACCAAACAAGAGGACTGAGGGAGTCTACACTGTTCATTTCTATGTGACTGTTGTTTGTATTCACATAGGTTTTAGAGCTCATCAAAGCTATTTGTAGTGGAGGCAGGAGGAAAACTCTGCTGAGTCCCTAAGCTAGCTTATGGGGGCTGTCCTGGCTTCAACTGGGACACAGTCAATTTTCTTCCTAGTAGCTGGTATAGCGCTGTGGTTTGAATTTAGTATGAAAATAATGTTGACAATACACTGACATTTTAGTTGTTGCTGAGCAGTACTTGCATTAACTCAAGGACTTTTCAGCTGATCATTCTGTCCTGCCAGCAAGGAGGCTGCAGGTGCGCAAGAAGTTGGGAAGAGTCACAGCCAGGGCACCTGACACAAACTGGCCAAAGGGATATTCTATATCATATGATTTCATGCTCAGCATATATAGTATAGAGAAAGCTGGCCAGGGTGATGTTGCTTGGGAGCAGGCTGAGCATTGGTCCATTGGTGGTGAGCAATGGTTTTTGATTTGCGTTGCTTGTTTTTCTTGGGTTTAATCTTTCACTCTGATGTTTTAATTTGGTGGTTGTTGTTGTTGCTTTTGTTATTATTTATTTGCTAATTTCAATCATTAACCTGTTCTTATTTCAACCCACAAGTTTTCTCACTTTTACTGTTCTGATTCTCTCCCCCATCCCACTGCAGAGGGGAAGCAAGCAAGTGGCTGTGTGGTGCTTAGTTGTTGTCTGTATTTAAACCATGACAGGACACCGTTATGAAAGGGAAGCCAGCTTCCCTAAAAATCCCCTTCACCCTTTATGAAAAAACTAGTAAAAATGCTTACAAAAAACTCTACTTGATATGTGCTCTATGCCTAGTCATAATGAAAAGGTTTGCTTAGAGAGGACAACATGTATACCAAAGGGAACAGTGACAAGCTGCTATATAATTAAATATGAAACTTTACATGGCTTACATCTTGGCACATAATTTTTTCAGTAAGTTTATTAAATTCTTATAATGCAAAAATGTTCCATATGAAAACTGCATCATGCAAAAATCCTTCAGAAAAACTCAAAGAAAAACTGTACAACCCAGGGTTAATATATGGAAATAAAATGAATCCATCAAAATGCTACTTGCTGCCAAGGTGCATGTCTTTGTTCTCTCTTGCAATGTTTCTTCTGTAGAAACAGGAATATCTTATTGTTTTGGGGTTTTTTTTTTTGTTTTTTTTTTTTTTTTTAACTTGTAGTAATTTGATAAGCTACATATAAACTGTAAATATCCTTTCATTTAATAATTTTCCATTTAGAACCTAAGATATAAGCTTGTTATCACTTTTACCTGTGGAAGAGACAAAAAGCCTTTTCAGGCCAAACTACTGATTTACTTATCATCCCTGTCCTTTTCTTCTTTAACATATTCAGACATTTCTTTAGACTAGCATAGCAAAATATTATTATATTAAGCACTGGATTTTTGTTGCGTGATGTAGCTGTGTAGTGACTCAACCCTGGCCCAGCAACCTAGTGTTCACCAGCCACTCACTCACCCCATTCCCACAGCAGGATGATGGGGGACAATTAGATGAACAAAAATGAAAAAGTTGTGGATCAAGATAAAGACAGTTTAATAAGTGAATAATAATGGTGGAAAGAAAGCCAAGGGACACAGAGGCAATCACTCTCCACCTCCCACAGCAGAATGATGGCCAAGTGCTCTCCAAGCAATGGATATTTTGGAAAGACTCCAGTTTTACTACTGAAAATGATGATATGCAACATGAAATATTCCTTTGTTCAGTTTGGGTCAGCTGTACCATCCGTGTTGCTTCCCACTTGTCTGCCAGCAGCCTATTCACTGTGGGGACAGAGTATGGAAAAGAGGAGATCTTTATCCTGTGTAAACACTGTTCAGGTATAGCTAAAACATTTGTGTGCTATCAACACTGTTTCATCACGAAACACATCACCATACAGGCTGCTATGAGAAGAAGTGTGGACAGCAAGTTGAAGCAGATGGTTCCCTCCCTGTAGTCTGCTCTCTTTTGAGCCCCCACCTGGAGTACTGTATTATGCTCTGGGGCCCCAAGCATAAGACAGACATGAACCTGTTGGAGTGAGTCCAGAGGAGAGTCAGGAAAATGATTAGAGAGGTGGAGCACCTCTTGTATGAAGATATGCTGAGATAGTGGGGTTATTTAGACTAGACAAGAGAAAGCTCCAGTAGCCTTCCAGTACTTACAGAAGTCCTTTATCAGTCAGTGTAGTGATAGGACAAGGGATAACAGATTTAAACTGAAACAGGGTACATTTAGAATAGATACTAGGAAGAAATTCTTTACTGTGAGGGTGGTGAGATGCCAGAACAGGTTGCCCAGAGAAGTTGTGGATGCTCCTTCCCTGGAATTGTTCAAGGCCAGGTTAGCTGGGCTTTAGGCAACATGATCTAGTGGAAGGTGTCCCTGCCCATGGCATGGGGAATTTGAACTAGATGATCTTTAAGGTCCTTTTCAACCCAAACCATTCTATGATTCTATTATTCTATTAGGAAAATTAATGCCATTCTAACCAGAACGAGTAGAAGACTTTTAGTACAAGTTATCAAACCAAAGTCTTATAGGCCCTATTCACCCTGTAGGACTTAGGTCTACCATCTTGTTCTAAAAGACTTTCCCTTAAGTCTAGCCCTTATTCCTCAGGCTATTTGTACTTTAACACTATCTTCCCCAGCACTAGAGTGATTTCTTTAGTCTTCTACCATACCTTACCTCTTAAAAGAACACGATAGCTGTAAGCGGCAAGCTTGACATAGAGTTTTCAAATACACCAATGCTTTTCCAATTTAAAAACAAACGCCAAGAATTTACAGACCATTAAAACATATTTCTCAGTTCAGTATGACTTTCTCCAACTCCTCTTTCGCATAGCAGTATCTCTGTAGAAGTGGTTGAATTCAGAATAAGAGAGTTTAAATCTATCTCATCGGTGTCCTGGGCTCTCCTTTGTCCCCTTTATCTCAATTTGATCTACAACTCTTTATAGTATCTCACTGCTTCTTCCTGATAACTCCATTCACACCATTAGATCAGAGACCTCTGCCTGGTGATTTTATTGCCAAAACCATCTATTTCTCATGCCTCATACAACCATCATGGGTTTTGTTTGTTTGGGTTTTTTTGAGCAAGTTTTTAGACTAGAATGTTGAATACAGGATGCTCTTTGTTGAATAACCCTCAATGTTTAGGGCTATATTATTGCTTTGTTAGATTTGCAGTTCCAACCGAAATTAAAAAGACATCCAAGAAGCAAAAGTTTTTTATATTTGCCTACAGTCTCCCCAAAACAAACTGATACAAACACAGTGTTTGATACTAACTTACAAGACTTACTGACAGCATATAAGATTCTTAAATATTTCTAAAACTGTGGATAAAGAGATTTAAAAAAATGTGGGTATTGAAACAAGAATCAGACCTGACATTTTTTAACTTTTGCAAACTCTAAAAAACAATTTCACCCAAGAAATTTAATTATTTGGCTTTGTTTCTATTCATGTTATTTAAGTTTGAGGTGTTTTTTATGTCTCTTTCCAGGTGTAATCATCTACAAATAAGATGCCCATTATGTAAAGTTAGAAAATTTTTACATGAAAACATAAAAAATATAAAAGTGGATTTGCTTAGTGAAATGGAGAATGATATAGGTTCAAATGGCTTTCGGCTTTTTAGAGCTACACTTTAGTTCTATATTTTTAATAGTTCCAGCATATTCATTTCATTGAATGATGACATCCCTTTGAAAAAGTGATAAGAAGAGTCATGGAACATTTGAGTAAGCACTGCTGATTTGTGGTTGCAGCTCTCAATGCCTGCAGTGTAACTGCCAAGTAGAATTACTGTATCTGCTGTTTATTCCACTCTAAATGATTGACCTATGTGAATCCTTCTTACCTTGAGCCCAAGAAACTGCTGACTTAGTTTTATCTTCAAGTAAGTAAAACAGTGACTTTGGAGCCAGCTCAACACTGTTAGTCAAACTTGCATCAAATACATTCCCCACTTCCATTAAGACTGTCACTTGAAAGTAACTGACTGGAACATAAAATAATTGTCTTTTTTTGCTTTCTCCGCAGATTGTCCAATCACTTCCTCCCCCACCCCAATAGAATGAGGATGGGGTAAATTTGTGCACATTGACTCCCAAGTTGTTTAAGAACACTGAAAAAAAAATAAATTTCTGAGGAACATTAATAGCTATCACTGTTCATTTAAAATGGATTTTTAAATGAATTATAATTAATTAAAGCATATTATAGGGTTTTTTTAACTGCAAAGGCATCAGTGTTTTCACTCATGAAAAGTTCTAATGGCAGAAAGAGCTGGAGAGAAAAGAAAAAGAAAAAGAAAAAAAAAAAGAAGGAAAGGAAATAAAGTTTTTTAAAAAAGATCTGAATTTCCTTGTGTGACAGATCTGTGCTAGGGCTTTCATAAGATCTACTAAATTTTGCTGGACCTGTTGTAATTTTAATGCAATATATAATGAATATGTTTAGTACATAACATAATTAATTTACAGTATGGGACACTGAAGTAACAAAAGCTATACTTACACCAGAAAAGTCATAAAATTGTAAGCAATGTAGAAGATTTGGAAAGTGTAATTTTTTATTGGAAAGCTGCTCTAATTTACCCCAAATTGTAACTAAAGTTAAAAATAAGTTTCCTAAGAATTAACAAGCTTAGATTTGCATGGCCATTAATGGATGTACAGTAGATGGACATATGGCTGCTGACCTTGCTTTACAAAGGTGAAGCAGGAGGTTGACAAGGTGTTGTCCATGTTTCTATCCCCTCTGAATACATGTTCTAGAAAGATCTGATGTAAATTTTGGGGAAGTCATACTTTGTGGTAATTTTTTAGAATTTTCTCTTTTGCATGATATTCTCTGTATGCACTTGGAATACATATTGTCAGGAAAAAAAAAAAAAAGATAGAAAGACTAATAAAAGCTTACGTTAAGTTACACTAAGTGGGAACAATACAAAATAAGTACCAGAAAAATATGTGTGTGGGGGGAAAACAGTTAACTGGTAGAGGTTAATGTTGCTGATAAGGAAATTCATGGCAGTTTAGGAACTTTCCTATTGCTATTGATTTTACATAGAAGGCTTTAAAATGCTATAGTGATGGGAGAAGAAAACTTGAGTGGTATTAAGAAAAAGGTGAGAAGTATAACTGTAAAAAAAAAAATTAATCTGGCTAAGACAGATAGCAAATGCCAACAAGAGCTTATGAAAAAAATGGCAGACTTTAAAAATAGTTTGGGGAAATTTGAAAGAGTAAGTAAAGTACAGAAGGAAAGGTACCCAGAAAAGGAAGCAAGCAGTAGATAAAGATGATTTCATTAATCAGTACTGCATTCTTCTTTCTTTAAATAAAAAGTGTAAGATAAATTTATAAGTAATACAGTGTAATATAATAATAGGATAATATAAATGTATATACAGAGAAGACTATCAAAGATACTTCCTTCTTACAGTTTTGTTTGTTAGTTATTTTTTGGTAGTAAAAGGGAAATAGTTGAAAAATCTAAATGTCACGTTATGTTAATTGTTTATTTGAATCACAATTTGACCAGTACACAAAAGATCAATGTACCTGATGTATTTATGTAATAAAAAGAAACACAGTACCTTGCAATTTAATGTAGCTTGAAATTTTCATGATGTATACCAGTACCAAGTTAATCTGTAAAGATATCTAAAACTGCTCAAGGGAAGGTTCTTAAATAACAATTACTGGTTTTAAAATGAATAGTGTTATGCCAATAAACTAAAGCAGTATTCAACAATTTACTATGTTGACATTATACAACCTCATTTAAAACTTCAGGTCCCCTACAGGAATCCAGTTTTGAACTGAATCTACGTCAGAAAACCTTTCAGATCCAGCTTGCTCCTATGTTTGTAAGAGTTTGATTTTTCAAGACTTTTGTGGCAATACTTTTATCTGTAACAGAAATAGAATTATACTGTGGTTTCTGTCCATGCAGCATATCATAAAACAAGCAGAGCAGTGTTATTTTAATTGTATATCCACAGAGTTAAATGCACCCTCTATTTAGTAAAACATGGCCAAAAAGTTTCACAAGAACAGTCCTTCTAGCCCAGCATCCTGTTTCTATAGTAGGCAGCAGAAGAAGGCAACTCTTTTGCTGCTTTTGGATGCCTGAGTGGGATAGTGATTGTCAGTCCCTACTTCTTTCCTAACAGATGAGACAATATCTTTAGTCCAGAATGTTTTGTTTATTTTAAAAATATTTTCTCCATCATTACTATGAATATCAGGTTAGATAACAGACTCCAGTGCAGTATTTTAATCACCTTCACCATTTTCCTCTAGGATTCTACAAAGTTGTCCCAAAACCTCATTAATATCTACATGAAGAAAGATACTTTCATTGTCTAAAAAAAAAAAATATAGTAATTGACCATTTTTCACCTACTGCATAGATGAGGGTGCTGTGTAGTCTAATACAAGGATAACATTTTTGTAACCTCCTTTTCAGTTGTACCAAATTTTTGTTTTTTTTTTTTTTTTTACAGGTACAAACCACTTTTGATATCAATAAACAAATGTTGTGGAATTAACCATTTCTTTCATGGATGCTGGGATGTAAATCTCTATGCAGTTTCTGTCAGAAAAAAAAAAAAACAAGCAACAAAAACCCAACATAATTTTTATCTTCATAACTGTGATTTTATATTTCAGTGTTCTACTATTCAACAGAATGATAGGCAGGGAAACAGAACCAAGCAGACAAAAAAACCACTGTCAAACGAATCTGTGCAGAATGATACCAAAACAAGTGTGCCACAGTCACCTAAAGAAGTTGGTCCTAGTCCATCTTGAATTTTACAGTTAGGAAACTAATGCTCCCTCTCTGGATTTGCCTCACACTTCTAAACATTTTAACAATGTATTCAGTGAAAAGATAAAACACACTAATAACCTTCACTCACCTTCCCAAACTGTCATTGTCTCTGTCATTCAGCTTTTCCTCCAAAACACCTTTAATCACTAATAATGTCAAATGACTTTACTTGTTATGCATAGTTAGCACAAGAATCATATGATATGAATCAGAAATACCACTCTAGGTCTTTTTATTTTTTTCAAAATAAGTGAGGTTTTTATACATATGCATAAACCATGTAGTTGATCATCAATAATTCATGATGCTTTGGTCTGCTAAAACTTGAAAAAAGGTGTTTATAAAGTGCAACTGGAAATTTAACATTTATTTTCCATCTCAAAGATACAGAAAACATTTATACACAGAGAAATAATAATAAGGTTGGTTCACAAATTAAAATCTGACCAGCACTATTTTTTTCATGCATTCATTCTTGCCTCTGGCTCATTCAATCATATTAAGTGTTATGTGTCCCAATGATACTATGATTTTGAATGCAAGAAACAAAGAAAAACTATTTTTTTTTACCTATATTTTAATTTTACTGGAAAAGTTGGAGTACACAGTAAGTACCGGTAAGGAGCAGAATCTTTTGTAAGGACAAAATGTTAGCATAATGCTTTATTGGATTTTTTTCTTACTGGACTATTACTCAAAAAGATAAGATCAGTTCAAATATAGATTAAAGGAAGCTGTTTATACTGACAGTTTAAAAGGTGATCACTGTAGATGGAGTAATGGGTCTGCAGTTATAACAGTAAAACAAGTAATAAAATACATATTCAAATTAAGATAAAAATAAATAAAAAAGTAGAGAAATCATTCTACTAACCCAGAAAACTGAATGCTTCTGAATTCCTTACCGTTGAAGAGTAGAACTCTATTACTGTGAACAAACGAGCCATGAGACATCATCATTAACACAAAGATAAAATAAAACATTCAGATTTTGATGAAAACAGGGAGAGAATTTCCTTTTGTAATGTGTGCTTGAATTAGAAATGTGCCAGAGATAAGGAAAATGAGCATTTAGTTTCTCCCTTGAAGAATTAAAACATACCTCCTACTCATTACAATGGAAACTAAAGCAGTTTTTATATAATCAAAGCATTATGGGAAGTTTCCAACCTCCATGTGTGAAATTCTTAAAATATTCTCAATAGACGTAAGAGAATAATCCAACAAAATACTTGGAAAGTAAGAGAAATAAGCACATTTTTTTCTTATACTTTATCTAGTCTATATGATCAGAACATATTATTGCATGTGATCTCTTAGATATGATCTTAGATATGATCAAAATCCACATTTCCAGACACAAAGACTTTGTATAATTGTAGTAATTGCAAATCACACTGAAATTTTTAACTTCTCTGCTTTTTTTTTTTTTTTTTTTTTTTTTAGTATCTCAGTGATTTATCTGCCACATTGGGCTCCCAGGCTGAAAGCAAAGAGTGTTTGTTACATGCTCCAACCAGTAAAGGGAAGGAAGTGGGTATCTTAACTTTGGTAGGTCTAAAGGATTCCTGGTTTCCCAGTACTATTTGTCCTCCATTTATCAGCTTCACAAGCGCTTTCAGGTTTGTAGTATAAATTGTGCAACTGCAAGCTTGCAAAAGCTGTGCTACAGGGAATGATAAGAAATTGTCAGCCAATCAATCTATAATCCACAGGTCTTAATTATTCTAAACTTAGTTTGTCACTTTCCAATACCAGATCAGAAACAAATCAATAACAGCAGGGTTTTTTTTTCCTCTGAAAGAGGAAAATGGACTGGCAAACATTTAGACTTATCAGTGATTCAATACAAATAACCTTATCAAGAGATACAGGAGGGAAGGAAGGAAGGAAGGAAGGAAGGAAGGAAGGAAGGAAGGAAGGAAAATTCCGTTAACTGGGGACTTTATTGTTCCAAATGCTTAAAATTGGGGCCTATTTCTCAAATAAAAGAATATGGAAATATATGATGTTTTATATTATGGGATGAGAATAAGTATTATGACATGTCTGAAGGAAATATTATTAACAAATGTCATGTTTGGCCTGTCCAGATTAATCATCCCATAGTTGTGTAGCTGAAAATCTGTTGTTATGGAGCTGGACTGAACTAGATCTTTTTTTCAAGGTGCAAGCAGATTAAAGCTGCTCTTGCATAAATGTGTTTTCTTCTAAAATTTATACTTCCTTCCTCAAACTCACTGTATAGCATTACAGGATTTTATCATACAATGAAATGTGCAAATATTCTAAAATATATATATTGTACTCACACAGTAATAAAGACACCTTCATTAGTATTCAGATGAGTTTTGTAATTAAAGTCAACATCCTTCTGTGAATGTCCAAATGATAAGTGCAATTATAAAAATTACATTAATTGTATAAACATCTGTGCAAAATTCATAAAATCATGTCAATCCTGATGTCAAGCCAGCTTCTTGCTTTTGAGATTGATTAATGGATTAAAATATGAAAATAATTCCTTTTTTTGGAAAATATATAAATCTTTTAAAATATACCATGGGAATGGGTAGTGTAGCTCAGTTTAAGTTGGTACAGGTCTTCAAGTGCTGAAAACGTTACCTTAAAATGTATGTTGCACTAGGGAGTATCATAATGATTCATTATAGATTATTGCTCTGTAGAAGAAAAACATGGTAGAGTGCACAAGATAATTTACAGTCTTTGAATGAATCCTGCTTTCTTTAGGTAGGCACTGAACTAACTTTTGAGACTATGGAAAGGAAAAAATCCAAGAACCCTTATCTTACCACAGTCTGGGAAAAGTTAAAAAGCCACAGTGTGTTTAGTCCACTGAGTCCGTTACCTGAACTTGCACTTTTGACTTTGAAGAACAGGATTATCAATTTATACAGCATGTCTCAACTTCTAGCCCCATTCATGAAGAATTTATCTTTCTGTTTTCATTAAATGGTTCCTTTTGTTTTGTTGTGTGCTGGTCATAGAACAGAAAGAGATTTTGCTTGTATTCTCAGGAGCAGAATTAAGACTCGAAACGGAGTCAAGCGCCCAGTGACTTTATTTGCCCAACAAAAAGTTTGCAAAGCAGAAAGAAAGAAAGAAAGAAAGAAAGAAAGAAAGAAAGAAAGAAAGAAAGAAAGAGAAGGAAGGAAGGAAGGAAGGAAGGAAGGAAGGAAGGAAGGAAGGAAGGGAAGGAAGGAAGAAAAGGGTCAGTTGCAATAGGTACCACCATGGATTTGACGTGTCCCGTCAGTCTGATTTTTTTCCAAGTCCGGTGGAAGAACATTCCATCTGATGTTGGTGGTTCCTGCTCTTTTATCGGGGACTGTTTTGCTTAACCACAGCCACCACTTATTGGTGACACGCATGCCCAATACCATCTCTGAGGGGTCTTAGGTGGTCTTCAGGGGTCTCTGGACCCCTCAGTCTTCCAAGGCCTGGGTCTGAGTGCTTGTGTAGGGATGAGGTTGCAGTTTTCAGAGCTAATTGTGTATTTGAAATGGGAACTTAAACTTGAGGTACAACTGTTGTACAGTTTGTGGTTTGAAGTCTGTGCACACTGATGCAGCAATGTTGAGACATACAATACACCTCCTCCGTTGCCATCCCTGACACCACCCCGTGGCTCTACATTGCTGTGCCAGAGAGGGTTCTCTGTGGTGGTATGGGTGAGAGGAAGAGAGAGGGAGAGAGAGAAGAAGGAAAGGGATAGAAACACCTACCAATATTTACCAATTAACAATAACTTCAACAACTGTTTCAATGATCTTCTCTTACAACAATTGCTTAACAATTCAACAATCTTATCTTAACAATGACTTCCATAACTATTTAACAATAAATTCAACTAAACATAACCTTATAAAACTAATACATATTTAAACATTTATGCAGCTGTATCTGGGAGATCATCATCAGGTGGAGGGGATGTTTGTCCACATGGACATTCACAAACAGGACATTCACAAGTAGGACATTCACAAACAGGATATTTACTAGACATTTATACACAGAACATTGACAGAGACAAAAAACCATTATACTAAGAACAATTATGGCAATATCTAACACTGCTATGGCTACATAATACAAAGCTACTAACATATCCATCATTTTAAACCTTTGGGTGTGGTGAAGCAGACAATTGCAGCCTTTGTGGGAGCTGGCAGGCACGCGGCCTTCTCTTGGCGAGGTTGGGGTGAGGTCTGCATATGCATCAATAAAATAAATTTCTATGCCCCTAGCCTAGGGTGCATGCTTGTTTTGGGCCCATCACACTCAGCATGGATCCATAATGTCTTTGAAAAAAAAGATAGTTAAAGGAAAGAGGAGATAGTAAGGGAGAAAGTTTAAATAATCTCAATCAATGATTGAGCGCTTGGTCAGAGTTATGAATCTGATATGTTTTATGCCATTGGGTGAGGTCATAGTAATCGCTTGCAGGTTGCTTATGACACTTTGGATTAGATGTATCAAGCACAGAATAGCACACGGCAGGAACATTAAAACAGCAAATGCACACAGCAGATAAAATAAAAGCTGTTTTACACATTTTGCTCCTGGTAGCCAGGACCATAAATCACCAATCCAGCTATTCCATGTTTGAACAGGAACATGGGCTAGTTTCCCAATATCTGTGGTCAGTTGATAAATCACCTCACCTACATCATCAATTTCCAAACAGCAATTAGAGACATTTAGTTTCCCACATACTCCTCCCTCTTTGACCAGCAAATAATCCAAAACCATGCAGTACTGAAGGAATGCAGCGTGCATCTGTTGAGACTGTTGAGTTAAAAGGTTTATAGCATTAGTAGTTTTATTGGAAATAATTTCCAAGTCTACTTGCAATCAAATTATGCATTTCAGATTATAAATTGGTTTCTTTGCCCCTGATATTAGTTCATTGGGGTTCCACGTAGCGGGCCCATAATGCTGAATTATTCTTTTGAGGGGGCCACTCGTTTTCTCCCCACCTTTGCATCCCACCTATGTTAATCCCAACAGATCGTTTGTTGCAGGTAGTCCTAGATTATGTCCCCTAGATTATGATACAGTTTTATTCCCAATTGAGGACCACCTGCCTCTGGAAGAAGGAAAAATAGAGGTCAGATAATTCCCACATAGCAAATCCTAGACCAGTTTGCTGGTAGTCACTTGTAAGCAGTATGTCCACAAATCCAATAATGGCCTTTTTTGGCTTTGGCACCATTAGCAAATGGTCCTCTGTCACCATCTCTATCATGTATGTACACTTGCTGAAACACAGATGCTTGCTACTATTTTATAGACTCTGGAATACGAAGGATCTCTGCATGGTCCTGAAAGATATGGATCATGGAAGAGAAGACCATCTTGATGTGTCAGGTGGAAGTCAGATGGGATTCTTGAGGGAATCTTGTATTAAATTATTAAAAAAAAATATTTTGACACCACTGAATTCTCTGATTTATGACATAAGAGTCAGAATTTTGTCCTTTAATTTCCAAACAGCAAATCTTCTAGAAACAGATTAATATGCATCTGCCTTAACTTACAGAAAGACAAGGTTGTAGGACCTGTACTTTATCTATGTGAGTTGCCCTGTAGATATCAAGAAGCTTTGAATATGAAGTCCTTAAAACAAGTGTATTGTTGCCAAGTGTGTCTTTACTTGTTTTGCTGTCTGCTTAAGTAAAACCACAACAAAACATAAAACTAAAATCAGAATGTATGTTTCCTAACACTATGATTATGTCACTAATAGGGCTCTGAAAGCTAGCAGAAGAAACCGATGAGGAAAAGGTATGAAAAATCTTCCTTAGAAATATTATCCAAAAGGTTGCTTTTTGAGAAATCACTTTTCTGCTTTCCAAGACTGTGCTTCAGCAAAGCTACCCCTCAAGCTAATTTACAGCAGAAACAGTTTCAAACACAATTATAAAGAACTTAATCTAAACTATTTTTTTTGGTGTGATTCTTCATTCAAATGGCAGTCACTGTCTTGTGTTATATAATGCTATATGAAATGTAATACTTTAAACAACTTTGTTACATGTTAATATCTTTTTTATATTTCACATCTGTTTGATTTCTTTCTCTCTCAAGTAATAACATTGGCACAATAGTGTGTAATAGCTCTGTTTATCATGAAACTTGTTAGCGCATAGATTGTAAAATAGAAGATAGCAATGGATCCTCTGAAGCTTTATAGTGTCAGAAAGCTTGCTACATGTGCACATTAAATTCATGTGCTGAAAGGCCTTGTGATTTTATGTTGAATAATATCCCCACTCATATGCAGTACATGGTTTCTTAACAACATGTTTTTTTGTACTTTTCCTACTAAAGACTCATATTTTAAATAGCATCTTTAAGTTATGAGTACAGAAGATAATTTGAAACTAATAATTTCTAATTTTGTTTTTGTTTAAAGAGTGTACCAACTATAAACTGCATTGTCTTTAAATTCCTAAAAGATAATACTTGTTCTACATTTTTAAAAATTAGTCAAGCTATGCTGACATTAAAACAGATTTTAATGCAACAGTATCAAAAAAATCTGATGTATGCAGTTTTCAGTGGTTTTTCACATGTACCCTATCTCATTCTTTCTGTAGTGTAGATGTTTAATGTTTAAAAATCAGATAGGTACAAAACAAAGCTCTGTACTCCTGACTGCAATACACCTAACCATCTGTTGGAATACAATAAACATTTAAGCATGCATAGCAATATCACACAATATGTGAGAGGAAAAAAAAAGGGGATAAGAATTCCATTTCTTTGTAATACCTTTCTATATGGTATATCTCAACTGTCATCGAAGTAGATTATAAAGCTATTATTGAATTTGATAGGACTTAAGTTTCTCATATCACATATTTTATTCACAATATCACTTTATAAATGTGGAAATTAAATATGGGGATAAAATATTTCTGTTATTTATATGTTTGCAGATGTGGAAATGACTGTAATTACACAAGACACCTTATTAAAATACAAGTCTATGTAGCTAGCTTTCCCCTTAAAAAAAAGGGAAGATACATGGTTGCCCATCACACTACCTTTCTTACTCTGTTCCGAGAACATGCCTGTTCTTTTGTAAACACAAGGACACTCCTGGAAAGTATCTGCAGTGTCATTCTACCCACTAGATATATAGCAGAAGAGATTAGAACATTATGTTTTGGATAAAAATTGGGCAGGTGAAACAACTGCAAATCCTGATATTGGAAGGGAATTCAGCTCTGATGTTTGCAGATGTTAAGAGTGATGTAGCTATGTGGCCTTAACCTCACTGAGTGATGTAAGAACACACAATCTTGCTGAAGTTAATGGGGAGAAGGACAGACCTTTCATAACCCTCCTGAGTACATATGTTTGACTATACTTACTAAGGACAAATGTTAGAATGAAATCTTGACACTGGTAAAGCTGGTATTGATTAGGCCATGGAAACTGAAAAGATCACAGCCTAAAGCTACATGTGCTTCTTGTTTAAGCAGAAGACGTAACAACCTCTCTAAAAAATGTTATTGCATCTTCAGAGAGCAGTAGTAGAGGTTTTGTAAAACACAGCATCAGATTCACAATAAACTCTCATTGTCCTCATGTATAGTGCAGTCACAGTATAAGGAAGAAGTTGTATGTATGCCTTAGATCTTTTTCTATATTTTGTTATTTACACCTGAAATTCTCCATAAAGTACTAGTAAAGATTGATGAATTGAAAGAATGGAGTTCAAATGGGTCTTTTGATTCCTACTGTTCTCTGTCAGTTACCTATTTCTTTAGGTTAACGTGAAAAAAACCAAGACTTTTAAAGTAAATCTGTAGAAAAAAACACATAATCTATGCAAATCAAATATGAATGATAAAGACCCATTCAGAAAATATGCCTAGATCATCCCCTGTTGTGTTGCAAGATAATGAGATGTGAATACAAACAAACCCACCTTAAACTAGTGTTGGTATCCTAAAAAAAAAAAAAAATTCAGAACCAGCAAAATATAAAAAATTCCTATGATGATAAAATGGTTTATTTGGCATTTGCTTGAAGAAGATCTGAATACAGAATAACAGCTATTAAACTTTAATTTTGCTTGTTGAGGTTTATGGCTTGCAAGTTAGAAGTATCTCTTGAATAACACATTTATACTCTGAATCTGAAAATAGCTCAACACATACATAGGCGTAGGCACACAAGAACCTATTCCCTTAATTAGGACTGATCATATGAAAAATACAAAAAGAGAGGGGTCTGTGTACTTGCATTTTAATAAACAAAATTAGTTACATACGATATCTGATTCTTTCTTTTACTTTAAGAGAGAATTGCAACAGTTGGCACCTCCTGAGAAGATTGAAAATGGTCTTGGGTTTGTTTGAAAATGTACATACATATCCCTTATATTGTGTCAGAAGATGCTAGGATATGGAGCATTATTACTTCATAAATATTACAAGTTTGCTCATTGACATATAACTATAAATGTTTCAAATAAGATTTGATAAGATGAATGATAAAAATTCCATAGGCATTGTTATAGTCTGTTCTCTTTCAATTTTTTTTTCCTAAGATTTTACCAATCTTTGGTACTGGACCTACAGTACTGAGTGCTGTTTGGTTGTGGTGCTTTAAAGGAACCGTATGTGTTCACAAAGAACTTTTATTTCTTTTCCAAAGGTTGCAAGGGACCTGCAGAGATCATACAACACACTCTGATCACAACTGTTGTTTTCTTGCATTCTGAATAGTATAGTGTAAAGGAGGAAAAAATGGTACCATATTTGCCACGTTGCCTCACATCCTTCTCTTTTGTATGGCTCTACTGAACAATGAAGATAAGGCAGACAGAGAGTTCATATACACTTCTGACTGCCAGTGAGATAGATTTATTATGGAAAGCTCCTGAGAGACCAATTAATATCACCAGGGTTGTCAAAATATGTGTACCATGAAAAGTACAGGCAGCCCATCAACACTGTGAAGGTAAGGTCACTGAACACAAGAACACTAGGGGAAAAATTTAGTCAGGATGGAGTGAAAATTGAGTACTAATTAGTGATTTGTAAAACACAAAAGCAAAATAACTGCCTAGTCTAGAACTGCATTTTCTAGGATGCTTTTTTTTTTTGTTAGAGAAGTACCACAGATAAACACTGAAATGAAAAGGCTGGATTACATGGTATCCCAACAAAGCTTGATGTTTCCTGTCTGTGAGAGTGGTTGTGATTCAGAAATGAAGATGATAATTTTTAACTTAGGCAGTTCAAGTAAGGCTTCACTGTTTTGTATTACCAAAGGAGATATTGTCAAATACAGACATTTCCTACATTTAATTGTGATCCCTGGGGTACACTGTTGTTCAAGCAATGATACTCAACATATTAATTGTATTAATCAGTGTTCTAGAAGTATAAACTAGAGAAATGATATTTGATGTTGGGAGACAACAGAAAATTGCTAGATATAACCAGTACTGGACAAGAAATTCTTGCAGGGAAGAATTACATAATCTAGAAGAGTGGGATGATGGGAGTACTAATGCAAAACCATATGTGCCTCATGATTTTGCCTTTGTCATTGCCTGAGTTATTGCTGAAGCAAAAGCATTGAAGCAGTACCTACATTCTAAGAACTTGGAATAGTAGATGGTGAAGTCAACTGTGTTCTCCGACTAAACTTCACAAATACATTATAACATCCGTATATATATGACTTGGGCAGCATGCTTTATGAGGACAGATGACTTAAAGCTGAATACAGGCTCCATCTGATCATGCTCCAAGGTCAGATGTTTCTACAAGGCTTTTTGTTTACAGAACGGTAAATAGTTAAAATCAAGCAAAGTTTCCCATCAAAAGAACATTTTGGCATTTCTGCTTCTTGCAACTCCTAGCAATAGTGGCTAAAGACTAGTATGTGGTGAAAGTAAATCTGGATTTGAAGTTAGACTGTGATGAACCCCAGTCAGCAGACTACAGAAAATATAGGTTATCTGAACTCACAGAAGGGAACAGACATCTGACTGATCTATATTGCTTAGTTTTAATTAACTTGCTCATTAATTATTTCACTCTTGTTTCTTAAAATGAAATTCTCACAGTATGGTGCCTAGTGGGCTATGATTGAAGTCCTTTCCTAGGAAGAGAAAACAGGAGATTTCTGCCTTTGGGAAGTGAGCCCATAAGACTTCAGTAGCCAGCAATGAAACCTTTGTCTGGATAACCATGACACCTGTTCCATCTCTGTTTTCACCACTGTTTTCCATTTTATTGTCTTCTCTTTTTAATTATTTTGTTCCATTTTTCCTGTAATTTCTTTTCACCCATAATCCTTCTTTCTTCTTTTTTTTGCATTGATGTTTTAAGTATCTGACATGATAATTTCTAGAAACAGTACTTTGAAAAAATAAAACTGTGGTAACGCTGATTTATCTCAGCAGGTGAAAGTCCTGTTAACTTTTCAGATTTAGTAGCATTTAAGGAGCAATATAAACTTCTCCAGCAGTACGCTGTTATGTACTTAATTCAAATTCAAGCCACCATCTATCTTTCTGAAAACTGGACATGTGCAGTCACCCTGTCTACAAGGAATTTGTATATCTAACTGAACGCCTTTGAAATGCTATGAAAAATGGTGCACCTCTATTCCTCAAAATGCAGTGAAGTAAGATGTTTTATGTTAGGTTATGTCACAAAAGCTCATTTGCAAAAGAACATAGAGACAATGACAGATGAGGGAGCCCTGGTTACTTGCAGGCCCATCACATGGGCTATCATCCCATTTAAGACCCAACACCACAAACTCAGAAAAGGCCAGGGAAAAAAAAAAGAAGGTGGAAAACCAAAACTGAGGACTCAGAGTAAGGGACACCATATCCAGACCCCTCCCAGAGATGTCTGAGAACACCCTCAGTCCCATTGTCCAGATGTAAAACAGATCAAGATGAATTAATGCTGTAACATCTTTTGGGTTGAGGGGGATTGCTGCCTAGGGATATGGGACACATTATGGGGTAAAAGGGAAAAGCATTTTAGGATTTCATGACATTTCTTATGGAGGGGAACCAAAGCCAGGAAAAGAAAGGGATCTAGGTGATTTTTGAATGAAGAATAGCAGCATAAGGGAATAAAAAGGATGTAAAGAGTTTGGTCATCACTTTACTTAACTGTCTATGCCTTGCTCTCAGCCAATAGTGTCTTTCCTTTTTCTCCTCTCACAGAATCACAGAATGGCTGACATTGGACAGGGAAAAAGTTTACATACAAATATCAAACAAATTTTACCATCTCAAAACCAAAGTGTTTTCTGAATTTTACCTTAGAATTTTTAATACCTAGAAACTTAGGTAGGAAAAAAAAAAAAAAAAAAGACAAAACAAACAAAGGAACAAAAAGCAAAATAGATTTTTTTTTTCCTGATTAAAAAAAGAAAGATTCTTACAATGCATTATAGAACTGAAATTTGTTATCTGGAGAGGACAAACCCAGTGGACAGTGATTGTGCTTCTTAGAAGACAAATAGCGGGCTAAACATACAAGTTTGATAAGCATGAAGTTGACATAAGTGCAGCATTATTTTAGGCATCTTAAGTTATAATATGAAAACTTGTTTGTGTTCTATGTATGAAAACTGACACATAACAGAAAGAATTCTTATTCTCTGTGGACATCAGGAACAATGTTTCAATGTACAAAGTCTTGATTCCCTCCACTTCAAAGTATTTGGGATCCTGAAGAAAGCACCAGTGGTTGACATCCAGAAGTTACACTATACTAGGAAGGATGAAGGAATGATTATTTTAAACATACGCATAAAGAAAAGTTGAGTTTCTTAAGAATCCTCAGAAACAATTAAAAAAGAAAATTTAAAATTAAGTGTACATGATAGATGGGACTAGAAATATCAGTGAAGTTAATTTGCCCAAAGAAAACAAATATGGCATATGCAGATGACACTTATGCTGTCAGATACCAAGAACTATATAAAGAAGGTGAATATATGGTCAATACCCAAAGAAGAATACTGACCTTTGTTTGAGATCATTTAATTTCAATGTGATTTTTTAGGTTTGATCTCACTTTCAGTCACATTGGAAAGCTGCCTTTGCATTGATTCTTGGTTCACTCTAAAGCTGAATGCAGGTTTTGTGAAAGATGAATGTATCTTATAACCTCCAATTTCTTTGTCACAAAACATATGTTCCCCTTCAAAAAATGTGTGAAAAGTCAGGAGTTCTGGTTTTATACAGGTGAGTTAGCATACATGTAAAAGTTTGTGTCCAGTCTTGCCTTGATTTCTTTGTGAATTTTAATAGAATCAAAGTATTCTTGCACCCTACAGCCCTGTGGTGTAATATTTTAACTTTGATCAGTCCTTACCTAGATCTTTTTGACTTTGGTTATGGATTCCTGGATTTCCTCAGCACATATTCATTTAATTCCATGTGTGCTCTCTGGTCTTTTTAGTAATCCATAAATAGCATAATAACTGCAGGATGTTTGCATCCTGTGCAAAGAGATAGTCTGGCTTCCTCTTCCTCAGTTAGATAATGCATTGCATAAGAAAGTTATTACTTAGAGATGGCAAACCTTGTTCATTTCCTTTGGTTTCAAAAGGCTTCAGCAAGATGTGTGAATTAACAGGTTTTAGTCCAATGAATCATAATTTATACAGTAGATGGCTAAACTGACAAGTTAAAACAAATAGAATCATGACTCAATCATGATTGTTGTTGAAGGAATTTATACAAAACCCACAATTTCTTAGTGAAACTTCTGTACCAAGGAGGATATAAACCTAGGCAAAATAGTCATTTAAGCTAGAAATAACTCCATAAACATGAAAAGGAATTTTACACCATTCCCCAGGAAAAAAAAAAGGTCCAAACACAACACCCCTCCTATAGACACATAAGGTTCAACATTGATCTATGAAAAAAATATTTTGAATAGTGTTAAGGGAGAATGGAGTAATACAGATAAAGAGGTTTTAGAGAGATTTTTAATGCCACTGAAATATTGAGAAAGAGGGGACATCTAAAAGACTGTAGTGAGTTTAGTAGGAATGGAGTTAACTTTCTTCATAGTAGTGCATAGGGTGCTATGTTTTGGATTTGTGACTAAAACAATGTTAGTAACACACCAATATTTTGTCTGTTGTTGAACAGTGCTTGTGCAGCATCAAGGCCACCTCTGTTTCTCACTCTGCCAATCCAGCAAATAGGCTAGGGGTGGGCACAAGTTTGGGAGAGGACATAGCCAGGACAATTAACCTAAACTAACCAAAAAGACATTCCACATCATCTAACAGGAAGTTTGGTCTTCCAAAGTAGCCTTATATTGGAGGATGACTAAGAATCATGGGAGGTGGTAAGTAATCGCTACTGCACGGAGATCCCAGCTATGTATGGTTATCTACTCTAATGAAAAAGGGTGTAAGAGAGGGGGAAAAAGTTACTCTAACAATTTGGAGAAATAGATGTATACTCTCTAATCTAGATTCTAGGAATGCCACCTCAAGAGCTGTCTGATGTTATATTCTTCATAATTTCACCTTATCAGTGTAGTTGTCACACCGATAGTTTATAGAATCACAGAATCATAGAATCCTTTGGGTTGGAAGGGACCTTTAAAGGTAATCTAGTCCAACCCCCCTGCAGTGATCAGGGACATTTTTCACTAGATCAGGTTGCTCAGAGCCCCATCCAGCCTGACCTTGAATGTTTATATACAGAACTTATCTTAAACCTAGGTAAGATTATTCCTTGTCTGGTTGAAGGAAATGTATTCTTTTTGTATGCTTTCCAGTTAGAAAATTATAGAATAGAAATATGTATAGAATAGATAAGAATAGAACAGAACATTTCAACTTGATATCAGCAAACTTGATAATGGTGCATTCAACAACTGTATCCAGATCACTGATAAATATATTTAACAGCACTGGACTCAGAATTGAACCCTGAAGCATAGCACTGGTGACCAGTTTCCAGCTAGAAACTACTACAGCACTATGACCCTTTGAACCCTACAATTCTACCAGATCTTCATCCAGCACATTGTTAACCTGCTCATCCCACAGTTGGACAATTTACCTAGAATGCTGTGAGGGACAGTATCAAAAGTCTCAATTATTTCCTGGGTGGTTTCTACTAAGACCAAAGTTTAAAAACCCTTCCTTTCTCCCAAAGCACACAAAAAAGGCAGTATTCAGAAACCCAGACGTAAGGAAAGGATTGTACAAGGATGAAAGAATGTCATTACATCTATAATGAGTTCTATAATACATACTTTTTATTTCAGAACACTGGCTACTTCCATGAAGCTTTAAGTACCTTCCTCTAGTCATTTTAAAAGTGATTCATGACAAAAAAATCAAGAGACAGCTTCTTATTTCAAATCTCTTAACTAATCTAATATTCATAATTTCAAAATAAATTAGTAGTTTTATCCCCCAAATTTATATCTTCCAGACTTACAGGTGTTGAAGACGTAGGAAACAGCATTAGTAATGACTGAATTGAATAATACAGACAGTGAATATTATTAAATTAATAAAGTGTTCAGTTATTCCAGTCTCTATCTGGAGCAAAATAAAATATGGAGTGTGTGTTTCTTCATTAAATTTTACTTACATCTTATTAGGGGGAAAAAAAAATAAATATATATATATACACATCCTCAGTCCAGCTTATTAGACAGTGAGAGTAGAAAATTCAGTGATTTTACACTTACTATGTGAAGATTCAAGAACAGCTTTACATAAGACACGCTGAAACTTGCAGAGCAAACTCTTCACTGAAAAGTTAATCTAACTCAAGATATCCTGAAATGACACAACATAAGCCTTTGAAAAATAAAAGTAGATTTCTCTTTGAGTCACAACAGAAGATGAAGGCTAAGTGCCTTTTCAAAACTCATTGCACTTTAGCCCATTTCAAAAAGAAATTGAACTATTTATTTTTTTCTGTTTAATGAATGAAAACTGTTACTTGCTTGTTTCTTGAAAATCACTTTATTTGAATGATAAACCTAAAGAGTTCATGGAGCTATGAATATTTCTAAAATGAAAAAAGTTCTCTTTTGTTCTCTGCAATTTAGAAGCTCCACCAAGGATAATCTTTAAAAATTCTAACCTTGTTACAAAATGTGGGAGACAAATGATCTTTCTAGGGCCTGATTAGGTTCAGTGCTTCAAGTACATCTTGTAAAACTCTTCATTTTCACAGGCTTTCTAATTTATCTGTTAGAAAAGGTTCAAATATACTGTACTGTACTTCTTCACTTCCAGTTATTTATATTATTAATCAAAAGACTATCATATTCAAATGATCATTCAAAAAAAATCTTTTTTATTCTACTTAATTTTTACTTTATTGTGTAATTTCATATATATTTTTATTTAACATTTCTTTAACTCTTTTGTCACTGAAAGAAAATGATGGGTTAATGGATGTGTATTTGCTTGTGAATATCATTGTATGCTATCATGGTTCTGCTGTTCTTGCATATGAATGAATTGGAGAAGGTCACTGTTTCATGAAAATAGGGTCATGCTGGACTGGAACTTAATGGAAAAAGGGCAAATGTTTGTTGCTCATGTAAAGACACTTTCAGGCCTCTGATAGCCCTCTGTACAAAACCAAAATTTTGTTTCAGGGATTTTGCAATCTAAAATACTAGTGAACACAACGCTGAAGGAAAAAAAATACTAAGAAGAAAGTGAATTGTGTTGATGTTTGGAGTGGACAATTAACTATGTAATCAGTCAGAAATAGGATTTAAATTTGTTATATCCTGGCTGAACATTGATGCCTAAGTTATTATTCTATTTCTCCTGTCTTCAGCATTGAAGAAGTTGAGGATGTGCAGGTAATCTGTCACTCCAGCAACCAGAAATGAATGATGTAGAACAGTTACAATTCCCCTCTTCCTTACAAAGCAAATATATTGTACTAACAAACCCAGGATATGCAGAATTTGAAAATTTAAAAAGATACATCCTTTGTCCTACCAGTAGTCCCATCATACTAATGTAATGGCTCCTTTAGTTTCTGGAGGAAAGATACTAACTGCATTAGATAAAACAGTTCAATCTTCTCTTACAAAGATCTGCCTACAGAAAATGGCCACTTTATCATCAGTACAGTTCTGTAACCAGCTACCTTTTTGACTCAATGGAATTTTTCATTGGATCACCTAATACTAACCTTAAGCAAGTACCTCTTAATTTGAGAGATTTTGGTTCACATATTACCTACATTGCTTCATATCTCATTCACATGAATTGATGAATTACCAAAGTGTTGACATTCAATGAAATACAACAAGCAACCCAAAATCAGTCAATCCCCACAGTGTTGTTGATATCATTGTTCACAGAAATCTTCCACTAACTGACAGCTAGTTCAGATGAATTTTGCTTGTTGGAGACATTGTTTAATTTTGATAATTATGAGATTCCCTCACCTTCTTGTCCATTTAATTAATTAATGAAGACAGGTAGCTGGATCAGGACATCCTCTGAGCCAGTATGACAAGTCATTTTCTTCTCGATACAATCTTTCTAAATATTCGCCTGACAAATAAGAATAGGAAAATCAAAATGAAGTCATGAAAGGAAGATTTTCCTTATTAATAGCTGGCCTAAGTACTTCATGAATCTTTGTATCACTCCAAATCTACAGAAATTTGATAACCATGCAGAAGGAAGAAAAAACCTTCATTTGATTAAAGTATTCAAAGCTCAGCAAAGTACAATATATATTAGCAACAGAAAAGAAACACTAACTTTTCATCATCTGTTGACTGGAAGAGGCAATAATTCAATTTGTACTAGCATAGTTCCAAAACCCTTCTATATCAACTCATGCAATATCAAATCACTTAAGAGAGATTTAGAATCACCTACAACTTTTTTCTACTTCTGTCACAGACAAAAAAAAAACTTTTTAAAAATGGTCAGCACAGAGATTTCTGTGACCTTTCTGATTTAGTACTGAACCTTTAGCACAGAAGGGAATTTTATAATGGTTAGAATGAATTTTTGTTTTCAGCTGCAGTAATTTCATAGGTCTAAAAAATTGTCAGAATAGTGAGAACAATGATGCAGAGTCCTGTCTTTAACTAATTTCAGACAGCTTTTTAGACACAAGCAGAAGCTAGAGCAAAATAAGATTTAATTATGAGAATTTAAAAATGACAATTATACTTCATACATTTGGTGTTTTCCATTTTTTCCCTTGATTTTTTTTTTTTTTTTTTTTAATATGTGATGCCTTAAGTCCTCCAAATAAATATTTGCTGGAATTAATAGTTCCTTTCTACAATTATTTCCCACCAGCTATACACATGAGAGTAAATTTTTATCCTGGCTGTCACAACTGAATATATTTATTACACTTATTATTATACATATAATTATTATACTCATTTCCAAATCTTTCAATTTTTAAAACTTATCCTCCACCTCCCTTCTCCTCCACTTCTGCCCTTGATCAGTCCCTATCTAATTGTGGAGGAAATTAAATTAATTTAAATAATTATATTTATTAATTATAAATGAAATTAAAAACTGTTCAGACTGAATGGTGGGTGCTGCACAAATTAAAATTTATTACAAAATTCATGTCAAAAGAAAATGAACTGAGCTTTGATGGATACAAAGAGTAAGGAAAGTAGAGAAAGAAGAATTATAAGCTTGAAGTTGGACTCCTGATATCTACTTAAATTTTGTGTTAAGTATCCAATCTTTCTTTAAAAATGAGCCTTTGTAAATATTTGCTATTTTTCAGATTATGACAGCATTTCAACCTAAGAGTTGTTTTCAAGGATGTTCAATTTTAATTCATCCATATTTTATGGAATTTTCTTTTACTCCAGCTATGTCTTTTCAGCTGTGCAGCTCTCCAAATGAATGAATAACAGTGAATATAGCAGTGCTCTATTTTAAAGGTTTCACTAAAGTATTTCAGTCAATGAATAAAATTCAGTCTGTTCTTAAACAGTCTTCTAAAAACATTAAACTTAAGTTTTTGCTTATACCTCTCTAACAAAGCTTAAATGATGTAATAATTAGTAATAGAAATTATGAATGATAAATTTAATGAAAAAGAAATTCTGAAAATTAAGCATGACTAAAAAGTCACAATGACATCTTAAATTATTCATCAGAACAGCAATAAAGAAGTAGAAATTCTGAAATAGATCTGAATAATTAAGACAATTAATACATTAATATAAATTGGTAGGCAGTGCTTATACCAAATAATAATGTAATGTTTATAGGTATGCTGCTAATGTTGCAGATTTAAGTCATCTAGTAGCCATCACTGTTTTAACTGTAGTCATGTAAGACAGTAATTTGAAGGAGAATCTCTTTTTTACAAAAAGCCATCTTTCAAATGTGCCATTCTTCTACGTACATCAAAATTAATATCTTCCTTTTTCATATGTAATTTTCAAAGCTTTTGTTTACTCACAAGAGGATATACAGGTGGTATTTTATTTCTCAGCTGTAAAATTTTCCATGTGCTTAACAACCATGTCTGTATTTGCCAAACAACGCATTTGTAATCCAACAGCTAGACATCCTAAATGCAGACAAGTAATTGAAGGCTCTTGTACATATATCAAATTGGCCTGATAATCATGGGTGGGATAATGTAGATTAGAGCTCCATTGAAAAATAATGTCATATTTTATTTTACATTTACATACTTTCTGTTTGTTTGTTTTTCTCCTGTTAGTAAAAAGAAGTCACCTTATGGTTTCAGACAAAGTCCTCTCTTCTCTAAGAGATTTAGAGTAGTGTGTAAAGTTGTGTATTCTTGTTTCCTCTATCGGTAAAATTGAGTACAAAATTTTCTATACTCAGGAGAAAAAAATATTCTTTTATTAGAAAAATTTTAGTTGTAATTACAGGAAATGTTTTCTTTATGTTATAATATTTGAAATAATATGAAATAATATCGGATAAGAACATTCCTAAAATACATTAGAAAAGTAGGTTTAATCTTACATTTCCATGACTTAATTTTCAATATCCCAGTAAAGTTTTCTTATTCACTTATAATTTTCATTGCCAGATAAGCTATCTACTGATCTTCAGGAAAATCATCTACCTAATTTATAGTGTCATCTCAGTCTAATTATTGTCATCTTCCACTGAAATGAGTTTAAGTTGTCTCTTGGGAGGTTAGTAGGAAGCTTATTACTGTGCAATGTGATATAAAGTTTTAAGCTTTTCCTTAGCATGTGAACTGTCATAAGAATAGGGGTGTAATGAACAGAAATGTAATTCAAAAAAAGTCCTAGGAAGTATGCATCCTCTTAGCTTTTATTCAGGGGAAAAAAAAAAAAAAAAGCACAAAGAAAAAGCAAAAAAGCCCAGTTTTATCTTTATCTTAATTATTGCAATTTAAATAGAAAGACCCTTCAGTTTCTTTATAACATACCTCATATTATTAGTTTCTATTTTCTAATCAAAGAAACATTTAGACTTACATACATGTTTTTTAGAAGGACTGGCCACTAAACAACGATCTCTGTCTGGGCATTTTCTATCTTGTAGCAGTTCACCTGCTGAAGCATTAGTTCATGTCCATTTAGAATTTCAAACCTGAGGTGATACCATGCCATTTTCATGAATTTTCATGTTAATTTATTGTTTGCCTTAAAAAATAACGGGAACATCAGATATTTTAGTTTAATGTTTAGAAAAAATGCAACCCGTCCATGAATCCCTGCTCACTGTTTTAAAATATGAACACAGGATGCAAAGCTATAAAATTACTTACAGAATTATGAGCAAGTTATGTGTGATCTTTTAACCCTGCTGGAATGGCCAAATTTCTCACGCAGTTTTTATCAGTAAGAGTATATTTATTAGAGCTGTAAGACAAAGCAATAATACTCATCAACACAGTTGTCAAGAGCAGACTGCTATTTTTTCCTGTCAGACTGGATACCATGGCAACACCTGGTTAGGAGAAGCTGAAGAAATATTTGAAGGTTTGCAATTGTTAAAGCCATTGGACTGTAACAGACATGTATTAATTGCAAGTGAATATGACAGCACATACCAGATTTCTGAAAGGGAAGAAAATATCAGCATCATTCCAGACTAAGGAACTGAACAAGAGATGAATCAAATACTGTGATGTCTAACTTCAAACCTGGTGTCATGCTTGTGTACTCATCATTTACAAGGTCTGGGGAAAAGGTAGAATTTTATTACTGTAGAAATATTTCCCAGAAGAACCCTAAAGAGATGGAAAAAAAAAATAAACGTTGCCTGACAGCTTAAAAGGGCAAAAATTATACATTTAAAAGTATCTCTGAAAACATTTGAGAGTTTCAATCAAGTGCAATTACAGTGATTTCATATGAAAAAAAAAAAAAAAAAGAAAAATTGGCAGCATGAAAGTCTCCTTGGTTATTGCTGGGAAATTAGTTTCCAGAAAGAAGCAGCACTTAAACCTAGTATGTGGTTTTAGGTGAGAAGATGCTGAATATACTCAAATGGACAGCAAACATTTTAATATAGATTTTAAATTCTGTATCTATTGTATATGCAGAAAGAAAATTAGAATCTTCTTCAGACATGTAAGACGGCTCACAGCTACATTTATTTCAGTATTTCAAAGTGTGAATGTTTCCATGTATTATTGAAATGACAGTATACAGGAAACAAGTACCATTGACAACAGTTTGACAGCTCTTTCAAGTCAATGAAAAATGCTTTCAGTTCTCAGAGCAAGCTGTTTAGACTACACTATGCCTTCTGTTATATGAGAAATGCCAATTTTACTTCTGATTATACAATAAACAGAATATGACCTACATTAGATAAAGTTAACTGTGGTGCAGAGAACCTCTGAATAACCTCTATACTTCTTAATTCTATGTTAAGGCATTGTGTAATAGGAGGGAATACAGATGTTACAGTGAGGGAAGCTAGGCTGTAATTTGAGAAACTGATACATGCTCTGTCATCCCCCATAGACTTCTTGTGGGAAGCTGATGAAACCTCTAATGCTAAAACCGCAAACGCCAAGTTCAAAGTCTAGGGTCACAGCTGCCACAGCAGAGTTCACAGCCCTGGGTTGCTTAGTATGGTTGACAAAGTGAGGATCTGCAAAATTTCTTCCATGGTATCTGAGCAGTTGCTCAGAGGACATGACTATAACAACTGAGAATGACTGTAGATCACAGATCCAGTTATAACTGAATTTTAAAGTACTGATGGAAAAGACACCTGATTGGTATTTTTTTAATAAATGAGCTCCAGGAGGAGATGAGTAGGTTGAGGAGTATCAGGGAGTGCAAGTGGAATGATCACTGGTATCATCTCCTGCCTTCCCTGAGACAGGTTCAACAATCAGACAAGGTATGTAACAGAGAGGATTCCCTTTCCCATCTCCATATGACCGAACACAGTGACCAGAAGGAGAAGGGGCAATGGCAACAATTTCCTGCCTGACGCAACAGGTGCATCCCCTCAACAAAAACCCCACCCTCCCAGATTGTCACACACTGGTCATACACCAGACTGAGATTTTGCTTGTATTCTCGGGAACAGAATTAAGACTCAGAGTCAAGTGCCAAGTGACTTTATTTGCCTGACAAAACATTCACAAAGCAAAGAGAAAGAGACAAAGGAAAGAAAGGAAGATAAGAGTCAGTTGCAATAGCTACCATCATGGATCTGTGGCATCCCATAAGTCCGATTTGTTTTCAGGTCTGGTGTGAGAACATTCCATCTGATGTTCGTGTCTCCTGTTTTAGTCCCTTTTATCAGGGACTATTCTGCTTATCCATCCCACATTTGGAGGTGGTACACATTCCCAATACAGTCTCTGAGGGGTCTCAGGTGGTCTTCAGGGGTCTCCAGACCCCTCAGTCTTCCAGGTCTTGGGTCTGGGAGCATGTGTAGGGGTGGGGTTGCAGTTTTCCACATTGATATGGCACCATCTCTGACAAACCGTTGTCCAGTTAATGGTTTGAAGTATGTCCCCACTGATAGAGACAGGTTTTTCTATCACCACCTTGGATAAGTCGTAATCCAGTTTGTGGTTCAAAGTCTGCTTACACTGATACAGCAATGTTGAGGCATACACTTGTCACCATCTCTGACACAGGTATCCTTACACAACAGGTACAAGGCCCTGCAAGTGGAACCCAATTGTAATATAATGAAGACTGAGTTTCATGTAGCTTAGACGTGTCTCCAAAATTAGGTTTGCCTATGCCCTATGTCAAAATTACTTCTACAAAGGAAAAAAGATGTGTGATTGTCATAGCTGACTCTCTTCTTAAGGGAACACAATGCCTGATATGCAGAGCAGAGCCCTTTCTTAGGGAAGTCTGCTACGTCCCTGGGGACCAGGTTAAAAATGTGATAAGAAAACTTCCTACCCTGCTATGGTGCCCGGATTATTATCCATTATGACTTTTCAGGTAGGTAGTGATGAACTCACAACAGGAAATCCAAGGGCAACCAAGAAAGACTTCAACTGCTTGGGACAACTGGTCAAGGGGTCAGGAGCACAAGTAGTGTTCTCCTCTACCCTTCCAGTTGCAGGGCATAATGAGGGAAGAAGCAGGAAGACCCATCATATCAATACCTGTCTCTGAGTCTGGTGTTACCACTGGGACAGATGGGGTACACCTGTTCATAGGGGAATAAGGACTTTTCCACAGAAGTTGGTAGAGCTTATGAAAGAGCTTTAAAGTATATCTGATGGGGGAAAGGTTTAAAACCAGGCTTGTTAGAAATAAGTCTTGCAGTGGCACATTAGTATTCATGGGATGGCATGCTAGAAAGATCCTTAGTTCTGCAATCCCAGTGGAAGTAGGCTACAGAGCCTCATGTGATAGTAAAGACACAAGGGATATTGATGGTTTCTTGCCCAGAAACCATGGAAGCATCTGGAAATCGTCGTGCATGAATTAGGTCTTCTCCCCCCCAAAAAAGTGATGGGATCAATAGTGCAGCTAAAGCAAATCTACACCAATGTACGGATCATGGGCAACAAACAGGAGGAGCTGGAAGCAATTGTACATCATGAAAACTATGATATAGTTTCCACCATGAAAACATGGTGGGATGATTGACAAAACTGGAGTGTTGAGTTGAATGGCTATAAACTCTTCAGAAGGGGTAAGCCAGGAAGGAGAGATGCTGGTGTAGCCCTATATCTTAGGGGGTGCTTTGATTTTCTTGAGCATAATGGTGGTGATGATAGGGTTGAGTGTTTATGGATAAGAATGATGGAAGGCCAAAAAGGCAGATATCATGGTGGGAGCTTGTTATAGACTACCCAACCAAGATCAAGAAGCAGATGAAATATTCTATTAGCACCTAGGGGAAGTCTCATAATCATTAATCCTGTTTCTTTTGCATGAGTTCACCTTACCAGATGTCTGCTTGAAATACAAAATGTCAGACAGAAAACAGTCTAGGAGATTCCTGAAGTATGTGGAAGATAATTTCCTGACACAGATGGTGAGATAGACAACTAGGAAAGACTGTCTCCATCAGGGTGGGGATGAAGGGAATGACTAAGGTTCAGTGATTTGCTTGGGTAGAACTAAGGAGACTTACACCACAGGTCCATAACAAAAAAAAAAGTTTAACTCTTAATCCCCTGAACTATAAAAACTACTAAAACTACATATGATGTACTTAAAGGAAAGAGAAGGTAAAGAGGAGAAAGAGAGAGAGAGATTGGAGAGAGGAGAGGAGAGGAGAGGAGAGGAGAGGAGAGGAGAGGAGAGGGAGTGAAAGAGTAAGCAAAGTTCTGGATTACCACCCAGGATTCCAGGGATGTTTCGTCTGGTCCCTTCTTTGAGTGTCTTTCTGGTGGTTGCACACCTGCCAGTGTACTTGAGTTCTTTTTTTTCTACTGCCTGCTAAAAGAGGCATTTCTTGAAGTACACTTTAACTGTCACTGGAAGTGTAGATAGGTGGTGCTAATTTGTATAGAAAGTGTAAAGAGGTGGTAACCACCATTTCTCACATGCATGAGAGGGAGAAGTGTAGTATTAACCCTTTCCACCAACTGAGATGGTGGTCACAGATACCCTGTATTTTATTACCCTTTGTGTGCTAGGCAACACATATGTCACGGTTTAGGGTCAGGGCAGCCCCTTAAACCTATAACCCCCCTCCCTCCCCAGAGGGGAAAGAGAAAGGGAATAAGGGAAAGAGACTTAGGGATTAGAAAGGAAACTAGAACAGCTTTAATGAAAATGAAATTAATAATTATAAAAATGGAATATATACAAAACCAGTATCGAACCCAACCCCCCTGATGGTAATTACATCACCGTCACCACTGATGTTGTGCAGGCACCGGGGGCAGTCCCAGACTGGGCCCCGCAGCAGACAGGAGCTGTGTTGAGGAGCTGGATTCTGGTACCGGGTTCAGGAACACGCAGATCGGGATCGAAGGCAGAACAGACAGAGTCCTCCTTGGGTGCTCCAAGGAAGGAACCGAAAGAGGACCCGAGGCAAGCCAAGCAAAAGCTGTCAAGGCAGTCCAAGAGGGGAGAGAAGAGCCCAGAGACCCTTCGGGTCCCTCAGCTCTAGACTGAATATGGTGTATATGGGATGGAATCCCTCGTTGGTCAGTTTAGAGTTACCCGTCCTGTCTGCTCCTCCCTGAAGCTGCAGCCTTTCACTTTCTGCACCCCCCAGTGTGGTACACAAGACCCAGCAGTGGCCTTGGTCTGCATACCGATCCTTGGTAGTAACTCTAAACATGGGGTGTTATCACTGCTAGAAGCAGACACTGTCTGTGAAAACAGGCTGCTAACTTCAGAAAATGCAGTTAATTAGAAGAACCAAAATGAACAGTAAAATTACTGAACAGAATTAGTTCTGTTTTCACTCAAACCAGGACACCAAGGTCAATGGTATGTGATCAAAAAAGCCCAAGTGCTAGGTCCTGTGTGTGGGTTACAACAACCCCATGTAATGTTACAAGCTTAGGGAAGAATGTCTGGAAGGCTGCCCAGCAAAAGAAGACCTGGGTGTCCTAGTTGAGAGTCAGGTGAATATATTGACCTCATGGGAGTACTGTCAGTCCATGTGGCCAAGAAAGCCAACAGCATCATGGCTTGTGTCATCAGTAGTGTGGCCAGCAGGACTGAGGTGGTGATTGTGCCCTTTGCTTGGCACTGGTGAGGTCGCACATCAAATACTGTGTCCAGTTTTGGGCCCCTAACTACAAGGACATTTTAGTGCTGGAGTGTGTCCAAAGAAAGACAATGAAGATGGTGAAGGATCTAGACAACAAGTCTTATGAGGAGTGTCTGAGGGAACTGAGGTGGTTTAGCCTGGAGAAAAGGAGGCTCAAGGGAGACCTTATTGGTCTCTATAACTATCTGAAAGAAATGATAGAGAGGTGGGTTTCAGTCTGTTCTCCCATGTAACAAGCAGTAGAGCAAGAGGAAACAGGCTCAAATTGTGCCAGGGGACGTGTAGAATAGATATTAGGAAAAATTACTTCACTGAAAGGGTTATAAAGCATTGGAACAGGCTGCTCAGAGAAGTGATGGCATCACCATCCCTGGAGGCATTTAAAGGATGTGTAAATATGGTGCTTATGGACATGGTGTAGTGGTGACCTGGTAGTGCTGCGTTAACGATTGGAATCAATGATCCTAAAAGTCTCTTCCAACCAGGGTGATTCTATGATTCTAATACAAACTAGTCCATTTTTTCTGAGATATCATTTGAGATATTACATGTGGCATTTTATAAGGCAGTTATAGTTTTGAAGTAAAACTTATTTTTGAGTGTTAGAGATGTCACATACAGGCCTTTTGTATTTGAATAACCTCTACAACAGATTTGGATAGCCAGAATATGTCCACATATGAAGCATAAACCTCAAGTTTTCTGCTTCTTCAAAATGCATATTTAATACCAGATATTTTAGGCCAAGAAAATTATTGTAAATTTTTATGTAAAATACAATGTATAGTACTTGATTTCAAACTTAAAGAGAAAAATGAGGCAATAAGAACAGTTCCAGGTGATATTCAGTACTGAAACTTTCTTAGCTAAGAGTTGAGTGAGTCCATGCCCTTAACTTGTACTAGTTATCATAATGATATTTGGATTTCTTCTCCTTCTTGTCCTTTGGAATGAACTCCTCTTTTAATGTCAATTCAGTTGACCAGTTTGATAAAATTAGATGCTCAGGGATTAATTAGCAGCAGCCAGATGCCATTACTGGTCATCTTCTGGGTCTGTTGCTTCAGAAATCTTTAACTGTTTATATATAGTTTCTGTAAGTAGTATAAATATACATTCAAACTATAAATATACATTCAAAGTATAAAGCAATTGTTTCTTGGCTCAGGAATACAAAAGGCAGCTGAGGTCTAGCTGTCAGCTTGCTCTCTCATCAGCCCTGAGGCAGCACCCAGAGTCATGGCTGGAGAGGCAGTATGGGTCAGTACTGTCAGGATCAGCTTTTGCACCTCCACCTTTACACATCAGACCCTCCACCTAGTGGATCTGTATTTTCTGCCAACTCTATTGACACCTATGGCAGATGCTCAGTCAATGACTCCAGATGAGCCCTACATCACACTGACCAGCTCAGCAAATGTCCCCATTTTTTTCTTATTTTTATTATTTTCTTCCTGTAGGATCTTATGCCTACTTCTTTTGTTGTTTCTTCTCTTAACCTTCTGAGAAACTAATAGCTCTGTCTCAAAAACATCCTAACTTTCTCTGTAATTTTACCTTTTCTTATAGCTCTGTGGACCTCTCTCAGAACTCTTTTTCAGCAGTCTGATTAAGGTGTCATATCAGAGCTGGGGTTGGATATTGGGTTCATGAACCACTGAGTACCCACCTTGTAGGGAGAGGAAAGCTCACTGGAGGGACAAACTCTTACAGATGGAAGGTTATGCGATGGAGGAGGAAGTTATCTTTATTATTCAGAACTTTTTAGGAACATTATCCAGAACAATTAGGATAGATGCATAGTTAAATATCTACGGACAGGTATTTGTAGGAAATATACAACTAATAGATTATTTTAAGATTATTTTGATCTTTAAATCACATATTAGAAAAAGAATCTTTATCATATATTCTGTCATATTCACAGGGTCTACCACACTCTTCTCTCTCCACTGAGGCTATACATATATCTACTTTGGTATTCATCTTGCTAGGCAGACATATAACTATGTATGTTACCTTTTATGTATGCTTTCTTTTGTTTTCAGGACTCTAGCATCACAGGTTTTTTCTTTTCATTTAGATGTTCTAACTTACAGTTATTACATTTATTTATTTATTATTATTTTACTCTCTTTAACATAAACAGCGAGATAATGAAATCTTCTGCTTTCTGGGGAGGAAAAAACCCATCATAACAAAAAGTCAGTTAGAGTTGTACACATTGCAGACTGATGTATTCACAAAGGATCCGAGTCATTTAAATTACAATTACATCACATGAAATTAAGATGGATAGAATTCAGATACTTATCCCTGAACAGGACTAAGTCATTAATCTCAAATATCTGAGATATGTGAAACTATCTACTAAATGAGTAGGCTTTATTTGTTTACATAAATAAGTGGATATAGCAAAAAGTATTGAAAATATTTTATTTGCTGATGTTCCTAGAAAAAGCTAATTGTTGCCTTCTGCTAATAGAGGATACAGTTGAGGATACGATTTAACAGTTTCAGAGAGGATAATGGGACTAATTTTATCATTAACAAATGTAAAATGTTCAAATTTGTTTGAGAATGAAGTCCAACTTCCTTGTGTTTTCATGTTATTCAAACCTTATTGATGAGACAGTTTTTATCCCAGCTTTGCCAATTTTATGTATGCATAAAATCTTTAAGGAATAACATTTCAAATTGAAATATTTTTTAAAAAGTAAGCCAAAACAGATATTTTTGAATGTACTTAAATTCTGTTGCATACCTCAGTTTTACATATGTAATCATTGAAACAAATAATGAATTTATAAAAATGCAACAAGTTTTTCTCACAGAACAATTTTTTATTATCTTTTAAAATTTTAGGACTCTTTCTAGGTCATTCTTACAGGAAGAAGTAATAGTGGGTGATCAGCTCATATAATCAGACAAGCTTTTAAATAATCAAGCCTGGAACATGTCTTTTACTTCCAGCTCTATTGGTTGGCCTAATAAGAAATTAGAAATATTAATTTGCTATGACAACTTAATTTTACTTATTATATGAATAGCAACTCATAGAATCACAGAATCACAGAACGCTGTGCCCCCTGGCCAACTGTACCCAGTTTATATACTGGACATTATGTCATATGGTATGGAATACCCCTTTGGCCAGTTTGGGTCAACTGTCCTAGTTCTGTCCCCTCCCAGCTCCTTGTGCACTCCCAGACTCAGTTGGGAGGGGCACTAATAGAAGCTTAAATGTCCTTGACTTACTATAAACACTGCTTATCCACAGCTAAAATACTGTGTTATCCCTAACATCTTCATTGCTTCCACTCAATCTATTTGAAACACAGCAGCTAGGTTAATTTTTACCATATTTTAAATTGCCAAGAATGTACCTGTAAATTCTGCCACTGGTCATCTTACTTTTTATAATGTTCATGTTTGTTCCAGACACTTTCAGAATGAAGTACAGCTTTTAACTAAAATGGCAAAAAGGTCAGATAACAACATGAATTAAATTACAACTTATGCCTTCTTGTAATATTGTAAAAACAAAAGTAATCCCCCATTCATGTCTGGTAAAAATAATCTTACAATTTCAACATCTAGCAAAAGTAAGAGACAAAGAGAGCTTTGCCATTGTGGAAAAATTTCCTAAAAGCTTTGTAAATGAGATAACTGTAAGTAAACACCTTTGTGGCCCTATATAACTACAAACAGCATTTACCAGATGGTTTTACAACACATTTTAATAAAAATGTATATAAATGACTCTGGAAGCTCCTAACCAGCATATAAAAAGTCTCTGTACAATATGGTTACTCCTCACCAAACTTTAATCTGCCTCAGATTTAACTAATAAATACTGCAGAAACTAAATCCACAAAATTTTTCCTTAAAAAGGTGATAGTTATGCTTAATGATGACCGTAAAAAGTAATGAACACAAGTTACTAAATTCATTTCTGATCAGTTGACTATATTTTTTGAAACACATTTCCACTTGTTTCAGGCTGAAGGAGTGAAGAACATTCTTATCTCCCAAGAGAATAAAAATCTCATCCCAAATGTTTCTTGAGGACCAAGACAAATATTTTCTGATGAATGCAATATGTATCTATATATCTGTATATCTATATTATGCTTCCAGTTGCTACACAACAACAGATTTCTGCCATGCGGAACTGCAATCCGTATGATAACAGGTATCAGAACAGAAGCTACATACTATAAAAAAACAAACAAAAAAAAATCATATTGATCTATTTTTTACTCAACAATATTTCTTGTCTATGTTGAAGTAAATGTGTTCATGGTCAAAAGATATGTTTTAGAGTGAAAATCATAAATCTGTTCAGGACTACCTAAAAGAACATCTTGCCATTTTAATTTTTAAATTACATAGATCAAGAACAAAATAAAACAAACAGAAAAGCTAAGCAACTAAAAACAAAAATTCAAACATAAAAATCCACTCACTTTCAATGAAATTATGTTATTTATAACTTTGAAAAAAATACTTTTGTGCAAAAAAAAGGACTTTTATTAATTGCTCTGTTATTGACAATGCAGTTCATGGACATACGCAAACATTCCTCTAAGGCACTGAAAAATTAAAATAATTTTAACTTAGGAAAAAAAAAAATTAAACTATCCCCAAATCAACAACAACAAAATAAAAATAACTTCCCACATGTGTCACTCAAACCAGGACACACATGTCAGCAATCAAAACTAGAGTTTTGACTTGATTGACTTTTGATCATCAGGATTTCTTTTTTTTTTTCATTTTTAATGTTCTATAGCCTAAATAAACTCTTATGCTCTCCAAAATATGAGGAAGCTAATATAATTTCCTTCTTGGTAAAAACAATGTGGTTTACCTAGCACCAACCACTCACTAAAGTGTTATTTGGGTCCCTGATATTTGATGTGCTAACCTTCCCAAACAGAATAGTTAAAAATACTGGTTTGTAGACTGTTAAACTAATAATTATCTTTCACATGAAGTGAAACACAGAATTTATAAATCAGATACACGTGTTCCAAAAAGTCACATATGGTTAAGTGCTCTGAGCATGAAGGGAATGTAACAAAAATATGTTATTTGCTATGCTGATATGTTTTATGTCATGTGATGGTTTGGAATCTTAATACAACAGAGTATTTTCAGGCAAAGAAGGAAGATATTTGGGACATCGAGGGTTATCATTCACAGTATGTTAGCAATAAATAAGGGACAGCAGATAACAATAACTCAGAAATGATTCTAGGAAAGAGTGGAAAAAATAGGACAGTTTTGTGGTTCTGAAAAAATTTAATGCAATTCTTACTTGTGTATATACATAATACACACATGTACACATACATGCATAATGTACACAGATACATAATATGATACAGAATGTCAGTCTGAATACTGTGGTCTACTCCAGGATAAAATACTACACTCAGCTGGTATTTTTATTGAGCAAGAGAAGGAAAGTGATTATTAAGTTATAATATTGTAATTGTGAAATTAGTATTGCTAAGTACATTTTACACGTAATAAATTTGCTCCTCTGCAAAGATGGAACTAAAGATGTAAGGAAAAAAAATATCATTATTAGAGTTGCAGAAGAAGGATTCTCAAAGTTTTATTAAAGTCAGGCACAATTATAGAAATAGAAAGGAGAAATGAGACGAACAAATGGATGTAGTGGCCTAACCAAAATAAAAGAGGCAGAGAGGGATTGATAATGAGTTTATTATTGATACATAATAAACTGGCCCATGCAAGTTCATTTACTTCTAGTTGGAGCTCTCAGTGAAGTTACTTAGGTCAGGTCATTGTCACTAATCTCTAGAAAAGAAAAAAAAATAAATCTTTTTTTATCATGAGTGTTATGCTGCACAACCAAAGCTTTGCCTGTGGTTTACCTTCCCAACACAGCAAGTATTTGTCAGAGAGGCAATGTAAGAGAATGCTTGTCAAATTCTGGTGTGGCAATGTTTCCCTGAAATAGTACACAGCATGGGTTTAGACCAGTTAAAGATATTTACAATATTATATCAGACTCAGACAAAGAATAAGAAATTTAGCAATACGTTTAATGTTTGAAATCCCTTTCTTCTCTTTATTGTGTGATAATGTTGGATGGAGTAAAAATTTTGTCCATAACTTCCTACAGTATTTTTATTCTCTTAGTTCCTGTCATGAAACAGATGAAATTTAGAAAGAAAAAGAGTATACACAAGCATTACCTATCAAACATTTATCATCCTGTGCTATTACTTACACATACTCAAGATTCATAAGCTCTAGCCACCCTTTACTTAAAAAAACTTCACTTACTTTTGTATATACACATATTCTTGCATATAGCTCTATCCTGTTTCACTGTGATAGTGCTTATATAACAATAACTTATTAAAGCAACAATCTTAAAATTCCAAGCAAAGCTGTAATGATACTTTTCTGTCCTTTGGGGAAAAAAAAACCCAGGCCTAATTTTGAAATTACAATGCATATTTTAAAACCTCTATGTCTTCACTTAGGTCATGTTTTAAAAATATCCTGAACTGATCTAATTACTGTCAGTCTTGGTCCTGATTTCTCACTGCCTTTAGTTTCCTCTTCCTGTACTCTTTGAATGTGCTCTGATTTTTTTCTCGGTTCTTTGTTAAGGTATTTCAAAGATAATTTTTTCACTTTGAGTTGGAAAAAAGATTAGCAAGACAAAAGGAGTGCAAAGATTTCCACTAACTTCATATACAGAAGCAGCTCAGTGAATACTCCCATGAAGGACAAGGTTACTTCATTGAAGAAGACAATGGTGGGGAGACAGACTTATTCTGTGTTATGATACTGAACTAAGTCACACTCATGAACAAGGATAACTCAAAATTTCTCACACCACAAATCTGTATGTAGAATTTATTGCAATATTTATAATAAGTTAATAAGAGAGAGCAGACATTTCTGTAATATTTTTATAATATATAAATATTTAAAGAATATTTTTACAGGGGTCATGGATATGCACTTTCATTCTTCAGAATGTATGTAAGCTTCTTAACAATTTGGACTTGGAAGTCCATCTTATTTCCTAGCTTCTCATTGCAGGAGTGTTTATCATTGTTTGATTTCTGTTTTTTCCCTGCTCCCTCCAAAGCAATGAGCACTGACATTTGACAGAGTACTCACCTGGTTGGACTGGCTGTAGGATCCATTACCACTACCTCTATTTCCTCATCCTTCTCTCCCAGTTACCAATACAAGTTTCTTAGTGAGAAAAAAAATCCAACTATTAAAATATTAAAAGGCAGAGAAAAGTCCTTTATTTTTCCATTTTATTTTCTCATATATGATCACATACATGATGACCATGAAATAAAAATATTCACTGTAAGTTTCTGAACACTTTTGCTATGCACCTTCTGCAATATGTTCAGAAGTTGTTATCAATCATTTTTGTTTCAATCAAACTTTATACTGAACTCAGATCAGAAGGAAATCCCTTTTGTATATGGAAAAGATTCTAAAAGACTCATATTAGTTTCCAAAGATAATATTCCAAGTGCATAAGATATTTCAGCAAGTCAGCCTCCTGTGTTATGTATATTCTGCAGAGAAGGCTTCAGTCTTTTCTTCTAAGACCAGCCCCTGTGAACTCCAGTCCCTGGTTGAAGGGGAGAAAGCCTGGGGGAAGGATGACTCTCCACTGGTCAATGAAGACTGGGTTAAGGACCAGTTATGTAAGTTGAATATACATAAGTCCATGGGCCCTGATGAGATGCACCCAAGACTGCTGAGTAAATTGGATGATGTTATTGCCCTGCCACTCTCCATGATTTTTGCAAAAATCATGGCAAATGGGAGAGGTGCCGGAGGACCGGAGGAAAGCCAATGTCACTCCAGTCTTCAAAAATGGCAGGAAAGAGATTCCAGAAAACTATAGACCAGTCAGTCTTACCTCCATCCCTGGAAAGATAATGGAGAGACTCATTCTGGAGGTTATCTCTAGGCACATGGAAGATAAGAAGGTTATCAGGAGTAGTCAACATGGATTTACCAAGGGGAAGTCATGCTTGACTAATCTAATAGCCTTCTAAGATATTGTAACTGGATGGCTAGATGCAGGGACACCAGTGGATATAGTCTATCTTGACCTTACCAAGGCTTTTGACACAGTCTCCCATAACATCCTTGTGGAGAAGCTTGGGAAGTATTGGATAGAAGAGCAGGTAGTAAGATGGACTAGTAACTGGTTGGACAACAGAGTCCAGAGAATGGTGGTCAATGGTGCCAAATCCAGCTGGAGAGCTGTAACCAGTGGAGTCCCCCAGGGATCAGTGCTGGGTGTGGTCCTGTTCAACATCTTTATCAATGACATTGATGACAGGACAGAGTGTCTGCTCAGCAAGTTTGCTGATGACACAAAACTGGGAGGATCGGCAGATACACCTGAAAGCTGTGCAGCCATCCAGCCAGACTTGGACAGGTTGGAGAACTGGGAAGGGCAGAACCAAATGAGGTTTAACAAGGATAAATATAGAGTCCTGCATCTAGGTAAGAATAATAAATTACACCAGTACAGACTGGGAGGTGATCTGCTGGAGAGCAGTCTTGTGGAGAAAGACTTGGGAGTCCTGGTGGACAACAAGTTCTCCATGGAGCAGCAATGTGCCCTTGTGGCCAAGAAGGCCAATGGTATCCTGGGGTGTATCAAGAGGAGCGTGTTCAGCAGATCGAGGGAGGTTCTCCTCCCCCTCTACTCTGCACTGGTGAGACATCACCTGGAGTAGTGTCTCCAGTTCTGGGCTCGCCATTTCAAGAGAGACAGGGATCTGCTTGAGAGAGTCCAACGGAGGGCTACAAGGATGAGTAAGGGACTGGAGCACATGCTTTATGAGGAGAGGCTGAGACACCTGGGGCTCTTTAGTCTGGAAAAGAGAAGACTGAGAGGGGATTTGATAAATGTTTATAAATATATGAGGGCTAAGTGTCAAGAGGAAAGGGACAGCCTCTTCTCACTCGTGCCTTGTGATAGGACTAGGGGGAATGGATATAAGCTGGAGCACAGGAGGTTCCACCTTAACATGAGGAGGAACTTCTTTACAGTAAGGGTCACAGAGCATTGGAACAGGATGCCCGGAGAGGTTGTGGAGTCTTCTTCTCTGGAGATTTTCAAAACTTGCCTGGATGCGTTCCTGAGCGACCTGTGTTAGGGTAGATTAGGTTGTAGGGTAGATTAGGTTGTAAAGTAGATTAGGTTGTAGGGTAGATTATATGATCCTGCCCTGGCAGGGGGGTTGAACTCAAAGATCTCCAAGGTCCCTTTCAACCCTTAACACTCTGTGATTCTGTATAAAATTAGATTCAAGGAAAAGTAGTGAGAGGTTACATATTGTATGGAGTTCTTCAAGTAGCACTTGCTGCAACAAAAGCTAAACAGAGATATTATATTGTTTCATTCAATAAATGCATTCAGTAGTAGATATGAATTCAGAATTGTGTACAATGATCATGTATTCTGATTTCTGTGTTTTTCATGAATTGAATTAGTTCTATTTTGACACAGAACAATTGTTTCTGCATTTTAAACTAAGAACAAATAAAACATTCCCATCAGAGCGGAAGTGCCTTTAGAAATATTAAATTCTTAAACTATTATATAACATACATAGTTAGTCATATCTCCTTTTGCAGTCCTTAGAAAATTGTTCTCAAATTCACAAACTTGCTGTGGTCTGGTGATGATTGTTTTAACATTATTAGGCTACAATGTATAATTATATCTTCTGTATTATCAATATTGTTTGTTTCATTGACCCATTAATAAAATAATTAACATTACATTAAGATAAAAATGTTATTAAAAATAAAACAGATATCTTAACATTATTAAAATGTTGGCTTAAATAAACAGTAATTTAATTTTTAGTGAAACTGCCACAATCTAGTGTCTATCCTACTGATGTAATGTGTTATGCCCTTATACCTGTATGTCCTCAGATCCACTGTGCCTTTCAAAATGATTTTTGATTCTGGATGTGGTGGGTTGACCCCGGCAAGGCACCAGGTGCCCACCAAGCCCTTCTATCACTCCCCCCGACCCCCTTCAGCACGGCACACAGGGAGAGAATAAGATGCAAAGCAAAGAGCCGTGGGTTATGATAGATAAGATGTTATTTTCTACTTCCCGTCCACAGGCTATGTCGGGCCAAGTCCAGGAAGCAGGGCTGCAGGAACACAAAGCAGCTGCTTGGAGGACAAAGCAGAATACCCCCCATCCTCCTCCTGCCCTCTCCCTTTATAGTTGAGCTGACGTCATATGGTATGGAATATCCCACTTGTCAGCTCAGGTTGGCTGTATCTTCTCCCCCATCCTGCCCCCCATCCTCTGGTGCCATGTGAGCACTGGCAGTCATAACAAGGGTGTGTTATCAACACCCTCCAGCTCTCAGTGCTGCAGCATGAGGGCTGGATGGGGAAAAGCAGCTCAGCCAGACCCACTACACTGGAACTCAACCAAAATTTTAGGATAAGTTTTTAAGAAGATATCAATAAACACAAGACATACCTATAAGCTAGGAATGTGTTTTTTGAGTCAGCTTGACCATCATCAAAACAATAAAAATTTTCTTTATAAATATTACAAATCAATGTGCTAAGCAAGCCTCCTGTCACCTTGAAAACTTGCCACATCCATCTCTTTTCCATAATATTTCTTACTTTAGAAATACAGACTTTAGAATGTATCAGTGAAGATTTGTGGGGAGGTTGTGTTTTTTAAAGAAGGCTAAAAATAAAGTAAAGCACAGATTAAGGATAGATGCAAGATAGGACAAAGATTAGACAAAGTACAGACAGAAAAAATAATAAAGAAATTAATGCAAGTAGAGATTTGCAAGTCTATTCAGCATTAATCTCTCTCTCTCTGTCCCCCTCTTCCTCCCTTCCCTTCTCTCTCTCTTGATCTCTCTCTTATGATTTCTGTCAGAATCTTAGAATCAGAGACACATTTTTCAGCTGTGTGGCAGTGAATCTAATCCTTTCTCATCAACATCAGGCATTTTCCTTGGAGAATGGATTTTGCTCCTACATGTAAAGGTTTCCATAACTGGTCCTGAAGCATCTGGAGCAAAGCTAGTGAGAAAAATGGTGTGAGACATGAAAGAAGGGTAGCATGAGGTTGCGTGTATTTGTCTTGAACAAAAAAAGGAGGGAAATTAAGGAAAAGTTCTACATACAAACAACAAAATATTTCAACCTGTGAGCAAGGTATGAAAACGGGAACTGACAAGAAGACATGTTTAAAGAGAATTGTTTATAATGGACATACCTAAATGGGTTGTTGGTAACAAGTAAAATCTAATTAATATAATTAATCTGTGGCAGTTTTAGTATGATAAGTACTTTCAAACACAGTTGATCTAACAAGTATAGATCGTAGGTGTGTAGTTCTCAGGGAAACTGTGAATTTTCCAAGTATGAAATAGTATCTGGGAAAGAGTGGAAAATAGCAAGACTAAATAATAACATTGGTAATTATTTAGAATGCATTCATTCATTTTCTGTCTTAAAACTTAATGAATCTATGTTTCTAGTACCTTTGCCAGGGGCGAACAGCAATTACCACATGCTTTTGGAGAGATGTCACTTTACCAAATCCTTTAATACTTAGTCCCATTCTAGTAAGTCAGAATACTTAAACAGGTAATATCATTCAAGTTACTGAGACTAAAATTGAAACATGTGCTTAAGTGCATTGGTTAATTGAGGCTATAAGACTAAATTAATTCCCTGGGAACACCTATTCAGGATATTGATTTAGTAAAATATCACTAATTACTTTGAACTTCCATAACCTGATGCCCTCATGAGATATACTGTAATTCTCATTAGATAGATCAGAAAACGTCTTTTACCTGAGTAAACACTAACTACTTGATTGACCAGATCTCATCTTAAATTTAGAACTGTAACCTCATAAAAGTCACATCATCCCTGCTCCAGATGTTAAAATTTGCTTCTACTTCTTATGTGTTTTCATGTGGAAATGTAGGACTTCCTTGTCAGTTTTGCACTTTTCAATGAGAATACTATATTCATCACAAAGTGATGAACTGTAAAATACAATTTATTTACCTTGATGTTTATTTTTGTTGAACATGAGTTCTATGTATGAAGCTGGTTTGAAAATTTTGCTGTACCACCAACTGCAGCATAGAGGCTGGTTTCTTCAAACAGATCTGTATTACATAGTCTAAGGTAACAGAACTTTATTTATTAGACTTTGTGGTGAGTTGACCACAGTCAGCAGACAAACACCCACACAGAATCTTGCTCACTCCCCTCTCCCATGGGATGAAAAGAAAAATAGATGGGAGGAAAAAATATCTCTGGGGCAGAGATAATGACAGTTTAATAAGGAAAGCAAAGGCTGTGTGCACAAAGTAAGAAGAATTCATTCACTACTTCCCGTCAGCTAAGCACATATTTACCCATTTCCAGCAAAACAGAGCCTCAGTAAATCTAATAATTTCTTGGGAAGACAGACACCATAACTGCAAACATTCCTCCTTTCTTCTTATCCCTGAGATTCTATTGCTGAGCACAATGTTATATGATATGGCTTTGTATGACTTGGGTCAGTCTGGGTCAGCTGTTGTGGCTATATCACCTCCCAGCCTCTTGCCAAATCCCTTTGATTTGACTTTAAGGGAGTGGAGATTGAGAAAGCTTTTGGCACTGCTAACAGCTAAAACATCAGTGTGTTAACATGTTTTTACCTACAAATGCGAAGCACAGCACCATATAGGCTGCTTTGAAGAAAGTTAACTCCATCCCCACTATACCCACTACAGATACAATGACCCTAATTGATATGTTCTCACATGTTTATAAATGTATTGATAAATGTACAGATGTCCCCTATATGATTTGAAAATATGTCATTGCATGCACAACACAAATTCGTGTAGAGATTATTAAACTATTTTTGAAAATTATTTAAAACATACAGCTTGAATCACAGAATGTCAGGGGCTGGAAGGAACATCAAAAGATCATCTAGTCCAGCCCCACTGCCAGAGCAGGATCACCTATACCAGATCACACAGCAATGTGTCCAGGCGGGTTTTGAATATCTCCAGAGAGGTAGACTTCACAACCCCCCTCAGCAGCCTGTTCCAGTGTTCCGTCACTCTCACAGTGAAAAAATTCCTCCTCATGTTTGCATGAAACTTCCCATGCCTCAGCTTCCACCCATTGCCCCTTGTCCTATCATTGGGCATCACCGTGAAGAGCCTGGCTTCATCCTCCTGACACTCAGCCTTTATATATTTATAAACATTGATGAGGTCAACCCTCAGTCTCTCTTTCTCCAAGCTAAAAAGCCCCAGCTCCCTCAGTCTTTCCTCATAAGAGAGATGCTCCACTCCTTTAATCATCTTTGTGGCTCTGCACTGGACTCTCTCAAACAATTCTATGTCCCTCTTGAACTGGAGGGCCCAGAACTGGACACAGTACTCCAGATGCAGCCTTACCAGTGCAGAGTAGAGGGGCAGGAGAACCTCTCTTGACCTACAAGCCACACCCCTTTTAATACACCCCAGAATGGCATTGTCCCTCTTGTCCAGAAGAGCACATTGCTGGCTCATGGTCAGCTTCCCATCAACTAGGACCCCCAGATCCTTTTCCCCTTCACTGCCTTCCAACAGGTCAGTTCCCAACCTATACTGAATGCCTGGGGTTGTTCTTTTCCGGGTGCAAGACTATACACTTGCCCTGTTGAATTTCATTAAATTTCTTCCTGCCAAACCCTGATAAAGATAAGTTGCTCCATTACCTTTCCGGGGATGGAGATGAGGCTGACCGGTCTATAGTTGTCTGGGTCCTCCTTCTTACCCCTTTTGAAGATTGGAGTGATGTTTGCCCTCCTCCAGTCCCCAGGCACCTCTCCTGTCTGCCATGACTTACTGAAGATGGTGGAGAGTGGTCAGGCAATGACCTGTGCCAGCTCCCTCAGCACCCGTGGGTGCATGCCATCAGGACCCATGGACTTATGGATATCCAGATTATTTAACTGTTCTTTAACGCAGTCCTCATCAACCAGGGAAGATTCCTTTGTCATGCTGTCCTCTGGTGCCTCAGGTGTCAGGGGCTCCTGAGGACAGTCTCCAGCAGTACAGACAGAGACAAAGAAGGCATTTAGTAACAGTGCCTTCTTTGTGTCTTCTGTCACCAGGACACCTGCCTCATTCAGCAGAGGGCCTACATTGCCTCTAACCTTAGTTTTTCCTGCAATATATTTGAAGAAGCTCTTTTTGTTATCCTTGACCTCGCTTGCAAGGTTGAATTCCAAAGAGGCCTTAGCCTTCCTAGTTACATCCCTACATCCTCTGACAACAGTTCTGTACTCTTCCCAGGTGGCCAGCCCCTCCTTCCATGATCTGTAGACTCTCTTCTTCCACTCAGGTTTGTTCAGCAGTTTCTTACTTAACCATGCAGGTCTCCTGGCTCCCATTCTCGATTTCCTGCTTGCTGGGATGCACTGATCTTGAGCTTGGAAGAAGAGGTCCTTAAATGTCAACCAGCTATGATGGGCCGCTCTGCCTTCTAGTACCCTGTCCCGTGAGATTTCACCCAGCAATTGCTTGAAAAGGACAATATTGGCCCTCCTGAAATCCAGGGTTGTAGTCCTGATAAATATCCTGTTCCTGCCAGACAAGGTCTTGAACTCCACCATCTCATGATCACTAAGGCCAAAGCTGCCCTCAACCTTTACTGCTTCAACCAGATCCTCCTTGTTGGTGAGGATAAGATCCAGCATTGCTCCCCTCCTAGTTGGCTTCTCCACCATTTGCATCAAGAAATTATCATCAATGCACTGGAGGGACCTCCTGGACTGTGGTAAGAAGGAGGACCCAGAAAACTATAGACTGGTCAGCCTCATCTCCATCCCCAGAAAGGTAATGGAGCAACTTATCCTTATCAGGGTTCGGCAGGAAGAAATTAATGAAATTCAACAGGGCTGAATAGCCCTTCCAGCAAATATCCGGATAGTTAAAATCCCCCATGAGAACCAGGGTCTGTGATTGCAAGGCTGCTGTTAGCTGCCTGTAGAAGGCCTCATCAACTTCCTGATCCTGATCAGGTGGTGTGTAATAGACACCCACAACTGTATCACCCATTCTAGCCTGTTCCTTGATTTGTACCCACAAGCTCTCAAGTTGCCCCTCATCCACCCCTGGACAAAATTGAAGACATTCCAGTTGTTTCCTCATGTAAAGAGCAACTCCACCACCTCGCCTTGATGACCTGTCTTTCCTGAAAAGGCCATATCCATCCATGACTGTGGTAGTATAGGGATGTGGCGATGTGGAAGATCACGTACTGTAACGGAAACGTAGAAACCAGGTAGGATACTGCCCACGAAGGGCTGGCTCTGTTACTGGTATTTAAGTGCCTGTAGCCTTTAATAAAACACCATTTTGCCTTCTTCTCTATGAGAGTCTGAGGCTGACAATGGACCCTCGTTATCTCCCGGGATTTCAGCACTGAGGATAGGACAGGTTAATCATAACACATGACCACATGCCAGTCATGTGAGCTGTCCCACCATGTCTCTGTAATTGCCACCAGGTCATAACCCCATGACTGCACATAGATTTCCAACTCCTCCGTTTATTCCCCATGCTGTGTGCATTGGTTTATAAACATTTCAGGGATGGAGTCAAGTATATAGTTTTCAGCCTTGAAGGGGGGGTAGAACCTCTGGTTATCTAAAATGCCAACACCCTGCTCCTCAAGTATTGGGCTATTACACCCAGGATTCTCGCTGACAAGGCCGGCTACACCCCCATCCCTCATCGTAACTAGTTTAAAGCCTTGTCAATGAGCCCAGACAACTCATGTACAAGGATTCTTTTCCCTTTATGGGACAGATGAACTCCACCTGTTGCCACTAGACCCAGTGCCAAGAAAACTTCCCCGTGGTCAAAAACCCCAAAGTTCTGTTGGTGTCACCAACATCTAAGCCATGTGTTAAACACATGGAATTTTTTCCATCCTTCAATATCTCTACCTGTCACTGGAGGGATTGAGGAGAACATCACTTGCACTCCCAAGCCCTCAAGTAATCTCCCCAAAGCCCTGAAGTATTTTTAATTGTTTTTATATTCCTACCCATCACCTCATCACTCCCAGCCTGAATAACCAGTAGTGGGCAATAGTCCGATGACCGCACCAGACTAGGAAGCCTCCTACAAATGTCCCTAACATGTGCCCCAGGCAAGCAGCTGTCTCGTCCCACTCAGTGGACAATGAGGGAGGTGAATCTTTTTGATCTCTTGAAAGAGGCTGTCCCTGCATGGCAGGGCGGCCTGGGTGGCAGAGTCATAACAGTGACGTTTATTAGTTCTCCCTAATAGAACAATCAACAAACCGTACGGATAAAAGTGTTAATCTTTGTAGGCGATTATTCTACATCACAACTAATTTTTGAGGAAGAGGAAGAAACAGTTATTAGAAAAGAGGAAAAGAGAGGGGGAGTGAGGGAGTGAGTAAGAGAGACAGAGTAAGATAAAGAGAAAACCAAGTCTTCAGTTCTTCGGTGGTGGGTGCACACAAGCAATAATTTTCTGTCCCTTTTATACCCTTGAGGTATCTGGGTGGCATTCCCAACTTCCACAGGAAGTGGTGTTGATTTGCATGAGCCCCATGAGCTAGAAGTAGTGTGCTGCCTGCAATCAACCTCCCTCAGGGCGCAGTCAGCAGAAGCACTTAATTAAAGAAAAGATAGAGTCCCACCTATGTAGAACCTATCTCTTCCTTTTGTTAAGGCATGTCTGCAAGAAGCCAAAGGGGGGCACAGACATTAAAAGCAATCAACACCTCTCCCTTCCAGACAGGTCTTTCCAGACCTTATCACCACAAAATGTTTGAGGCACACAATAGCCAGGCACTTACAGCAGCAGACCTCCCTGTGGGATGGATCTGGACTGCAAATCAGACCCTCAGTTCCCCTAAGAAGGGAATCCCCTACTACTACCACCTGTATTTTTTTCCTGCTTGAACTAGTCCTAAGTCATGGGATTGGCTGACAAGTCTTGAGTGGCTGTGCACATGGGTATTCATCTATATCTTCATTCAACAGGCCCTCTGTTACAAGGGCCTCATAGCTGTTGTGTGTGGGCAACTGGGAAGATTAGGCGGAATGGGAGAAGACTCTCCTGCCTCTCCTGCCTGGCTGGAGAGGGAACTGTTGCCCTTCCTCCCCTTCACCTATATCTCTTTGTCTCTCCGAGTGACAAGAGGGAATGAGATCACCTGCTTCTTGTGCCACCAACACCTGCTGCCCCTTGCTCATAGACGGGTGTCCCCAACTCTTCATCAGGGCAGGCAGAGCCTGGCACCACCAGTCAATCTCCTTTTCAGCCTCCCTGATATTCCTAAGTCTTTCAACTTCATCCTATAATTTTTCAACCTCTGCTTGCAGCTGTGCTGCCTGGCTGAGCAGAAAATTTACCTGCTCACACCTTACACAGTCCCCTGCTACAAGAAAGAGGCAGAGACATTCTCTGCAGCTCGCAGTTTGTGTCATGGCTTGCTTCTGTGAGCACCCTGTCTGGGTTCCCACCTCCATTTTGTCTGGCATCGAAAGCATGTTCTTCCACTGTAGGGTGGAGACTATTATCCTTTGACACCTCTCGGGTTTTTTTTATTGTTGTTGTTGGGTTTTTTTGTTCTGGTTTAGGTTTTTGTTGTGTTTTTTTGTTTGGTTTTTTTTTGCCCCAGCATGTGCTGCTGGTTGTATTTTGCAGAGAAGCTAGATCTCTGCTCAAAACTGAGTATCCCCCTTGTCTGTGCAGTTTTACACGCAGGAGCTGGTCACTCTGACTAGTGAACTTACCTTGTGAACCAGTAGAGGCCCAGCACACTGCCTAACGAGCTGCCAGCATCTGCAGCACCACTCGGGCACACACAAACGTGGTTTTCTCACCCTGTGCTGTGGGCTCCCGGAGGCTTCTTGTAGCCCGATTAATAGTGGGTGATTCTGGCTTCTCCCAGGCACTTCTCAGCAGCCTGCCCACCAGATGACCGACTCCCAGCACAGGCTAGAGTCTTTTCTTGTCTTCAGAAAACCACCAGAAAGAGCTTTTTATCAGCCTTTTTGCTGTAGCTACCTTCTCCATAGCAGACTTACCTGCCCAGAAGCTGGTTTATAAATGTATTGATAAATGTACAGATGTCCCCTATATGATTTGAAAACATGTAATTACATGCACAATACATAAATTCATATAGCGATTAAACTTTTTTTTTGAAAACTATTTAAAAACATACAGCCTGAAGGCTCAGACATATAGCTACTGCAAATTTGCATATGGCCACATATGAATTAAAATTATTAGAGCTGAAATTCTTGCTGAGTGTTTAGTATAGAATAGAACTAACATATAAAAACCTCAAAAATTGTTATACATAAAACCCCTTACTTGTTCAGATGTGACATAATATTAATTTTCTGTGCCTCATGCTGAAGGCATACAAAGGTTTTTAAGCACTATCAAGAAGTATCAGAAAACATAGCTGTATAGATACATAATCTTTTTTTCCCCAAGGAAAATATAATTGGACTTCAATAGAAGTTTGCTTTGAATTTTTTACTGTATTCCTATAAATTTGAAATATTCTTTTACCTATTTTTCATAGTGTGATTTCTCTTTTCCTTTTTGTAAACAGCTTTTTCAATTTCAGTTTTATAATTTCTATAATAGTAGTTAAAAGTTCCATTTCAATTTTTTTCATTTACAAAATTATTTTTACCTCAAATTGTTTGCTTTATTTCTTCATCTTTTTTGAAAAGTTGAATTAAATTCTGACTAGAAGAAGATTCATTACCTTTAAAATTTAATAAAAAAGATGTTTTATTACCAAAGTGTCTTTGGTGTAATAGACAAAATACTGCAAAATGTAATTTACTGATTGGTGATATGGTCAGTTATTATTGTGTCTAGTGTTCCTATTTATTTAAATGAAATTTAGTATTCCCCCTGTAATATATTTTCTCTTAGAACAACTTTTTATTTTTCTTTAAGAATTAACAAAAAGTATGATAAGGAAATGACTGCATTTCTTTGGAAATGGGGATGCCATTTCTTTAGAAACATTCACAAAGTTATGTCTCACATTATGATAGTATACCCATCAGTATCTTGCAATTGTTTTGTACTTAACAGTTACTTGTATCCCACTTCAAGAAGAACCTAATCTCCAATTGCTATGGAGGATGAATATTAACAAACATTATTTAATTTCCAGTAATCATCTTTAAGAGAAAACCCTAGAAGTTATTTGTACACTACCCACAAATATTCACTTTTTAGTGTCAAGACATACTCTTACAAATGTTTTCTGTCAAGTAAGTTAATGCCCAATGTAATTACATGGGTTTAGTTAAAGATTAGTCAGCTTCTGCCTTGGAAGAGAGCACTACAGAGATATTTGTTTAAACATTGAATATTTGTGTGCCTAATGTTTATTCTGATTCAGTGTAAAATTAATGCAAGTCCCCAGACTAAGAATTTATACAGAGTGCAGAGTGAGACTGAGTAGCAAGCCTGGGAGAAAAGGAAATATTTCAGTAGACCTTTATCTGGACCCTTCTCAAAGATCAGGAGACAATGGTAATAAATGGAGGATGACAAGTCTCATTATGTTCTGTAGACCCAGATCTTTCAGTTTATTGGTCTGCAACAAGCCTGTATCAAACCAACCGAGTAGAATGTTCAGCTTGGTTTGACACAGTAGAATGGCTGATTTTTGTTTTCGACTTTCCATCTTTTCTAGCATGTCCTTGAAGCTTGACAACAACATTTATTTCCCAGCTGACTTTCTACTCTGTTTCACTCCATTTTGTTGCTGTTACTTTCTCCACAAAACAGTTTTATCTGTCCACTATTGCAGTTCACAGCAATAAGAATATATATTTCATTAGGCAAATATTTTCCAGCTGATTACAAATAATTCTGTTTACAGATTCTTACTTGAAGAAAGACTTTATTTCTCATGTTGGGTTGTTGTTTTAATTTTATTGTTAGTTGTCATGGTTTAAGCTCACCCATCTGGCAACAAAGGAACCACAGCTTCTTGCTCTCTCCTCTCTGGTGGGATGGGGATGAGAAAATACAAGGCTCGAGTGTAGAGACAAAGGACAGGGAGGACTCACTCACCAATCATGGTCATGAGCAAAAGACAGACTTGACTTGGGGAAACAAAATCAATTCAATAAAAAAAAAACCCAAACTCATCACTAATTCATCAGTTGAATCAGAATAGAACAGTGATAAATACAACCAAATCTTAAATACACCTCCCCACTACTCTGCTCTTCTTCCCAAAACCAGCTCTGCTAGCTCCTCCCCACCAGTGGTGCAGGGGGGCAGGGAATAAAGTTTATTGTCAGTCCAAGTCCACTCCACGTTGTTTCTGCCACTCCCTCCTCCTCACCGGGAAAACTCCTCACAGTCCTCCCCTGCTGCAATGGTGCACTGGCCCCACGGGAGACAGTCTTCCACAAACTTCTCCAACTGCAATCCCTGCAATCCTCCCACTGATGTAGCACTCCAGTGTGGGTCTCCCTCAGAGTCACAGATTTCCTTGTGATCAGTCCCCTGTGCAAGTGCATGGTCTTCCACAGGCCACAGATGGGATTCTTCTCCACTGTTCATCTTTAAGAGCTGCAAAGAGTAAGCCTACCAACTCACCATGGGGCAAAAGAGAATGGCTGCTCCAGCATGCCTCAACCCCTCCTTCCTCACTGACATGGTTGTCTTCCTCACATCCCACTCCTTTACAAAACAAAGGACTCCCAACAGAAAAGAGCTTGCCCAACAGGTTGTTTCTCTCTTAAATATGTTATTGCAAAGGGACTGGTTTGCTTGGCCTTGTCCGGAGGCTGGTTTTATTTGGAGCCAGGGGAGCTTCTCAAATCTTATGGAAGCCATGCCAGTAGGCCCTTGTCCTGCTACCAAAACCCCACCAGGCACAAACCCAACACAGCTGTACCAGTTAACTACAACTTTAGGAAACAAAGCAAATGTCCACAACAAAATAGCTGCATCTAAAACTATTATTTAAAATTTTAATCAAACACAATTTCTTTTCAAGAAACACCAAGAAAAGGAAAGATTTTTATAAATTACTTCTGTAGTTCTATTTTGAATTATTATAAGAGTTACCTTGACAGCTGAATAAAATGAAGGTCAGTGTTTTCTCCTCTCTGTCTTTAGAAAATCTAATATTAAATTCATTTTCTGGGTCAAAATTTTTCAATGCCTTAGCATATATAGTTAGCAATAGTAGTGAGTCTTTCCACTTCTCATTTTGAATGAATTGCTGGAATAATTCAACTAGTGAGTGTCATGGTTCACTTGTTCTCTTTCTGGTCACCTAGCTGAGCTGATGAGATCATAGGAGATGAATCTGTTTATTTTGGTGTCTGTGAATATTCTGTGAATATGATCTGCTCTGCTGCTTGATTCTGGTGAATAGTTAATCTCTTTCTGTTTGTTCAGAGCTTAATGCACACATCAGTTATGTGCACAACTCAATAACTACTGACAAACAAGGCAGTTTTGAAATGAGAAACTTTCTCTTCAGATAGAGTTATAAACACTATGGTGACCAAGAAGGGAGATGTAGATAAGAGATGAAACAAACATAATAAAAACTATTTAATTGTAAAGTTTCTTTGTAATTTATTTGAAGATCTGTCTGACAGGGCAAATACATTTCAGCCACCATCATATTGAAAGAATAATTTGTCTACGTAGTGACATAGTTGGGGTGATTTAAAAGATTTCTTACTTTGGGCATAAGGGCAAAGGCACAAGATGTAGGAGTTATTTCTTTAAAATTAAGCACAGATTAAGACAAGAAGAAAGGTTTCTGGCCTAAGGATTGTCACCAATATCATGAGCAGTGAGTTCAAATATTTACATCTTAAAGGATTGCACAGATCGTTTTTTTCAGTGACCTCAAACTTTCTTTCTTTTGGACAATGTTTTTGTCATTTAAATCTCTGCTAAATATAGGTTGAATCCATACTCTTCTGCCTTCCCAACTCTCTATACTGAACGATTATTAATGTAAAATCCTATATTGATGTGAGTTTAAGCAATATCACACATACATACTTTTTTGCTCTACAGGGCAAGAGATAGTGCTAATGAAAAGTGTATTTAGTCTAGAAGCTCCTCTGGCAATATTCCTAACACAGTAATTACCAGAAATTGTTACAATTGACTCAGATTTTAAAAAATTAGGTGTCCATAATAGCCAGACATTCAATTCGTTCATATTAGTGGCCACTTGGAGAAGACATTGACTGAGGATGAAATACACTTATAGCAATAATGGTTTTGCTTTTCTGTGGAAAATGAAAATGTTTTAAAGGATTCTGTTGCAATAAGATGAGTTATCATTCTTGGAGTAAAACCAGCAATAAGATTTGAAACTTGATTTTATGCAGAAAAAAAAGAAGTAAATTAAATTTTGTCTCCAAATATGAGCAGCAGAAACCATTGCTGCAGGAAGAAAACTGTAACAGTATCTAAAAATCAGGTTTTTCTTGCTCTTGTGGGTATCCTAGTAGATGGGAGTCATGAAGTTTCCTCAGAATAGGGCTGTATTGGAAATAATTTCAAGAGTAGAATAGGAGGGAGCATATGGGCTAATCCATTATAAAATTAATTTCTAGAACACAGTGGATAGGTATGCAAGATAAGTCTTTTTTAAATCATTCATTATAATCTAGTTTGGGAAGTAGTCAGTAGTGAAAGGGAAAAACATCCAATAGCTCTTTTCAAAAATTATAGTACTAATTTCATATTGATATTGACCAATTATTTGCAGCAGCTATGATACTGCACACAGAAATCAGAAAGATTCTTGGGTCTTGTTAATTGTTTTTTGGTTGGCATAGCAAAGATATTGCTACAGTTTGTAAGATGAAAATATTTCCATCTTATATTAATTGTCTAATGAAGAAAGATAAAGCCTTAAAATGTACTAGCTGATGAGAGAAAACTTAAGTTAGGGAATTTATATCAGTTTGTGCAGAGACTAGTTTAAGTTCTGATATAAAGGATTTTGATACAATGGTTCTAAAGTTAATATGAATCTAGTATAATTAAGATAGCAATTATTGAAAGTTAAATTAATTGATTATTCCAATGAAATAACAATAACTACGCTGATGACTGTTTTATAAGTCTTTAAAACAAACCTTCAAAAATTATTCTGGAAAAAAAGTAGTTGGGATGCCTGAGAAATGTGTGTTTAGAAGTTTTGTCAACATGATTTTTTTTTAACATATATCTGATTTCTAGTTTTCCTGGACAGAGACTGGGATTATTATTAAGAAAACAAACAAATATTAGCAAGAATACTACAAAAGACCTTCATTCTTTCTAGTCATAAAGTATGTTAGTGTTGTTTAATTAATTTGCTTTAGTAATTCAATGAGTTTTGATAACTTAAGTATGGAAAAAAACCCACAACGTGGCAATACTAAGAAATGTTAATCTAATTTCATTCTAATCTGAAAATCAGCAATAGCTACTGATGTTCTAACAAATCATAAAATGTTATAATCTCTGTTATAGACATAAAAATTAGAGAAAATAATCTTAAAACAAAAACATGTCATTTATATTAGTGAATTTTGTTTTGTCACTTTTTTCTTAAAATTAGTAGGAATGTTGTTAAATTACAAATGTACTTGATTCTGGTATTACCTGTAAAATTTACATTAAATATTCAGCTATAGGTGGGAAAAGAACAGAAATCTCATATGCTGATAGAATGTTAAGTAATAGGCAAAAACTAGATTCTAATTATAATTTGAATATATTGCAATATATGGAGAGTACAAGATAATTGCTAAAAATTTTTGAAAACTGAAAGAGAAACCATTTCCCTCCTGATTAAATATGGCCAAAATAATTTAATACAGATAGCAATAGGTATAAGCTAATTGAAGTATCCATGAAATCATAGAATAATAAAATAATTCAGGCTGGAAAAGACCTTTACATTCATCAAGTCCAACCATAAACTTAACAATACCAAGTTCACTACTAAAACATGTCTTTTAAATACCTCCAGGGATGGTAACTCCACCTCTTCCATGGGCAGCCTGTTCCAAAATTTATCAACCTTTTTTGTGAAGAGATTTTTCTGAACATCCTTAACTAACCTTCCCTGGTGCAGCTTGATCCATCTCATCCTACCACTTGATATTTGGGTGAAGAGACTGAGCTCTACCTCACTACAACCTTCTTTAAGGTATCTGTATAGAGTGGTAAGGTCTCCCCTCAGTCCCCTTTTCTCCAGGCTAAACAATCCCAGTTCCCTCAGCTGTTCCTCATAAGACTTGCTCATTAGACACTTTTCCAGCTGATACGTATTTTAAAATGAAATTAAACACATTATAAAAGCCCCTTTCTTTCCAGTGACTATTGTTATAATGTATACTGAGCAGCAATTTGATCTGTGATGTTAATGAACACATTGCAGACACTGGTCAAGGAAATCCTATCTAAGATGATGTTTTCTGTCTTGAAGAGCCAGGTGGCTAATTTGGGTTCAAACCCCAACAATTCAGTTGTTTCATTAAAGTGATATGAACTCCACTGTGTGTGCATGTGTTGTTTGGACTGTTACTAATGCAGGAGGTACAAACTCCACATTGTTTTAGCTAATATGTATGTAAACACTATGGTGGAGACATATCTTAATTAATTCCTGTCTGGTATTGGCATTCTGTTTACATTTTGTCTCTAATCCTATTTGCCTCCACTTTTATAGAGTTTTTCCTTTTGGAATACCAGCACCCTAACTATTTTCTTATTTTGTTTGTGTATAAAAAATGTAGTCCACTTTGACCAGTCACATAGCTTTTAACAGTTAAATCAACCAATTTTCAACTGCTAAGGTTATGTCCAGTAAAAAGTCTTTTGAGTTGAATGCAAGAATCTAAGTTAGGAAATCTTAGCGTACATTATGTCAAGCATGTTTGAGTATTGCCAGCTGAAAATTGGCATATGTGCCACTTAGGCATGTTGATAATACAGTTTCCTGGGGGTAGGGTTTTTAATCTTGATTGTTTTAATTTTATTTTTATTTTTTATTTTTGCTGGGGATATTTTCTTTTCCAAGACAAATAAGAAAAACAAACTTTTTGTTTTCTTCTCAAACTGCTGAAGACATACAGATTTTATGAAGTTGTTTAAAGCATATATTTCCAAGTCAAAATAACTGTAAAATAACTTTTCCAAAATAAGCTGTGATAAACCAGTAAATTATTTATAACAGAATAAACAAAGAAACATGCAAACAGAAATCACAAAATTATTCCTGAGTTCAGAAATGTTGACTAAAAAAATAATTCAGATTTAATTAGTGATTTAGACATAGATTTATTAGTTTGACTATGATTTCTTCTTCCATTTTTCATTAATTTCTACTTTATTTTTTGTTCCCTACAGTTTGAGAAATTTATTACAATAGTAAAATTGTATTTAGCATGATCATATTTAGTGTCTTAACTTCATCAATGATCTGGATGAGTGGATCAAGTGCACCCTTGGTAAGTGTGCAAGCAACTCCAAATTAGGTAGGTGTGTTGATCTTTTTAAGGGTAGAAGAACCTGGACATGTTGGATCAATGGGCTGAGGCCAATGGTATGAGGTTTCATAAGGCCAAGAGCTGGGTCCTGCACTTGGGTCACAACAACACCAGGCAACGCCACAGGCTTGGGAAGGAGTGACTAGTAGTGTAGCAGATGTCAGGAAAGCTGTTGCCATTATTAAAATTACCCTAAATAATTAAGAGGCTTATATGAACCTCTGAAAAGGAGCTACTTGACAAATATAAAAGATTTGTTGGAAAGGAAGAAAAGGAAACTTTGCTTAGCTACAGGAAAGGAAACTGAGAAATGCTGTGTGTAAAGGAATATCCCAGGGAAGCAAAACCTACCTGACTAAAATAGACACAGAAGAGTAAGGAATATTTTAATAAGATTGACATTGTGAAGATAGCATTCCTTGCACACAAAACCAAGACAAATGTAAGAAAATGTGCCTTTTCCTACAATATACTAAAACAATAGCACTGCAGTTAAAACAAGTTGCTCTGTGGGTTTTTTTTGATAAACAGACTAAATTAGAAAAGTTACTAGTTTTATAAAAATTCATGCACAAATAAGTACTTTATTTACTACAATTCAGATAAAATTGATTTCTATAACAAAGAAGAAGCAGAAATGTATTCATAATCTCTCTGTATTTAGAAAAAGTCAAAATGGTATAGTCATAGCCAATGATGATGAAGAAATACCTCCCACTCCCACAGTAACTCTGTAGGTTGTTACGCAGCAACCACTAAAACTATTTATAAATCAGTCTTTTATTCAATAATTTTAAAAGAGCAGGCTGGAGGGCTCTCTAGACAATTGACATTGATTTTTCAATAAGTCTTGGAACACTAGGGAAGCTCCAGAGGACTGGAAGAAAGCTAATGGGTCAATACTTCAAAAAAGCAAGCAGGATGAGCTATATAATTATACATCCATAACCTAACTTTGATCCTAGGAATAGACTGGAACATTTAATGCAAGGGTCAGAGACTAAAGGATTCAAATCAGATAGCACAGAAAATGTAAATCAATACTGATTCATTGAAAACAGAAGCTACCAAATTTCTAGCTTTTTATCAGATTAGACTGATCTATGTCATAGCTCTGATGAAATTCTTAGATCTACATAAGTATTCTACTTCATATGATGAGACATTTTAGAAACAAAGAACTGGAAGTGACTTACTTTATTGCTGAAATCACTCATCAACTCGTTTTTCATACACAACCTCCAGAAACAGAGAAAGAGCCATCCTAAAAGCAAATACAGTTTTTGCCCTTTTCTTATAGAAGTTCAAACTATGGTAACAATAAATCTATTTGCTTTGTTCACAGAAAGTACTGATTTTATTTTATTTTTTGTTTTGTTGTGAATTTTGTTCTGTGGATTTAATAGGTTTTGACTTGGTATTTTCCTGCTTTGGTTTTGATCTTGTGTTGATACGGCATACAAAACTGATATCTTTCCAAAGCTGTCCCCTCATTCACCACATTTTTAACTTTTCATACAGTGAGTTCCTATTTACACAGATTTAGTGACCTCTTTCTCATCATTTTCTATTCATATTTCATCTTCCTGATATACATGAGTGACTAGATCTACATAAAAGTGGTGGTATTCATAATGTGTATGGTAGACATGTAAAAGCTACAGATTATCCTTTATATGAACTACACATACACCTTTTAATGTCAGTCTATTACTCAACCTTTCAAGGTCATCCAAATTTAAATATTCTGCATTAATAACATTTCACATTAACATATAGTTAGAATATTTCATTAGCAAACTCTTACTTTTTTGAGCTAGTAACTAATATTAGTCATCTTAAAATTATCAAAGACAAATTCTTAAGGAAATTCATAAACAAATTTCATCAAGTCTCATAGACATCTTTCAGAATATTTTGTTACCATCCCTCTTTTAAGTAATTACACAATTTACAGTTCTATATCTCATTTTCTACAGCATCACTAATAATTTCTGATATGATTCTAAACTAAATGTTTTATTAAAATCTGTGTAGATTAGATATACCACAATTCCTTTGACTAAAGAAAGCTATCAAACTACTGTGGTAGAACTACATTTGAAAAAAATATTTAAATTTATTTTTCATATCCCTATATAATTAAGTGCTATTTTCTTTGAAATTGGCATTATATAATATCTAGGTAAATTTAATAATTTTTACTTCTTCACATCAGTGCCATATTTGCTACTTTTCCAGAGAAAATTTATCTATCATGAACAGATATTTAATTAAAAACCTATGTCACTTTGTTGATGACACTATACACAAGTTGATTTGATGTTCTGAGAGAGAGATGATACAGAAATTCTAAATGTTTTTCATTAAACAGTTAAATTTCAGTTTCAGATCTCGTGAGGGTTTTTGTTTGAGATTGTTTGTTCGACATTTTTTGATTGTTCATTTGTTTGTTTTTCTGCAAATGTATTCTTATAATCTGCTTTGCTTTTGCTCAATACTGGGAACTGCATCAAAAATATTAATTTTATTCTGGGTCCTATCCTAGGTACAATCTCTCTGCATATGTCAGGTTTTCTTTTCTTTTGTGTCAAAGAATGTTTGATATTTTGTTAATTTAAATTTACTTTGTAAAGTTTAACTTGATTTATGTTTGTTATTCACTAATCACTGAGACAATTTTATTTGATGATCAACATTTTTTCCACTGTGTAAATTCTGAGTACCCTGAATTTACTGGTCATTTTTTTTCCTATGAGAGTTACAAATCTTTTTTAGAAGCTATTTCAGTACAAGTACTTATGTACTCCCTTAGGAAACAACTCCCTGAAAATTTTGACAACTGTGTGTGATAGAAATTTTGAACCCTTTCTGCTTTCAAGTTCTTCTGACTAAATTGTTTCAATAAATGCTTTTATTAGACTTTCACAGCATTCTTGTTTGATAGAAGGCACAAAAAAGGATTATAATCTTCTTTTAATTTAACTTTCAAGTAAAGAAAGTCAGAAATATCAGGGATTTGCCATTATGTGTAAAATAGAATGGTACAGTAAAGTTCCTATATTGGCATTAGTACTATCTCTATAACTACTTAAAAGATACTTTGTTCAAAAAACTCCACAGGGCATCTCCTTTACATACAGTCACAGGCAAAGTTATAAGGTACTTCCTGAGTCTCAGTATCAAGGTCTATATTAAAAAAAAAAAAATATTCAAAATTGAAATAATGCTGAACTGAAAGGACAGAAGCATAATCAGTATCCTAGGTTCCTACATCAATTCCTGGAAAATGCACTGTGCCATAAAGGAAAGATGAATACCAGAAAGCCTTCTTTACTAATAAGATTACAGGAATATTACTCTGTAAGCCCCAAATTTGACATCCAATTTATTTGCATGGGTAAAGTGCACCAGTCTTGTCCTCTTTCCTGGCTTATCTTTATCCATGACTCATGGCAATTATTTCAGTGGAAGGTAAACCAAACTGTACTTATAATTACCAGTAAAGTTATATACCAAAAGAGGAAATATTCCTGTTGGTGATGAACACATGTTATGAAACAGGAAATTAATGTCAATATAATTAGAACAATGTAAAATCAAAATGCATGTTACACTATTAATGGGGAATGATCATTAAGCAGTTCCATTTTAAAAAAATTTCGCTGAAAAAATCTACTTTTTCATCCTAAATTCCATTAGCAATGACCTCAGAAAACAAGTCAGGTAAAAGCAACCGGTAAAGTCAGATAAAAGTACTAGAATTTTTTGTAAATTTAATTCTATCAAGGAGCTTGTCTTTTTATAAAGACAAATATAAGTTTCCATCCTAAAAGGTAAAATTGAGAAAATAAAATAAAATAAAATAAATCAATAAATATGGGCTTTGTATTATCACTGTAGTTGATACCAGTTACACCACTATATTTCCAGCAGTTCACACTTCGGTTCATTCCACTATTCACTCTACCATAACACAATATCCATTTTTAGTGTTCACTGAGGGGAAAAAAAAAACCCTAAAATTATTGGACGAGATTCCACATGGAATCATGCAAATGATTAAAAGAAGAGAATTTCAATGTTGTCATGGACATTCAATCTATTCAGTTTATTAAGAGAAGATTAAGAAGTGATTTAGACACTGTATAAACTGCCTATGTAGTGAATAGAACTCTTAGATTTTTAGGTTAACAATGATTATGAATGTAAACAAGACAGGCTATGGAAATAAAACATATTAGTGTTCCATGTGTAACTGGAATTTGTATACTTTGACACTGCAGTAATTGTAGAGTTTATATAATTTCATTAAGTATAAAAAGTTTTGAGCCTGACACCTGGAAATTCATGTCAACAGTTTAATTCAATAAGGTAACTTATTATTGAAATATTTTTTTGAAGCCTAATAGAATTTTCCTATCTCCAATGATTTTTAAAATAATCAAGTTAGGAATTTTTGGTGTTTTGTTTAGGAATGACAAACCTGAAGTCCTCTTCCAGTAACATTTTCCTCAGAGAGCAACTTTGATGAAGATGGGTTGAGATGGGCAAAATAGTTGTTCACAATAGAATTACACCAAGCATGACTGATTGTTTAATTGCACTTGGTCCAAGTTATATAATGCTTCTACCATTCAGGAAAAATTGCAGATGAATTACTGAGGATGAAATTCAATTAATTCTAGCATTGACCTGTTTGTAATCTTGCTGGGGAATTGGAAACCATCTGATCTTGTGTTTTTGATGGCATTTGAATACGATTACTAACTCATATTTACATCATATCAATGGTTCTTTTTTATTCATGATCATACAGAATATGTATATATCTAAAATAATGGTGAAGCTGCCATTTTCATGGGTAAAGGTACTGTTGAGACTAACTGTGTAAGAAAAAGAGTAGTACTTCCATTTGGCTTCTAAAACACTGATCCATTGATAGATTTTTATATTTGCCACAGCATTTACTTCTCAGTTTAGATTTCAACCTTACTCTGGATACAAAACTCTCAAAACCCACTCTGCTCGAGAATGATAGACTATATCCTGTAACTATAACTAACACAACTTACAAGCTAAGAGTTTGTATACACAGCTGGTTTCATTCTTATGGTGTCTTCCTGGAAATCACTGATTTCTGTTAAAGGCCACCACTGTGCTGTCCTCTATTTTTTCTAATGTACAGATGGAGAAACTGTCTCACTTGTCAATTCTTTCCTTTTTCTGAAAGAGAGATACACAGGGTCCAATTCCTTAAGATCCTGAGGTTACCTACACTTTATAATTATAATTCAACACTACTTGAAGGAATGCATTATCTAAATATATAATCAGACAGCTATACATGCCAGGTGAAATGAGTCAGTTCTATGTCCATATTCTGGTTTTAACTTCATTCTTGTCTTTCCTAATGTACAGGTATTCCTCATAAACCACTGATTTCCAAACAGATTTTTCATACACTGGGAAAAAAGAATGTATTATTTCAGTTGGAATTAGATTATATTCTGCAAGGATGTAGCTGTTGCAACTATTGATGAAACAATTTTATTATTAAAGTTGGGAAAAAATGACTTAGAGCTTTTTGGTGATAAATATCATTATTGTTATTGTTAATATTATTTTAAGGGGAACTCTTATTATTCTTTTTGTGTTGACTTCTTGGATAATTAAGTGGCCAATGTTCTGGTTTTATGAACAGTAAGTAAATTGATTTGACAATCAACTACCTTATATATGAGATACTTTATATATATTTGGCCAGGACAAGCTAATCCTAGGAGTAGAGTACAGAAATATAGAAACTGATTAATCATCTTGGTTAGTCTGAATCTGCAACCTGGAGTTCCATAGATATTATAAATATTACAGTTTTGTCATGGCTCAATGACTTTCATGCTGAGTCTTTGTGATGAAGCATCAGAGGCGGGAAACACAAACAGTTCAGTCTAATGGACACTCCACTTCATTACTGCAGTTGCAAATAGCTACCTAGCAATTTTTCAGAGTTACTTGTTCCAGACAGCACAAAGTCAAGACGAGAACAGTTACTTGAAAATCAGTAACTTTCCCAGATCTGAAAGGCAGTCATTCCATAGATAACATGACGTGACCTGTGGAAAAGTCACTGCACATAAATTCTCACACTGTTTTCTGTCTGAATACAACATTTTCTAAGAATACGCATTACATTTCCAAATAAATGGATCCAGAAATGCTTACCATAGTTATTACACAGATAATATTATTCTAGTCCTAATAACATTCAGAGTATTTAAGACTATACTTCCCCAGCCCTTACAGAAATCACATCTGGGTCCATTTTTCTGCATGAAAGGTAACCCACTGCAAGACTGCACTTTTACTAGAATTCAGAAATACTCATATGTAAGCACTAAATTGGCTGTAGGAATAATGATTTCTATATGTTATAGTGTATTAAACTGAAACACTTCATTTTAATTACAAATTAGACTTGAAGTCAAATGTAGGGCACAGTAACAAAGGGCACTGCCTTGCTTAAAAAACGGAAATACCACCAAGTGTTAGAAATAAAGTATTAAAATCTAATCAAGTCATATGTGGAATTTGAAAAAAGGAACAATCAGAAGTAAGCAAAAATGGCTTATAAATTACAACAGTAGATATCCCATGAGGGAGAAAAAAAAAAAAAGAGCAAAACAGCAGAAATAGTTGAAATAGATTTTTAAAAAGTTATTTCATTTAAATCCAATTATCCAGAACACATTTTTAAGTCCATTTAACAATAAAATGCTTTTTGTTTTTACAAATCAGAGCACAGCACCATCTCTGCTCCCTGAAAATATTAATTGCTGATGACACTAAAAGAAGACTTATGAAGTATTGTAAAGAATAGTCTATCATAAATGTTCAGGCATACAGTTTTTCACAGTGATTAGTTTGAAGGGAGCAGTTTATCTATGTGTTTGCTTTGGTTTCTATTTTGGTTTAGACTGGTTTTTGGTTTGATTGGCTGTTTGGTTGGAAGTTTTTATTCTTTGTGATTTACAATGTGGTACAATGACAGTAAGGTTTTATGTGACAGATCTGTGTTCAATAGCTCTTCCATATTTGGGTTATCACCTTGAAATATTGCAGAACAGAACTATTTAGTTACTAGGTAAAATCACCTCTGTGTTGGTAAGTGCATTGCTCTTTTCAGAAATAATCTATTCTGAGTCTTCTGTCTACCATTATCCCAGTACTCTGTAGAGCCAGAGTAATATTAAAATCTACCTTCAGAAAATAAAAGGTAGTGAAAATGTGTACAGGGGCAGTGAGAACGTAGAATATGTAGCTGTTAGTTTAAGGACTCTGTTCTCAAGAAGAGTATGGACCATTTCTTGTTTGGGTTTTGTGTGGTTTTTTGGGTAAATTTAAGCCTAATTCAGCAAATAACTTGATGAGAAAGATGGGGAAAATGTCAATTTAGAAAAATAAAATGCTTACATTCTATTTGGGGATTTTTTTCTTTTTTTTTCTTTTTTCTAAAAATATAGTAATTTATTTTGAAAGATGTGTTTATATAATTTGAAACATTTTCAAAAAGTTCAGATTCAAGGATGGTATTTGAAAGATTCATTGCAAGAAGAGGAATTTGTCAAATTAAAATAAAAAATTGTCTAAGGTTTTTCAATGTAAGCATTAAAAAAGTCAGCTCTCTACATAATTCTTTTTGGTATTTAATATCATTAAGTTGAAGTGATTAAATGCTTTATAAGATTGTATGTCACTGTTGGTTTTCATAAAGATTCATTACCTTTTTTTTTTTTTTTTGAATCATCAGGAAATTTACCATCAAATGCTCCATATTTCTCAACTACTGGAAACGCAATCAAGATACAATATCACTGTTGTACTGATGAGCATGAGAATGGGACACAGTTTGCAGCAAAAGATATTTTTAAAAGTTAAGAATTTAAGAGGAAGTGGTCGTGTTTTGCAAAATTGTCCTGTTTCAGAGGAGATGTTAGCTTGAGTAAACATTTTAAAGTTAGATGCTTCTCTAAATTAAAACAATTTCAGCATTTGCTATGGTTCATTAATCTTAGATTTAAAGTAACTTGTGCTCAAAAGGAAGACAGAAAATAGCAGATGGCTATGCCAGCTAGAAAACATTTATTAATATATAAGTTTTGAAGCCTGATTACTGCTTGTGTGGCTAGTTGAGAACACTGACTTTTTTTCTGTTTATGGTTAACCTTAAATATTATCCCAGCTAAATCCTTTACTTAAAGCTGCTAAGATACTAGTACTATCCAATTTATGTTTAACTTCCTAGGAATCTAACCTGTCACTTTAATGTCAGTGTCCCTGTTTATAATTTATACTATAACTTTACAAACAATGGTAATCCTTTCTTTGATGTTTACTTAGTTCCTTTTTTTATCTTAAGATTTACATTGCAGATTTTACAGTCATTAAGTACTGACAAGACTGACATACATAGTAACTGAGTTTCTTAATGTATGTTGTTTTACTTTGCTTATCCATAAAATTCTAAAACAGATATTATTTTGCAATCATAATGAAGAGCAAGGCATTGAAATGCATTAAGACTGTTAAGATTTTCAAATTTTTACATATCTTTTCCTACAGCTTCTTTTTAGCTTTTAACTCTACCTGTGTGTTGCACCATTACTGCAAGTCTATGAAATTGTATAGTCTGACTTTCAAATTAAAGCAAGGGCTGGAGAGCAAGAAAAGAATAGTGAATATTATAACTTTAAATTATTTCTCCAAGAGTTATTCCATAAATAAATCAGCTTATATATCAACTGTTTGATTGTATCTAATTTTATCGTCTGGTAACAATGTGTGTGTTTATGTATCTATATGTTGCATTTCTGAAACTGCACTTAGTTGGTTTCCTCAGAGTACTCAATTTGCATACAAAGTATATGGAAAAAAGTGACTTTGGAAGCTTCTGAAGGAATATGATCTCCACTAACCTGAAGTATTTATGCAGACTCTAGAGGAAGATTTTTCAAAGGCACTTGTCTCTACAGAAAGGGCAAGATGGTAATACAGGGGGACAGGTTTATGAGGCAACCTAAAAGGCATATAAAAGCTAGGAGTCAAAGCCAGGTTAGCCAGACCCTGCCTAGTCCCCGAAATGCCACACTATTTACAGATTCTGTTATAACATTTGACAGGCAAGATGTAACATAATGTGTATGAGATCTGGTGACTAATATCAGTTACTCATTGTATCAATCGTCCCCAATAGACAGATGACCTCTCTATTTTTTGATGATACCTTCTTACTACAGTATCTTACTCTGTTCTTTGTGAAAAAGAATAACTGTATATAAAGAGTAAAGTCAAGTTAAACAGAGAACTTAATTCTTTTTTAGTACATATATAATGTGGAATGAAGTTATAAGTAAACCTGCAGTCTATTTAAGTATCAAAAACTATAAAGCCAAGGCAGGCATTTATCCCAGTAAGACTAAATTTTCCATAATGAATTTTCATTTTGATTTTTATTTAAAGAAAAAAGAAAATCAGAAACTGGGCATTATTATTGTTGTATGAGATTCAATAAGGCTAAGTGCCGAGTCCTACACTTGGGTCATAACAGGCACAAGCATCACTACAGGCTTGGGAAAGAAGGATGGAAAATGGACCTGAAGGTGTGGGTTGACAGCCATATGAATATGAGGCAACAGTGTGACAACATGGCCAAGAAGACCAATAGCATCCTGGCTTGTACCAGAAACAGTGTGTCCAGCAGGATGAGGGAAGTGATTGTCCCCCTGTACTTGACGATGGTGAGGCTGCACCTCAAATACTGTGTTCAGTTTTGGGCTCATCATTATGAGAAGAACATTGAAGTGCTGAAGCATGTCCAAAGAAGGACAACAAAGGTGATGAAAGGTCTAGACAGGAGAGAGAGAAGAGTCTTATGAGGAGTGTCTGAGGGAACTGGGATTGTTTAGCCAGGAGAAAAGGAGGCTCAGGGGACACATTACTGCTCTCTACAACTACAGGGGTCTGTCTGTTCTCCCAAGTAACAAATGATAGGACAAGAGGAAAAGGCCTGAAATTGCACCTGGAGAGGTTTACATTGGACATTAAGAAAGCTTTCTTCATGGAAAGGGTTGTTAAACATTGGAAGAGGCTGAGCAAGGAAGTGGTTGAATCACCATCCATGGAGGTATTTAAAAGACATGTAGACATGGATTTTAGGGACATGGTTTAGTGGGGACCTGGCTGCGCTGGATTAATGGTTAGGAATATTATTCTTTATGTAATCAAATTACCACTGAAATTAATGGATCACAAATTTTTCACTGTTCTTATGAGACTACTTTCTTTTTTAGTTTGCTTTTTTACTTTCAAGAAAAAAGCAAAAAGATTCTTGTTAAAATTTTAACTTAATTTAATTTATTTTTCTTCCTTTTTAATACAAAAATAATGTGAAAAAATCTAAGGCAATGGTAATATTGCTTATTGCAGTATTTAGAATAGAAAACAACACACAAGAATAGAATTTGTGGTTTGACAAAAAACTATTGAAGGATGTGGTAACTTGTAAAGCACTTTCACAAGTTCTCTAATCTTTCTTGTCCTGTGGATTAAAAAAGGGTGGACAATAACATTGGGCTTCATCTTGTATTTTAAATAATATTAAAAGAGGATATACAGAACAAAACCTTTTAACAAGACATGGAGACTTTAGGGGATAACCCAACATCAGTTAATTTACTTGATCTACTAATAATAGCTGTTAGAATATGTACTTTAGGATTTGAATGTAGGGCTTTCTCTTCCACTGCCTACTCACTTCCCTGATAAATTCACAGAATAAAGAGTGAGCCACAGGTAATCAGAATGAGTTTTGAAACAAGGACAGATCCTCAGTGTCTTAAGTTCTGCTATTTTAAAAGGCTGATTTACTATTTCATAAAATCCATGTAAACAAATGGACTTTATATCTTTTATATTCTTTGACTATGTCATCATCTTATGAAGTGATCTGGGGAGTCACTCATAACATCTTTCTTGCCTTTTCTATATTACAGTAGACTCAGTGATGCAAGATGATTTTTTTTTTTTTTTCTGCACTCCTATATATATTTGCAGTTGGCATTCTAAAGAAAAAAAGTAGGAACCTGAACCTGCAGAAAGACATTTAAATTATGTGTCTCAAAAGAAAACTAATTATGTTTGGAAAGAGGGAAGGATAGTTGATTATTTCTTGTCTGTTTTCATGAGTGTTCTACATTTGTTTTTCATGAGCATCTAGTAAAAAAGGAGGAGTCCAGGATGGCATTCCTGGTACATAAAGGTCTTGGTTGGTTGATGTGCACAATAGAATTTGAACCACTCTGTTCTGAACACCCTTTCTCATCAAAGCAGTCAAATCTATCTATTTTATAAGAAGGTGAGACTCCATTATTAGCCTGGATGGTGTGGAACTATGGAAGAGAGTATAAAGTCACTGATATATAGGAATTTTCTCCCATTTGTATGTCTTGGCATACAGACTGAACCCCATCACCTGTATGAGTTCTCAAAACACATGTTCCAGGATAAATACAATGTATTCAATCAATTTTTATGTTCTAGGAAGGTATTGTGGCAGCCATTACACTAAAAACATGTAGATAGATGAAAAAGCACAGCTGGGAATTCTCTAAAGTCAAAAAGAATGAGTCATCTTTTGACTACTATAGGACTGCTTTGTCATCATAAAGCCAATTTCTGCCAATTTCTGCTTTCTTTCAAATGAGTGTTTTATATTACTAGACCTAACAATCGAGGCCAATGAGGCTTTACATGAACAAATTCAGAATACTCAATAATTCAGACAATACTGAATAATTTGCTGTCAGTCTATAGGCTGAGACTACAATGTATAATACATCTGAGTAATTTAGAATGATTAATATATTTTTCAAATTCATTGTCTGTTTTGAAATGAGCCATTGACAAAAAAAGACCAATCTGTTAGTACTATAACAGAGAGTAATTCAATCAGCTTTTCACAATACTGTCAGTTCCCTGATTCTACAGTTTTAGAAGAAGAACCATTCCTCCTAAGTCCTCTATCAATACATTCTCATGCAATGTATTGATCCTTCTGGTTGAACAGCATCACTCAGGCTTAAAGAAATTTCACCTGAGTACATGGCTACAAATAGAGAAAGCTTCTGAAAAGTATCTGCAACTTGCATTACAGAGCAAACATTTGAAATACCTACATCTCTAAACATACATAGTAGGATTTAAAGAAGTGGGGCCAAGACAGTCTGCTTAAAAAACATATCCATCTGTTAAATACAGCATCACCACCACTGCAACAGGCTTTGTCATAAAGCCACAGGCTTTGCACAAACTTCCTACAGTTTTTAGACTGCATGGACATTTCTTCTAAATTGTTTAGCCAAAACACCAATTTTCTAATGAGTAGGTGTCTATCACCATTTTTTTTTTTTTTAATTTGCTTATATTTTAACTTTTTTTTGCCTTTGCACGTGTTTTCCTGTACACCATTTGTCTGACTATATCATAAAGCATCTCCACAAAGGAAGAGAAGCCAGAAGTCAAAGTGATTATAGAACAGTTACTGTACCAGCCACACATGGATATTGATCATAACAAGTTCTTTCAACCATTTGGCGAAAACTGAGCAGAGCAATGTAACAAGTCCAGGATGCCTCCAGGAAGCCCAATTACCATGTCCAGATGAGCAGAGAACAACACGCTTACAGCAGGAATGAACTTAAATGGAGTTTGTGAGAACTGGGCAAAGGGTTTCAGTGAAGGTCCCAAAAAAGGGCAGTCAGGTAAATTAAAGCCTGTTAATGCATTTGCAGACCATATTTTTATAAAAATAGACATGTGTGTATATATAACGGTATTATTGTTATTATATATTTATATGCTGAGAGAGTTAGTATCATTGTAAATAAAAGAACAACCACCATTCATTGTATTTTGATTCAGGAGTCAAAAATTTCAATTAAAATGACAGTTTCTGGCTTTACATTTAATGTGTGCTCCCCTTTTTGCCCATAAAAGAATTTGGATCAGAAGACTAACAGGCTTGTGTTATAGCACACAATTTATTTTTTATTTTCATTATTCTCCTCCCCTCTCTTTCCATTATTTTTCACAAGAGTTACCGTAATGTCAGGAACGTGCATATATGGTTGTATGCCTATAAGTATTTTTCTTCTGGAGTCTTTAAAATGTCTGCATTGAATGTGTCAAAACCATGTCTGGAGTACAAGTAAGGCTTTTCTCTAACGTTGAAAAATTGTAACTGAGATGGGGTAGAAGCTAGAAACAACAGTAGTCTCAGATGTCTGGGAGGAAGACATAGGACTTGAAAGGATTAGTGTGGAAAAGGTTAAGAGAAGTTATAATCCTGGAGACAAATACTACGGCTGCATGGAAAAGGTAGCCTGTATCAAGAATTAGAAGCCTAGAGAGAGGAAACTTGCATAAGATAGGAAACAAAAGGTTGAAAGGACTTCTGATTTGAAGAAAATCAACTGAGAGAGTTATAGTTCAGAAGAGGAAAGGGGAACAAGCAAGTTTGTTGTAAGCAGTAAAACCTGCTAGTCTGTGGTAGGAAAGTATCACTGAAATGCATTCTTCAGCGTTCAGGAAGTAGTTGTAAAAAGCTGGCAAGATTTTCAGTTAATCTTCCCTCTCCAGCTTCCCTCCCTTGAGTTGATAGCTACTTCTATTCCTATGACTTCCTCTACCAACTTGTGTAGTACAGACTTGTGCAATGACTCTGACCATCTTGACAAATCATGAATTCACAGAGTAGAAAGTACACAGTTTAGTTTAGAAAGCCCACAGTGTGGAAACCTTTGTAAAGAAGGGGATTCTGAAGGGTTTAAAGTCAAACACTTAAAGTTTTCTAAGACATTAATTAATTGATTGTATATAAACACGATCAATATGCTGTTTAATGATGCAATCATAATTTCTTGACCTGTATATTTTTCAGTCTATAGGGTAGAGTTGCATTGGGTATCAGTGAGGGTTATGTAGGTTCTTCCTTATACAATTATTCCTACAAGCTCTAAATGTCTGTATCTTCAGAAGCATGGATACTTCAAAGCTACTACCATTTAATTTGCACAACTTGTTCATATTTAATTAACAATTTGTTCATAATTTAAAAAGCAGCATCGAGGCTGTCTAATCATGTAATACTATATTGGGCTAGATGTTTTGTAACTCTTAGCTGGAGTTTCTTTGCTGTACACATGCTGAAGCATGTCATGTGTCACTTCTTTTATATGCATTTCTGAAACTACAATGATACCAAGTATATATAAATATATAAATACATAAATTTATAATAAATGTTCCATATAAGCAAGTAGGTTGGAACTAATTTACTAATTTCCACAGAAATATGGCATTAAATTGAGATGTTATTTGATTAATTGATTTAGTATTTTTTCTTTTGGCTAATTACATTCAGTAATGGTTTTCCTACACAAATAATATCAATTCATATCAGATCTACTAGAATTAGGTGTGCAAGTACTGTACACCAAGTCTTACCTGATCTTGTGATTAAAAACATAGTGTCTGATCTCAGTTGTAATGTAAATGAATTTGTACATTCTGTGATGTCAAGTTTTTTCATTTGCTTACAATAAAATATCTATCACTCAGAAAGGCAAACATACAAGATACATTTCTCTTTTCAGTTTTGTTAAACCAGTCCTTGGGATTTGTTTTACTGATGTTGTTTTAATTAAGTTTATAAGAGGTGATGAAGGCATAGTATCATCTGAGTTGATGTGCTGGATTAGTTGGCATTTTTGTGATCCCTAATATGTCCTCCTAAAAAGTTTATTATACATATTTTTGTGTATGGAAATAAGCATAGTACATTCAGTGTTTTATAGCAAATATTTCCAAAACATTTAATTATTAAATCTTGGCTTAGTTTGAGTTACAGAAGTGACAGATTTTTCTAGTATTGGACATTATTTTCTAGTAGAATTCCAGTGGTTTAATCTTTTTTTAAAAATTGAATTTGGAATGTTATTAATGTTTAATGGATACTATCCTCTTCCTTCTTTTTCCCTTTAGCCTACATGGTAAAGCAATATTTTATAATACTTATTTCCATAATATTCCACAAACTGTGGAAAAAATTGTAAGAAATACTTTTTTTTCTTTCTTTCAAATTCTGACTATTAAGTACAAATGATGTAATAGAATTTGAAAACCTGCCTATATATGTTTTTGTAGATATGTATAAATTTTGTACATACTTCTTGCAGAAAGACAAGCATTTTGTAATTATGTATACATATGTGCATATCTAATAATGCATACAATTACAAATATAATTATGTAGAAATAAATTGTAGGCAGAACAACAGCATACATACATGTGCTCTTTCAGACATGTACGCATGAAGTCTGATATATAACCTTTCTTCACATACAGTTATAAATTTCTTAATAGGAATAGGATTAGAATGCCTGTAGGGAAATTTATGTTTTTCCTACAAATGCTGGTCTTTTGAAAGGCTACTGCTTGGAATATGTACGTGTAGATTAACTTTTTGAAATAAAATTGTTTAGAGACAATGTTAATTAACATTATAATGTAGTAAAGTAATTCTCAAATTTTGTGCTTGCCCTAACTGTAAAGGTCACAAATACTGATCACCAACGAATTGCTCTGAACAGGGTGTCTCATCCCACTCAGTGGACAAGGAAGATGAATCTTTGTGATTCCCCAAAAGAGGCTGTCCCTGAACGGCAGGACAGCTGGGGTGGCAGTCACAACAATGACTCCAAGGAACAATAACAAAACAATTTATTAGTTCTCCCTAATGGAACAATCAAGAAACAGTATGGATAAAAGGTGTTAATTTTTGTAGGCAATTATTTTACAGCATGACTAAATTTTGAGGAAGAAAGATTTATTAGGAAAGAGGAAAACATAAGTGGAGTGAGGGAGTGGGTAAGAGAGAAAGATAAAGAGAAGAGGTTATCACCAGATGTGGATCCACTGACATCTCACTGGATCAGTCCAAGTCTTCAGTTCTTCGGTGATGGGTGCACCACAATATTTTTCTGTCCCTTTTATACCCTTGAGATATCTGGGTGGCATTCCCAACTTCCACAGGAAGTGGTGTTGGTTTGCATGAGCTCCATGAGCTAGAAGTAGTGTGCTGCCTGCCATCCACCTCCCCCATGGCTCAGTCAGCAGGAGCACTTAATTAAAGAAAAGACAGAGTCGCACCTATGCAGAACTAACCTCTTCCTTTTGTTAAAGCATATCTGCAAGAAGCCAAAGGGGGAGACACAAAGACATCAAAACCAATCAACACCTCTTCCTTCCAGACAGGTCTTTCCAGACCTTGTCACCACACGAGGTTTGAGGCACACAGTAGCCAGGCTCTTACATAGGGGAACACTTTGTCTGTGTAATGATGGAGCTATTGGTAACCTTCATCCTCTTCAGCCATCCCTTAACATCAACAAACCTGGCAGAGATCCACTTCATTCACTGTTCATGCTTATCAATATCAAATAAAACAAGTCTTTCATAATTGGTTTGAACTTAAAGTGACTACTCTGTGAAAATACATTTTACTTCATTCACACATATAGTAGAAATTATATTAGCTGTTATAAGACATTTACCTGAAAAAAAAGGAAAATACAGAGTAAACACTCTTATCCAAACATTTACGTGTTTATTTGTATAAGGTATTGCATTCTGTAGTGTAAATTACAGCAGATCCTCATTGATTGTTTATTTTGTAATTTTTTCCACTATGGCTCATGAAATCAAGAAAATCAAGATATTATCTTCATAAATTTTTCTCTTCTTTTCCTTTGGACAGAATGGGAACAATAAATATGTTTGCTTCTTTTTTCTTTGCTCGATTCCAAGCTAACCCATAACCTGCAATTGCTCTAGCTGTGCGCATGTCTTGTGCTTTATAGACCAAAATACATATTTAGATTCTGTCATTCTGCATCCTAACTTCTCATTGCATTCGCTGTTATTGGTAACTTATTAATTAAAAGGACTATAATCAATATGATATAATGTACCCAAAGCAAGGTTTTGAGGTGGAAAATGTCAGCTGTGTTCTTGCAAAACAGCTTTTACATTTCTGAGATGAAACTTTTGCAATCTAATATGTAAATTGTAATTTGATTAAAATCAAATCAAAGTATTTCTTTTTATTCCTTAAATGGATAAACTGTTTCACAGTATGTTCAATACCAATATGACCTGTCAGGAAACTCTTTCATTTAAGTGATTAATGCTCAATATTTCTATTTTTGATGATTTATTGACAGCTTTTTTTTTCTTCTTTTCTTTCTTTTTTTTTTATTTTTTTAATTCATTTTGTAAAATGACCAATATTTTGCACGTATAATGTGGTTTTTATGTCAACATCTATATAGGCATAGGTCTGAAATGACTGAAGTAATTTTTTAATATATAAGGAAAATCAGACTTGTAGTCTCTCAATATTTTGGACTGAGCATGGAAAAAAATTATGTTTCTGTCTTTGTAATCTGTATTGTTGATGAAGTGATTCAACAAATATTTATGATTCAGAATCTACTTGGAAAGTAATTTGGTACTGAATCCAATATTTTTATCCTTACAACCTGAATCAGAATTCAATTAAAGACAGCTTTTAAGTCAATCAGCCTGTGATTTAAAAAAAAAAAACCACAAAACATTTTATAATGTATGAAATATTTCTCAAAAATCAGCAGTGTAGTAAGAAGACATATATTTGGCTGCAAAGTTTTTTTTTCAATAAAATAATTGGATGTGTTCCAATGTTAATAACACAGTGCATTATCATAGACATAAGCAGAACTGTAAGACACTTCACAGCAGGTGAAATATTTACAGGATGTTCTCACTGTCTTATAAGTCTATCTTGTTAGAAAGAGAAATCAGATGGAATCATTCTAGTCAAGAATATCCTTAGATGATTTTCTGAGAAGAGAGGTAAAAATACACAGTAAAAGAATATGACTAAGCTGAAGAGAGGGTATAGAAAAAACAAGACACTTTTTGCTTCTTGAAACATAGGCAGGAACGTGAAATAAACCAATTTTTCCTCTGTTGGACAAGTTAATTTTTCAATTAAAAATACATTACCACCATATATGTTAGTAGAGACACTACAGAATGTTCTTCTGATACAAGATACATTCGTGATCTCTGTCCCTCTCTTTGTACAGACACGTCTTCCAAGCATCATGTGTTTAGTTTTTTCTTTCTTTAAGTACTCTGTATTTAAATACTATTTTCTTAAGTACTCTATAGTTAAGCCTACTTTAATTTATGCACAAAATTAGTGACACAGCCTTATCTTTGACTGGTCTTTTTGTGCCAGAATTGTACAAGAAGGCAGATTGTAAACATTTCTTTATTGTGCCCCAGCTTTATACTTGATGAGGGTTTCAAGTCTGCAATGAAACAATTTCAGCTATATTCAGAAAAGAATTAAGATATTTTCAGATTAAATGAGGAACAACCAAAGGGACATAAATACCTAGATCTGACAATTTCAGAACAGTGCACTACTATCTTTGGAAAAATAATAAAAATATTTTCAAGACAGTAGAGAAACCAAACAAACAAACTGCCATTACCTAACAAAAGGGAACAAAAGATAAGACAGAGAACGATAAAATAGTAAATTTACTTTCATTTCCTGGAAGATTATTGGAACAAATACAAAGTACTAGTAAGCATTCAAATAAGAACAAGAAAATGAGAAAAAAACCCCAAACATATAATTCTTTTGACTTCTTACTTTATAATAGATTTGAAAGAAATAGGTTCTGTATAGAATTATAAGCTGCTAGTACAAACCTGGGTCTAAAACAGTATCCAGAAAATAGCTACAGGTGCTCCACTTTTGGGTTTGCCCTTCTTTGATGGGTGTATTAAATGTCTGTCTGATTCAAACAAAATTTAATATTTTCACTAATTATTTTTAAGTGTAGTAGTTGTATTAGTCAATTCCAGTAAGATGGGAGGGGAGATTTTATATTTTGAAGAATCCTATTTTAAAGAATTTATTTAAGAGAAGTGTGTTAATGCTAAAAGTTCAGTTGTAGAAAGTATTTGGAAAGTGATAATAAATTGTACCTCTGCAGGTTAGAATTGTAGTGTTTCTAGCCACTAACATTTTAGAACAGGATCTTGATGTTATATTTCTTAATATAGGTGAATGGCACTGTGTTGCTATCACATTACATCGTTGTCTAAACTCCAAGAGTCAAATTCGCTGTACCTATTCTTAAATGTCTGAAATGACAACAATGACTTCTGAAAAAGTAATCCAAGACTCATTTAGTTATTGCAGTAGGCTTTTTCAGAGGATGACATGAACTAGTCTCTGAAGATACTTGCTTCTGTTTATTTTCTACAAAGGGCACATAAGGAAATCAGCTTGGATTCAGATAACTAAATTTTAGGTACTGTGTTTTTATTTCTGCCTGTCTTCAGGCATGAAACAACTCCTCTGCTCTGGTGTTTGCATTACATTTGTTTGGTATTAAATTCAAAACGACGTCTAAAAGACAGAAATGAACATTATGATAGGTGCAGAAAACATGACCTACAGGTCAAGATTGAAATGATTGTAACTGTCTGCTCTACGGAAGAGAAGAAATAATAGTATTTACAAACAAGAGGCTACTTTAAGAGAGAAATAAGCTATTTTTTACTGATGTGCAAAAACAAACTTTACAACCCATGAAAGGTTATAAAGCAGGCACGTTTACTGCAGCACCAGTGCAAGGGGGATCGCTTCTCCTGGCTTGCACACCAAGGTATCAAGCAAGCAGGTATTTATTACACTAAATCATGCATATTCAACAGATTTAACTACATATTCATTATATGGGGTTGGATTATTGTAATCAGTTCCAGGAACTCATTATCATAGGTCTCCTCCCACTGGCACTTATGTACTACTGTCTGGTGGTCATGAGCCGGGGTCTTCTGGAGGAAGGCCCCCAGACTTCCTCACAGTGTACTTTTCACCTTTGGTTCAAAATGTTGATGTTTCACAGGCTGCTAACCGCAGAACTCGTACAGTCCATCTTATCGCTGGTAGTCCTTCTTTGTTAACAATAAGTTCCTGCTTTGCTTAGAGTTAGTTTCTCTTATCTACAAGGACCAAGGCCATACAAGACAAGCTAAGGCCTATAAAGCTGTCAAGCCATACCATGAAACAGCAGTTAGTTTTATCATTCACTCACACAGCACCTGATTTCTCAGGGAGTTGGGCCTGACTGCTGTAGAAACCCTGGGAGATGTTCTTTGTTTAAAATCCCACACCACTGGGCAGCTGGGGAAGCAAAGACAGGAGAGGACCTGGTCTCTTCCCTGGGGTCACAGCCCTGGACCCAGGGAGATCACTACATGGAGAGGTGGATTGAACAAGAAGTATTGGATTTAGACTTAATACAATATATGTGGTGGAAATCTTGCACTCATAAGAAAAAATAAAATATTGGAACAGAGGTGTGGAGGAAATGGTAGAATCTGCAGAATAAGTGATTAACAAAAACAAGATGAGATAATGTCTGCCAAAAATAACATCTGTGAATGCATAGACTATCTTTTTCAGATCCCATGCTGTCCTTTTTTTTTTTCAATTTTTCCAAAATTGCAACTACTACTCAGTGCTGGTATGGATAATGAAGTGTTGATAGTGATACCTGTCTTCTAACTCTATTCCTGAAGATACAGCTCTCAAGTAGCCTGTTAAATTAATATTCATTACCAGACTAGCATATGACAGCATATGTGCAGCCAGAAATACTAGTAGGAGAGACTCTTCTAAATACTTCAAGTGTTTTTAGCTGATATGACAAAATAAGGACTGAGTTAAATAATTGAAAAGGTAAACATAATTTCTTGTTGAAAACATTTTTTTTTTAATATAGACAGTTCTAAACAGTATAATGAGATGATAGATAAACTTTTATATGCAAAAGATCATTGTGTAAAATAGCAATACAGTACTTAATAATTTTCTTTATTGAAAGAAAATCACAGCTAGTGAAATAGCAATATGAAAGCTACAAAAAGAGTTCTGAAAACATTTCTTTCTTAGTAAGTTGAACAAGAAGCAAATGAGGTCAAAAGGTCCAAATAATTGAAAATGAGGCTACTGCTGTAAGATAAACAAGGTTAAAGCTTGAAAGCACACAGGATACCATTATTATAATATCATTAAACTTGAAATGCTGATGGGGTTCTGTTGAGAGGTCAGCAAACACAAAGATATTGCACTGTAAGAAAAGCTGACTGGGAGGAAATGTGAACAAGTTGAATAAAAATGGACAAAATTCAATAATTCATGAAAAATAAAGAGTGGAAAAGGGAGAAATTATTCTTGGTAGGTCACATTAGAAAAAAAAAAAAAAGAAAAAAGGAAAGAAAAAGAAAAAGAAAAAAGCCATGTAAGCATAAATAAATGCATAAAGTTAAAAGAGCAGTAAAAGGAATGTGGTCAAACCAGGACGTTTAACTCCCTGTGTGCTTGCAAACTGCATAAAAGAGAAAGAAATCACAAAACATTTAAAGGAGTTTTAAAAGCTTTAATGATAGTGAAAAAAAATTAGACAGAGCAAGAAGAAATGACAGAATTAAACTTGAGACATATTTGGAAGATATCTTAAGTATTCTTTAAATACACAAGAACAAATTATAGTTTAATTCAAATAACTGTAAATCCAGAATAGTTTTGCTGAAATCAATATACTTACCCCAGATTTACACCAAGTAATATAAGAAACAAGCTTGTTCTGTCATGTACAACCATTTACCATTTTAATTAGGGCCAGAGGAATATGAGAACTCACTTTCTATGAAATTCTCTCTGATCACCTAAACTCTATAATTGCCATTGCTGATTTTTCTGCATTATGGGGTAGGAAGACAAAAAAAAAATAAACAAAAAGAAAATTAAAGAAGATTTTGTAGTGGAGTTGATAATTGATATCTTGCCTTTATCTGTTCTTTTTAATATACTTAATTATTTATTTATCTTTATTTCTTTATTTTATTTTAATCTGTCTTGGAAAGGAATACAGAATAATTCTTTTATGGCAGATAATGTATCTGATGCTTACTTCAATCCTATTCTTGCATTGGAAATATCTTGTATTTATCTCATAGTCTATTATGTACTAGATGCATAGACTTTTATATTTTTTTTGTTATCCTGATATATTTCTCACATCCATAGGCTGAGATTAATAGCCTTTATATTATAGAGCTAAGGGTACACTAATATATATAATCACAGGAGAAAAACAAAAAAGGCTGAGTTTCAAACAATAATTGTTAAAAACCATAAGTGACAAGCATATGGCTGATGCAGCCCTTCACCCTTCAATATTGCTAATATATGGTCAATAAGGACCAGGTATAGGAACTGTGGGGATTTTGAGATAATGTAACAAAAGGCAAGTGAACAAAAAATCTTTCTTTGAATTTTCAAGGCTGTCACAGAAGCTCACGGCACCTGAAAAGAAAAAATTTCTGTTGGTTTCTTAAATTAACTTTTCATCTTACACTTCTTACACTTGTGATTTTACTGCTCCTTTGCATCATAACAGATGAGTCCATCTATTCAGCCTGATTGACCGCAAGCCTTTCATTGACAATTGATATCTGTATCAATATGCACTAGAATGAAAGTTAGTATATAAATAAAAGACATGGTGATTATTGCATGTTTCATCCTCCAAGAGAGGAAAAAAGGAAAATGAAAAGGAAACTCTATGGAAATCTTGCACATGATCCTAAAATATTTGAATGTAGATTTTCCTTCAGTAAAATAACAATTGGAACAGTTATCACACCAAAAGTTAGAAAAAATCTTCTTCTGATAATAGAGAGTATGGTTTTGTTTTCTGCATTGATATTTCCATTAGCAGGAAAAGAAAGTTTAGAGGTCATGTCCTTTATCAGTATCGTTTATTCCTGCTGTGCTCTCAGATGGGCAGGTAGCATTGTTTATTTAGAACAACCCACTCTTATTTTCTATTCCAGATGCTATCAGATTGCCTGATGACTTCAGCTGTAATAAAAATGTAAGAGTCATTCAAGAGACTACAGATATGTTTCTGGACATTTGGAAATGTCATTCAGAAGGCATCTTGACTGTATGTGCATATATATATATACATGTAGGTGAGCATTCAGAATTTTTTTGTGTGACTATTTCTTTCTATAGTATATTTGATAACAATGCTAACTGCTTCAAAGAATATTTGAATATATTGATAATGGAGATCTCTATCACAAAGGTAGATTTGTTATTTTAACTTCTTTTTAAAGACTAGAGAAATGTCTTCCACTTAAAGGGACTATCCAATTATTAACATTTTTTGACATAAATTGCAAAACAAATTTTGGTAGCCGGCCTTTCTTAGGAAGAATAGTTCTTTGCAAAGAATGTCCAAACTCTTGTTTTTCAAAGATACAGATCACTGAACAAAAGAGTATTTCCTTTTTACTAGCTATTTTATTATTTTGGGGAAAGGAGGATCAAGGCAGGAACATTTGTAGTTATGGCACCTGTCTTCTCAAGCAACAGTTACACATGCTGACACCAGCTTCCCAGAATACCTGTCTGTTGATAGGAAGTAGTGAATGATTTTTTTTTTCTGTGTTTTACCTGCTGAGCACGGCAACATATAAGGTGTAATATTCACTTGATCAGATCAGGTCAACTATCCTGACTGTGTCTCCTCCCACCTTCTTGCCCAGTCCCAGTCTACTCAATGTAGGGGGGAAGAATGAGAAAAAGACAGCCTTGGCACTGTGTAAGCACTTGGTCAGCAGTTACCAAAACACTGGTGTGCTATCGATGCTCTCTCAGTCGTAAATATAAAACATGGCATCATGCAGGCTGCTGTGAAGAAAGTTAGCCCAAATCTAATGAGATTCACTACAGGTGCTTGTTCCTTTCTCCATCGGTCAAAGGGACTAAGCAGATCACTCTCAAAGTAATGGTTTCCCCTGTATTGCAAGCAGTATTCAGTATGTTGTGTCTTTTTCTGAGATTTAGTACATAAGGCATCTTCCTTTCCTAACAGAAAATACTGTCAATTCAAGGCTGAGGCATTCATGTAGTGATTTCTGAGTTTCCTCTTTATTCTCAGAGGGAAAAAAAAATGCAAGACAAACATAAACTGTGCATTAAAGCTGTCATTTAGCCCAGGAAGATGGCGGTGTGTTTTGGTATTATAATGACATTATAATGAGCAAAGTTTGCACAAGGACAGTACTTTTTCAAGAACTGGTAGACTGTTGGCATAGGGTCACAAGCAGGCAGCTTATCAGTCCTGTAGTACCATCAAGTTCCCATCTCTGCAGTGATTTCACAGGGCCTGGACATGGAATCTTCACTCCACTCCATCCCCTGTGCTGCTTGTAAGCAGTGTTGCATAGGGAGCTGTTATGAAATGGATTCCTTGCATAGCAGTTGTGCTCTACCCTGAAAGTTTCTCTGACGTTATACCTTTCCTTAATGTGTGAACAATGCTGCACCTTTAGTATGATTTTAATTTTTAAATCACCTCCAGTCAGTATTCCACACTGGGAACCATTCAAAAGAGTCTGTCCTCATCCACTTGACCCTCACCCTTTAGATATTTAAAAGCACTGAGAAGATGCTCTCTCAGTTTTCTCCTCTCCAGGTTAAACAGCCCCAGATCTCTCAGCCTTTCTCACAAGAGACATGTTCTAGTCCCCTAGTTGTCTTTGTACATCTTTGTAGTCTTCTGATGGACTCTCTCCAGTAGTTCCCTCTCTCTCTTGAACTGGGGAGCCCAGAATAGGACATAAACGTTTATAATAAGAAAATGGAAATTTCTAGTTCCCTAGTATCTGAACAAATTTTAGGGGTTTTTTTTTTCTTCTATTTTTTCTTAATTATTTGGACTTTAAAAACAGTCTCATTTATAGTGGATTCATACAGAGAGAGACAGAGAAAGACAAAGCTATCAACTGTAACTTTTTCTAAATGAGAAACTAATTAACTAGGCTCATACGGAGAATCATTCAAACCTGAAGCATTTGCAATATTTCTGTCTCTCTGGCTTGCACTGTTGCATGTTCAAGTTGTTTTTCACAGCATCAGTCTGACACTCTGTTCTTCATGTTTGAACAAGACAGTCTTTGTCTGTTACCAATAAGTTTACAATCATACACATCTGTAATATATTCAGTGCTATGACTTAACACAGTCTTTATGACATAATTTTCATTTTGCTCATAAAACAAAGACAGTGGCAAGAAATTAAGAGGTCAGGATACACAGAAACACAAAGCTTTGTCATTTCGTTTTACTCTAGATGATCTTGGATCTCCTTCCACTCTGTACCTGTCAAATGACAAGTGACAAAAATTTGAACTACAGCATGCTTGCTTATTCCCTGATACATAACAAATTCTAGAATTCATTTCAGCAACTCCAATACCCAGATTTTATCATACTCCAGAGATCACAGCTGTAAATATGAACAACTTAAGGTACTCTGCTTATTGATTGCGTGTGTCAGTTAAAGAAATATAATGAATAGATGCATCAGGGATTTGCTCATCCTACTAATCTATAGTACTACTAACATAGTGGTATAATACAGAACAGTGATATCTGATGTTAACATTTTAACATTTCAAAAGCTGAAGTGTCAACCACCAAGTGCACCTGATGAAGAGATACACAGCATTATGCAGTATGCCATTTATTTGAATTTGACATTCTTAAATCTCTAGAGAAAACTCAGAAACCAGAAGCACCAGAGTTAATGACTAAAGACTGGTTAAACAATAAACCCCAGTAAAATATTATTTTCTTTACTATGTTTATACTCGGTGCAATTTAAGAACTCAAAGTTCATCAAAAGCAGTTGGAAGAAGTTTAGGATAAACACACCCCTCTGTTGTCCTAGAGTCAGTAAATTCTATTTTATGTATTTCTTGGGGTTTTTTTTATTTTTTATTTTTTTTATTTTAGTTTACTTTTGTTGCATGAACCTGTTCTTTTTACTCTGAATTGTTTTTATTTACTTTGTGTGCTGTCTTGTTCTTAGCTAACAAGTTATTTAAGAAAACACAAAGACAGTGAATATATAAGATAAGGCATCTGGAAATTACACAAATTGCTACTTCAGATTTTTAAAGATAATATCAGATAATAGCAAAAGAAGGTCAACTTCAAAACTTCTTAAATAATTATGAATAAAAAGTATTATTTTTAGTCTTAGTCTTCTTTAGGATGATTATTTTCCTCATTTCTTTGCCTACACTTGAATGTCGATTTCATTCCTCCACTTTACATTTACCTTAACTTTGTTTTCTTTTTTTACCGTCTGTTATTTCTTCTTTAAATCATGCTCTATCAACAAGAAAGTTCAAGCATTATAATGCCTTGGCCAGATATAATTCAAGTTTCAGCATATTTTGTGACAATTGTTTTCTACTTCTAAAACACCAATTAACGAAGTCTATGCTGCTTGTCTTATTCTTTTAAGGATAGCCACACTATGACCCTCAGCAAGAAAATTATGATTATGAGCATATGGTGAAATGATTTGATATCTTACTTATTTTGCAGTCTTCCGTATTACAACTACTATTAGGTACTAGTGGATGATCAAGCAATAAATCATTTGACCATGTAGAATTCATAGTCCTGTAATTGATCTTTTCATGTGTTTTCAGATAAAACTGCATAATGATTTCTAACTAAAGATAAATGAGTATATAAATTACTAATATCCTCGAGGGAGGACATTTTCTCCTAGCTTGATAAAATCGTATTCAGGTAATATAACTTACCATCTTTTCCCACCTTTCCACTTCTTGTTTGCATTGCCTATAAGGGGGAAAGAAAAAGGACCATACATATTGGATTTAAAATTTTAAATAATTACTGTGAGTTAGACTATTTTCTACATCCATCCACTTGGCATCAGGAAAAAAAAAAAGTGTAGTATTTTATGTTCATATTTTAGAAAGATGAGAATACAGTGCATGGAATGGGTATGCCTCAGAGAACAGTAAGATCTGAATTGAGTTTTCGCTTATTCCATTGATTCACCTAGATGACTATTTTTAACAAAACATTGCCCCGGGGACTTCAGTGGGCTGCACAATAAATTGATAGCACTTTCTGACCTCTGTGAACATTTAGATATTTATATATGCAGAGTGTCATATAAATAGTAAATGCTGTAACAAACATTTTTGGCACAATATCACGGAGGATGATTATTTTATTCTATCTGAAACTATTAATATATTTGTAGCTTAAGACCTGGAAAAATAATTATTCAAAATAATATCGGAGGAGGTGATGGTGTCTTCTGTAAGGTACTTAATTTCTTTATCCATTCAAGTTGTGAATGAACTTTAGAAACAATAAAACTATGAAATAGCTTGAAAGGAGTCTCTGTTCAAGTATGGGTACATAAATACACATAACCTGAGAAAGAGACATAGATAACAATCATTGAATCCAACTACTTGGCCACTTTAGGGCTCTTTAGGAAAGCTGGTCAGGGAAAGCAAGTAGCAGATATTCCCTTTATGTGAGGGAGCAGCTTGAACATAGTAAGTAGTTGTGTGAAGTGTATGAAAGGCTAGGTAAGAACTTGTACGTCAGAATCAGACAAGATAGATGCCAGTAAAGGAACTCAGGAAAGCTGACAGATCTTTCAGGATGGCATCATTCAAGTGTACAAACAGTTCATCCCTGTGCTCAAGAAGATGAGAAGACATATCAGGAGATTGGTTTGGTTCAGTTTCCTCTATCAGTTTATTGTTGGTTTGTTTGGGTTTTTTTATTATAGATTTGGAAAGGCTAACCTGGATTTTTTATGGTTTAGCTTCCTTTATTTCACCACTGACATCAGCAGTGTTGAAGCCAATGTAGTTCAATTCCTCAACCCACTCATCAAAGAGGACATAAGACACTCAGAACTTAGTCTATTAAAGCAAGAATCAGTATAATTTTATAGATTTCTTAACTGGAGAAAGCAGAGAGAGAGAAAGCAATAAATCAAGAACTCTAATCTGTATGGTTAAATACAACATCTTCATGAATAAGATTCCTCTGACTTTATCCTGTTAGACTAACCTTTTTCAAGGAAAATACTTTTTTCTTGACAGCCTGATTAAGTTATACAGTCATATCATTTTGAGTTACACTATGTATGCACTAATATCTCATGCTATTAATTGCTTAACCTTTCTACACCGGGAATCCAAATAATTTCTCAAATCAAGAGATGACTGGAAAGTTAAACTGGGTTTGTTTGGGGATTTTGGCTTCTTTTTTTTTTTTTTTTTTTTTTTTTTTATCTTCAAAAGAAATAATGCAAAATCAATTTTCCACTTAAAACAATGGCATATAATGCAGAAGAAAGAAAAATATCATGTTGAAAGTACTTCAGATCTTTCCCACACATATACAATATTTCTGCTATGTAGCTGCTCCAGAGCTTTCAATTAGTACTACAGCAACCAGTCCATCTGAATTTACTATAATTTGAAGAGTTTTAAATGAAATGTATATGAGTTATAAACAAAGAGATCGCAGAAGATGCAGACTGGGTGTAGAGAATACTATTTCTGTCACTTTATTGACATACATAGATGCATGAGTTAGCTTTCATTTTTGTAGGAACTGTTCAGGAACATCAGAATAATCTATATAACATTATTACTTAGCTGTTTTAAATATATTCTGATATTTTGAATATGAACTTCATGGTAAACCTTGATATGTGCTACCTGGGTAACTTTTTTCCATTTAGCAGCATATCATATGATAATGTTGGGTTGATGGTTGGACTTGATGATCTTAGAGGTCTTTTCCAACCATAATGATTCTAGAATTCTATGATCAAGAAGCTAAAGGACAAATTAACATAACAGCAATACAGGAGGGATTATCTATTGTATAATTATTGCAAACTCCAAGTTACAGAACTATTCTAAAAGCACATTTTAGTGACTAACTGCTAAATAGAAAAGCCACAGCTCTGACTGTGGGCTGCAGCTCTTGGCTATTGTTTAACCACATAAAACCTGACATATACAAATCTGAGCTTAACGACAGCAACAGAAGTTTTATTCGTTACCCGCTATCTACTAAACAAACAAAACTCTTAGCCATATCAAGCTAAGCTAGCACTAAAATACTAGGGTTTCGGATTTCTTACTACTCCCTTATAGTTCCCAGTCAGGCTCCAGTTTCCTAAGAAGAATCATCAGCCCACTGCATTAGTGACCTTTACCCTGACCTCCACAGCACAAGTTTCCTTGTACCAAGGGACAAATGAGAACCTATCAACTTTCTTGCTCCCCTTTTCTGCTTTATTTCCAATATAAGAAAGATTTTCTCAGCTGAAGTCCTCACTAGATTTAGACGGAACACCCTTATGTGTTTCTCTGGACACATGTATTTTCTCACTGTTTCCTTCTTCTTCTGAGGCTAGACATTACGTTTATCACATGCTGACCTTTCTGCAAACAGTTCAGGGTTAACATTATCCAATTCTAATTCTGAAAAAAAATGCTTTACCTGAGAGAGAAACAGCAACAGACCCAGAACTTTCTTGTTTATCCCACTAGTTCCCAGTTTTCCAGCATTTTTTTTTTTTTCCCCGTAAGATGAAAAATTTCAGACGTTATAGTAAAACTAACATACTATGAGGAATATGGGATCATAGAAATGAAATATGATGTAGTGAGGTGTACACACTGCTACTCACTGCACTTTTATTGCTGCATCCATCAGTTCCTATTAAAATCCCTTGACAGAAAAGTCATCTATTTAAAATGTAACTTTATAAAGCATTTTCTGAAGCAGATCTACAGCTGGTATAAATCAAGGTATCTCCATTCATTTAAGCTGAAGATCTAGATGTATGTTGGTAAATATGACTCCTCTAGCTAAGTCTCTATGAATATTTTAAAATATAGAGTATGTTCTGATTTATCTTAAATAAGTAGAAAACATATGCAAGACAAATATATTTTCAGTAGCAGTCTTGAACTCTCTAGAGTACAAACAAACAGGAAAGAAATACGAAAGACAATTTAAATGCTTACATATGCTTGATTGATGCTATTATTTATCAAATGGCCTCATGGTGTATCTGGTTTTATTTTTGATTTCATGTTTAATCAGGAATTTTACCACAAGCTTTTCCTTGTTAATATAGTATTGCACACCAGTTCACGTAGGGATGATCTCACTTTCAAAACTATCAGAATAGTTCATGACTGAGAACCTTAAATCTATGGATATGTGTCAAAGTTAGAATGGTATGCTAAATTAAAACTATTCTAAGTTGTGTATTACAGAGCTTAGATTCAAAATGACATCTTATACCTAGCATTTAATTTTATTTGAAATTCAATTGTTTTAACACTTTGCTCAATAAAGTCAAAGGTTGCACTTTTTTAGATCTTCATATTTAATCTTCAGATCTTGTTATCTTTCACCTCCCCAAGGTCATATATTCATCTGATGTATTGCTCATTCATTAAATAGCAGTCATTACTTCAATCAGGAATCAGATAAGCACTTAAAGGATTTTTTTTCTCTTATCTTATTATGCTGAATCCTGAAATTTATTGATAAATACCTAGAAAATAGGTTGAAATATGCAAAAAAAATATTTACCATTTTATTCAAAATATATGTCAGTGCATGAGTCTGGTTTTCACAAAAGGTGCAAAAATATGTTTGTGAGAAATTTTGTAAATTTAAACTTAATCAGGTGTTCTTATACAAAGCTGTATCAGGATCAGACAAATCCTGTGCAGTGAATATCTTTTTTTTCAGCACACTACATCCTTTTTTTCTTTTTTCTTTTTTTTTTTTTATTCAGAGACATTTATAGATTCATTTAGGTAAATAAAGTCTAAAAAAATGTTACAGAACTCGAAATTATGTAAAATAATTCCCCTGAACTTGCAATCATTATGTATTCTTATATAGTTATATTTCAGCATAGATGTATAACAAATATATCTATCAAACAAAAGTTTGTGATACCTGTTGCACAGTATTCTGATATTTTTAAAAGGCTATTGTAAGTTTTTTTTAAATTTGAGGATCACATCTATGCATTTCCCAGAAGAAAGGAATGTTTTTTCTCATTTATTTAATGGAATGTTTTGAAGAACCTTGAGGTTCTCAAGATAAGATAATGAAAGTGATTTCTACAAGAAAGTACTGGGAAGTACTGCAATTTAAGGATTCACCAGTCACTCAAAAGAGGAAAGGAAAACAATAACACTTCCATTACAAAAGAAATTTTTGCAACTTCGAATAGGAATGTTATTCATTTGTTATTGGCTTGGATCCACATTGAGGAAAATATTTCCTTTTGTTTTTTTCTCAGAATTTAGTTGCAGTTTAGGATTATTTAGTGTCTATGACATTTTACATCTGATTCTGGATTAGTTGCTTAATTTCATGATCAGTAGGTTCCAAACTATTCAGATTTACTTTCTTTTATGCTAAGGACTTACCTTCACTGAAGAGTTATGTTTAAGCTCTTCAATGGATTTTTCAAGTAGGATCCTGATGCCTTCTGAATGTGAAAAACCTGTTTATTATATGGGTGTCAATCACAAAAAACAACCCTAAAAGAACCCATAGGATTTACTTCTACTGAATTTGACTCATGCTTTCACTCTTACATGAATGGAGGTCACTGTCATATAGCAATAACTAAGATAAACCAATCCTGCATGTGCTATCCCACAGTCACCTAGATGGTTCTTAGCTATATCCATATAAAAAGTCATAAAGCACCTATGTGTTCATCTGTCTCAACAAATACAAATCCAGATTTAGATGGGGTCAATAACTCTTGGCAATAGATTTCTGAAAACATTCTGTTCATATTATATGAATATACTCCTATCTAAACATAATCTTCTCACACTACGGCCTAGATAGCGGTCTGTGAAGGAAAATACAGGTATTTCACTTCAGATGAGAGAATTGCTATCTTGCACTAAAGGCTGCAGTGTCCACTAACTCTGTTTGAAAACCATATATAAACATACTAGCTAGGTTTAGTTTCTGCTGAAATAACTATTAATAGATGCAGCTCTTGTCTAAGTATTGCTCATGTGTCTGAATTACTGCAATGCATATGGCGTTTGAACACATCTTGAAAAACTCATGCAAGTATCATATGCTTTGTACTTGTTGAGGAGAACAATGACTTATGACACACTGACCATTATTTCCAGTCATTTTCCTTTTCATTCCAACATTAAGTGAAAGTGTTAACCTTAGTATAGAAACTCATAAAGTTCTGAATGTCTCCTGTAACTTTGAAACAGTTTAAATCAGCTAAAAGTCTCAAAAATCATCAACATTCTTCAACTACTTCCTGTATTCCTGTGACTTGTTCCAAGTCATGATTTAATTGCTGTTCAATCACTACTTGTCACTTAAATGATTTCAGGTTTCTCTGTGAAAAGAAAGAAAAAAAAAGATGAAATTCAGATATTATTTTTTTTAGCAAACATATGATGCTAGGACTGAACTCACAAACAAGTTAGAACATACGTTGTTTACAGTGTACATATGTGCTTTTCTAAAAATTAATCATTCTTCACAGTCTTTCAAAAACTTACTATTAAGATCAATAAGAAATAAAAGTAACTGGAGTAATTCTACTGACATGCTTGAAGCAATGAAACAGAGATTACTCGGAGACACAGGATTAGAACAAGAAAGCAAACACAGGATAAGGAAATAAGAAGAAGTAGCATAGCTATGTAATAGAACATTATGCAAGTCAGAAAATTCATTAGCCATGAATAGCCCACCTAGTATACCTGTATAAGATGAAATATAGACTTTTATAAAAATCTGAAAGAAACTATGAATATGAGACTGTCATATAGATCACTCAGTTTTACTAGTTCAGTGGAAATAATTGAGGAAAGTAGTGGTTAGCTTTTTTTTGACTTTTCATATAAAATGTGAAAGTAATTTACTTTCTGAATTCATCTCTGTATATTAAAATTGCAGTGAGTTCATCCAGAATGTGTTAAATTCAGTATCCTTTCTTTCTTTTTTTTTTTTTTTTTTTTTTTTT
>JANVCC010000018.1:44964356-45007559 GCA_025345505.1 Todiramphus chloris collaris | reverse complement strand
AAGAAAGAAAGAAAGAAAGAAAGAAAGAAAGAAAGAAAGAAAGAAAGGAAGGAAGGAAGGAAGGAAGGGATGGGGGGGAGGAAGAGAGAGGGGAGGAGGAGGGGAGGTTGGAGAGAGTCACACTAACTTTCCAACTAACAATAAAAAAAAAATTAGCAACATTATCACAGAATCACAGAATGTTAGGGGTTGAAAGAAACCACTGGAGACCATTAAAGCAGATTCACCTAGAGCAAGTTGTACATAAATGCATCCAGGAGAGTTTTGGAAGTCTCCAGATCAGGAGACTCTACAACCTCTCTGGGCAACCTGTTCCAGCACACTGTCACACTTAAAGTAAAGAGATTTTTCCTTACGCTTGAATAGAACTTCCTCCTGTTCTAGTTTATACCTCTTGTCCCTTGTCCTGTCACAGGGCACCACTGAAAGGAGGCTGGCCCCATCCTCTTGACACCCACCCATACATTATTTATAAACATTAATAAGATCCCCTCTCAGTCTTCTCCATGTTAAATAGCACCAGGTCTCTCAGCCTTTTCTCTTAAGAGCTATAATGATCTTCCATCTTTGACTACTAAACAAGGGACTTCTTGTTGCAGGGTGTTAGGCTTCAGAAAAAGCACACTTGAAACTTTTCAAGTATGTAGGCACCTAACATTGCAAAATATTGTTTAAGAACAATGCTGAGAAATAATTATATTAAAAATTGTTATATCAGTAACTATGTCTGAAATTATAAAGACATGAAAACAGGTAAAAAACCTGTCACTAAACAGTCGACAAACCCACTCCCACTTAAGCTGCAGCTGAACATTTTTCCTTATATATCACAATATAGGAGGTTTTTAATTAAAAATATTTTAAATTAAATATTTAAAATATTTTAGTTATCTTTGCCTCTAATTTACAATACAGACTTACTCAGCAGGCCACAATCTTTCCTGAAGACAGTACGAAAGATTTAAGAGGTATAAGAGGTTGTGATTTTTTTTTGTTGTTGTTGTTTGCTTGGGTTTTTTTTGTTTGGTTTTTTTTTAATTATTTTTTTGCTTAGCTTAAGCTTGTGGTTTCACAAGCTTACGAATCAGTGATAAAGCATTTATTTATAACACTGAAGCTTTGGGTTTGAAGAATCCAAGGATAAGAATTCTTTTTGTTTGCTTTGTTCTAAACCAAAGCACACATTAGGTGATAAATAACCACTAATAGACACTGAAGAGTATGTATTTTAGAAGAGAATTTTAAAGAAATATGTCAGAAATCAAACTCAATCAGTGCCTTTTCATGAATGCACTTTTCAAGTGTGTGTCTAGGGTGCCCAGCACAGAAGATAGAGATAAATTACTTAAGGGCTTTTGATTAAGGAGTTTTGATAAGGACGTTAGAAAGCTGTAAATCCCCTAAGCTCATTTTATTTGATTGCTTAGCTGAGGAACTGTGGTGCATGTGGTTCTGTAAATATGTGTCTCTGAATTACACCAGGGATCCCTTACTTAAGTTCCAGATATTTAATCTGTCTGAATTTCCATTTTAGCCCTGAAGCTCTTCCAAATATAATGCCAAAAACTGTATTATCTTATCCTTTTTTTTTCTTAATATGAAATTCCATATTTTTTCATTAATTTTCTTGAATGCGAAGAAGAAATAAAATGCTTATATATTTTCAGCTTTTGTATGGGACTTTAAAGAAGACAAAATAGTTTTCTGTATCTGCAAGAGCAGCTTTAAATCCTTTTAAAAGAAACAGTCTACTTTCTTAAAAGAATAACTAGATCTGATTAGACGATTTGGCTTCCAAAGATGTTCTGGATATAACATTGCTTGAGTATGGAATTAGCACTGAGTACTATGTTGTTGTGCAGGCAAAGTTAGGTGACATGATTAATGTTACTTGTGTGAAATGGGGTGAGTATTTCCTAAAAATTGTTTCCTAAAAAGGACATTTTTAAAAATACAGACTAAAGATTTTGTATTTTGGGAAGAAGAAACTCAAAGATCAGAAAAAAACCTCTCACTTTCAGGGCCAAGAAACATTTTTTACCCTTTGCTTTTAATTTTTTATTGTAGCTTATCAGTTGGGGTTAGTCAGAGGTTAAATAGTTTGTGACTTCAGTCTGCCTATAACCTCATGCAGGCAACATTAATCAGATACACGAGATGGACACAAAATAGACATTTTTATAGTAACAAGTAATAAAGACTGCCTTAAAAAAATTAATTCTACACACTCTCAGTGTGTTACACAGCATACATAGATACCTCAAGTGGGTTTGGTTCACAGGACAAGACATTAGCTGTTCTTTAAAAGTAGACAGCATTCAGAGAGACTGTTTTGCCCTTGTAATTCTTTTTAAACATATGTCTGTCATGGTTTAATCCCAGATGGCAACTAAGCACCACAGCACCATTTTCTCACTCCCCCCTGGTGGGATGGGGGAGAGAATCAGAAGAGTAAAAGTGAGGAAACTCGTGGGCTGAGACAAAGACAGTTAGGGAGAGTTTAATAAGTAAAGCAAAGGCCACACATGAAAGCAAAGCAGACCAAGGAATTCGTTCACTACTTCCCATCAATACGCAGGTGTTCAACCATCTCCAAGAAAGCCAGGGTCTATCATGTGTCTAATGGTTACTCGGAAAGAGAAACACCCACCATCGCTTTGAACATCCCCCCACTTCCTTCTGTTTCCCTGAGCTGTGTATGTTGAGCATGATGTCATACAGTATGGAATATCCCTTTGTTCAGTTGGGGTCATTTGTCCTGGCTGTATCTCCTTCTAATTTCTTGTGCACCCCCAGGCTACTCACTGGCAGGGTGGTGTGAGAAGCAGAAAAGTCCTTGACTCTGTGTGAGCCCTGGTTAGCAATAACTAAAACATCCCTGAATTATCAACACTGTTTCCATTACAAATCCAAAACATAGCCCATACCAGCTACTATGAAGGATATTACTCCAAACAAAACCAGCACATTTTTCCTTTCCCTTGGTACATTAATTAATGCTTAGGGTAATCCCCGTGACAAAATTGTTTTAGTGAATAAAAGGAACTGGCATTTGCAAAGATCTCAGTTAGAAAACTAGTGATTAGAAGTCAAATATACTGTCCACAGTAATTAACTATTTTCAAATTTAAAAATCTGTAATTACTAAAACTGACAATAAAATTAATGGAAAGAACAGAAAATATCACTACTGTTTTTACACTCAGATATTTGATTAATGAAACTGCTTTCTTAAAATCTGAGAAAAAAGCTCAGAGTCTTAATTGATTATGGAGACCATAGATCCTAAAGACAATAAAATCTTTTAAATAGATATTTACATATGTTTTCAACATATAGTTTTGTAGCTTGGCTAAATTTGTCTCAATATTTGAAAGTCTTTTTTGGTTTTTTCTTTTTGGAAATTTATTTATTGACTGTGTGTTGATTTGCTTATTTTAGGAAAATAAGAATGTCCTACGATCTAAAAGTTTGTTTGCTGAAGGTTTGATACTTCATGCTATTAACAGCTGATAAAGGGTTGATCCTAATATTTGGCTTTGTCTCCGAGTCCCAGAAGGATCTTCACTGGTACAAGCCAAAGACTTCATTGTGATTTCCAGGTGTGACTTAAAAAAAAAACCCAACATAGAACGCCTTAGATTTAACCAAGTTTAAACATAGGTTTAATTTGTGGATGAGTCCCAACTCATCTTAATCTGAACCTCTAGATTTATATAGCTATGACAGAGGCTTAAATTGTTTGATTTCAGACTGAAAGCTGTTATTTTATTTCATTTTCATTCCTCAGACACCATTAAGTATATTTATGTTTGACCTACAATAACAAGAAGAGAGTGACTGACTGTGAGACAGTTAAGGTATGGATTAAAGAACAAATGCACATTAATTATGGAAGAAAAAGTTGGTGAATTTAGCTACATAAGATTAAAAATATTTCTGTTATGAGGGCAACATTACAAAGTATAGTATGCTTTATGCCAAAACTCACCTACTGAACTGATGGTGTAGTATCAGGAGTCTCTCACGTACATTGTTCAGTGATTGTTGTTATTGCTGTATCTAACAGTTGAACTAGATAGAGGTAATAACAAATGCAATGTCTATTTATTCAGAGTTTGACTTTAGATTATGGAACTGAAATAAAATCTATAAGACTAGAGGAATTATATGGGGTTTTTCCTATATAAAGTTAATGAGAATTCTTATTACATCCCTTGATACTCACATTTTCCCCTGATATTTAACATTCCATTTACAGGGAATGTAAAATTGAAAAGTAGTTATTTTATTAGATTTACTTATGGGCAGAACCTGAGCATTCTTATCAAAATTTTATTCTTCTTAATTTTATAATAAAGGTAACAGTGCTTACTTAAGGGTATAGATAATGCAACATGAACTGGTTATTCAGTGAATGAATCTCAGATATCATCCCTGAATTCTATTCTTTGTGGAAAAGCTGATGATAAAGTTTCTCATTATTAACTCTTTTTGTTTGTTTGGAGGTGGTTGTTTGTTTGTTTGGGTTTTTTTGTAGTTTTGTTTCTCCTTTCTCAAAGATGTGCATGAGTTCAATCAGAGATTCAAATTTTAAACTAGAGGGGATTCTCAGTCTTCTAGCCTGATCAGGCCTTAGAATTTCAAATCATTGACTTCAATGTGGAAGTTACTGACTGGCAAATGAAACAGCCTGTGTTATACAGATATCAGTATATCCTTTTTTGTCTTAAAAGGTTTTGAAAAAGTCAGAGAATATTGCTGTTGTTGTTAACACAATGTGAGTAGAATTTCAGTATTGTTATTATCATTATCATTATGTGTATTATCTGTCTTACATGGTAAACAGGAGAATTAATTGCATTCTGTAATGGTATGATCAATAGAAGAATGTGATAAAAAGACTACTTCTGGCCTAAGGAGATAATAGCCAGAATTGTTCTTGTTTTTCTTTTTCACTTTTTAATAATTGTATAGTGCCCCAAATTAATAAGGTGCATGAAATTCATAACAATTCTACAACACCAGGTAGGGATCCTTTTCAGGATATCCCCATAAAGTAAATCCACTTTTCTTTATTAGCATACACTGTACAGTAGGACTAGAAAACTAATAAATGTTCAGTGGTGTTGCACCAGCACTAAGGAAAGGTTAATGAGCTATTTGCTATTTTAACATTAATGAGGGACATATTGTAAGTCACATCAGCTCTAGATGAATTTGCACTTCATAATTTACTGTTATCTGGACCTTAATGTTACTGGTGCCATAATTTTTGTTAGTACAATTTTTCACTCTTTTTTTTTTTGGTTTTTTTTTTTTTTGTTTTGTTTTTTTTTTTTTTTTTTTCTTTATTTGGATCATATATGTATTAAAATTGTTTCTTAAAGCTTGATTTCAGGAATATTATCTGGGAAAGGTCATGAACACATTAATTCTATCTATAAAACTGTCACAGATATGTTGCTTAATGTTTTGAGTACAACTGTTTTGTTCTCTGTCTTCTGTTGTACTTAAGATTGCTAGAAAAATATATCTTAAGCTCCAAGGAAAAAACAGTTTATTGCTATTTTTCCTTCTTTCAGGAGGAATGCTATCTTTAACTCAGGTGTAACCTACAACTTTTTGTTGGCATATTAATAGAAAGACAAGTTGTACAACATGAAAAACTCTGTGCCTGAGCATACCTACCCTACACTTCTGGACTTGATATCAGAGGTCTTTTCCAGTCTCAGTGATTCTGTGTGATTCTCAGGGTGACACTTAAGGATACCAGTATATCTTTATATTAGAAACACATATAAAAGTTTGCTTGAGAAACAGTTCATCCCATTGTGGCACTTGAATTCTCTGTGTACTCAGATACAGCCTTGAAAAATACTGATGTTTTTATATGCACTGTTGAAAATATCGCCTATATCTACTTAGGAGTCTATTTCAGAGCTGCAATACCATCAAGAGACAACTGCACACTTGTTAACACTTTAGCATTGCCATTGATCTGGACTGTGACTAAGAAAATATCTAAATTTAAAGTAATTCATTGTAATTAAAATTTACTAAATTTAAAGTTTATTTAAAGTCCCTTCCCTTCCCTTCCCTTCCCTTCCCTTCCCTTCCCTTCCCTTCCCTCTTCTCTAGTGCCATCTGCATGGCATAAACAAAGCTATCATAGCATTACACTGATTGATGTATTACATGATCTTTTTCCTCCTCTAAAAATACTGCAAAGCACTCCTGCCCCATGTTCTGAATACCTAGTCCATTAAATATTATTCTTTTCCACAACAGGTAAAAATTTTCTTAGATTTTTTTTTTTTTTCTCCCTTTCTCTCCCATGGCTACTGCTTTCATAATCTCTTTTGCAAATCCTTTCTGTGTTTAGAATATAACCATATTTATGTCTGTATAATAGTTAGGTCAAGGATACAGAAAAAGGACAGAGAGGTTAAAATGATTCACTCATGAGCACAACAACACAACTTGTGTCTAATTAACTGAATATTCTATAGGAAAATATTAGGGTCAAAATATTTTTGGTACATAGTCTTACCACTATTGTATTCTGTTCTGAGGTGGAGTTTTGTTTACTTCTTTGTCTGTATGTTTTCCAAATCCATGGTTATTTCAGTGAAACTGAATATTTGATTGAAAACACTTGGAGACTCAAATTAAAAATATGGGGTTTGGTTTAAAACCAACTATTCTTTTCAAAATTTAAATCCTAAAAATTGGAAAAAGACCCCACTAAAAAGTCTGAAATATTGGAACATTTAAAAGCTAGGAACATAGAAAGCTTAAAGTAATAACTGAATATATAGATAGAGATATGAATATGATATCTAAAATGAAAATCAAATATTTCAATTAGCCAGAAACATTTTTCCCTACAGCATTTCTGACAAATTTAGAAACAATCAGTCTTAGAAAGAGATGAGTTGGATTATTTAACTTTAGTTTTGCTTTCTCTATCAATAAAACCTGATATCTAGAACAAAATAAGATTTCACCTAACATTATATTTGCATTGTTTTTCTGAAAGGATTCAGAAGAGAAACAGACATTCAGATAAGACCGAGACATTAACTCAATCTATTAATTAATCTAGCAAAAAAGGACATGTGAAATGGCATCCAACAGTAGATGCTGTTTGATTGTTGTATTAATAAGAAAGCATCTCAGCAATGTTTGCATCATTTTTCGGTTGAAAATAGTTTATTTTCTCTGAACAAAAAGAAAAAGATATCAAATGTCTCTGTTTGAACTGGGAGCGGAGAGATGCAGCAACACACAAATTCAGCAAGAGAGAGCCCCTTTATTAATTTATAACCCAGTTTTATGTACACTAGCCCCATAAGGTGATTGGTCAGTGATCACCCATCTCCTAGGGTGATTGTCTAAAGTCCTACAACACCCATTTCAAAATATTTCTCCAATGTACAATAAACAGAACTTAACAAAACACAAGGTGTTGTTCCAGCTTGCAAAAACCATCCTACTGTTTCTCATAACTTACGTGAGAAAGGCAGGACTCTCATTGAATATTGTGAGAACCTGAGAAAATCCCTCTGCTAGCAGCTTTTCAGCATCCACATCAAATATAAGGAGTAATTTATGTGGTGGTTTCAAAAGTTTTTAAAGGTCTTTTTCTTCTTTTGTTTGCAATCATAGAAAAAAAAAGTAATTGAATCTTTTTGCTCCAATAATAGTATTAAGAGTATATTTATTTTTTAGATCAAAAGTAACTGAAGGATCTGGATCTGAATGCCCAAATTTTATAAAATCAAAATAGTAACTATTGAATAGGGCTGGTCATGCATGAAAGGACAATTTGGAATGTAAGGAGTCTTATAATCTAAATCACTTTTCACATGATATTATTAAAGGTCTCTTTAATAGTGTAATTTAATTTTATAGTATTTTCATTTGCATGCATTTAAATATTTTTAACATAATACCATTTCTTTGAAAATATTTTGTTTTGTTCCATTACCTCAAATAGTAGTCCTCTCTGACACAAATATTGGCTAAAGTAATGTTAACATTTTAGCCATATCTCTCTGGTAACAAAGATTGTCCCTAGTACCCTGAGATAAATAATTCATAAAAATAACTGAATAAAAACTTGGGATGACAACACCATGATTTGTTTTAGTTTTACAAAAATACTGCCTTGAATAATCTTAAATCTATGCAAGCATATTTAATGCATATACATTTACTTATTAATTGTCATACATTTTTAAGGTTCAGTTTATATATTTTGTGAAGTCTATTTCCCTACATATTCCTCCTGATACTGGTATGAAATGATGGTTGCACTACATCTGGGTTTCAGATTTATTCATTCCAGTACAGTTGCTTTTATAAACAGTCATATTTTACATATATGGATAATAATGCCTCTGATCTATATTTACTGTTTTTTTCTCTTTGGTTGTGTTTTTTTTTTGGGGTTGTTTTTTTTTTTTTTTTTGTGTTTTTTAAAAATAATTCCCCAAATGTCTTAACAAAGATGTTCTATTGAGAAGCAAGTTATGCTACAGTGGCATGACAGAAGGGTTTTGATTTTTTGGTTTATTTTTCCTGAAAACATTTAATTTAATTTAGTGATACTGAGTAGCTTATGGGATTAATATTTCTGAATTTAAATGTGTTTCATATCATGGACAGAAAAGCTATTCCTTAAATTTAATTTGATGACCTATCTAAAATACAAATTATAATCTCTATTAAATATACCGATGGAGGTACCTGTGGCTATTAAATGTTTCAGAATTTTAAAATTAATTTATCCTTACCTCACACATTACGTAAGAACTCATATATATTACTATCAGACCATTGGGGCCTTCAGAATGAGCAGTTGAAACCTAGGCATGAAACTTGTATGCATAAATCAAGAGGTAAATTTGGACTATTAAGAGCAATAGACTTAAGAAGCCATCTACAGTGTCTCATTTCAGTGTTTCCATCATTATTTGTTGTCTTCATCGAAATTCTATCTTGTTCTAACATAGATGAGGTTGAAGTTTTATATGTAGAGCAACACTATCCATTCTATCTGATACAATACGTATAGCATGCCATATGCCATATATATACTTTGTTGATACAAGGGCAAATAGGGAGAAGAAAATAATTGTCTTCTTTATATTGTCTATGCTTAGTCCCCTAAGTGAATAGTCCAAGATCCCACAGGAGGTTCTTCAGGAGAAAATGTATCTAAATGTGAGCTTTTGAATTTCTAGACCTAATATCCTCAAAACATTGGATACTATATTCCATGGTTCAGAAACATTGTGATGTTACCATTTAGTGATGCAGCACTAATCAGTACCTTTTGGAAATACATAGGACCATGACCAAAATGTTATCCATAAGATCATGCTTGATATCCACTAATATGCTTAGAAACCTGACAAAAAATATATGCCATGTGAGACAGCTAAGATTTGGAACTCTTACTGGTTGCCACAGATGCCCAGTACTTTTACATTATCAACCTTGATACAGATTTTTTTAAATTTAATAAGAAGAAAAAAAAAAAAAAAAAGAAAAAGAGAAAAAGAAAGAGAAAAAAGAAAAAGAATAAAAAACAACCTGGGCCTGATTCATAAATTTAACAATATATAATCATAAAAAGAAATAAATCTTTACACTGGAAAGAATTATCTCATGTTCTGAAGCCTTTTAAAGATGTGCAACCAGACTTTTCTCTATGTGAAGACGATTAATGTGTCAGGTGTGAAATCTATTCACTACAGAAAATGTCAGTGCATCATTTCACTACTCAGAAGTTAAAGCTCTTTGTAAGACTTTACTGTTATACTGAGTATTATTCACTCCAGATAACAAGGGAAGTAGACATTAAATTGTATTATCCTGTTCAAAGTAATTGTTACTAAGGAAATAAAAAGCCATAGGAACATAGGATTGTTATAATGGATCAGACCAGTAGTTTATCTAGCCAAATACCTTAACTTTGACAGAGACTAAGATAGTAAAAGATACTCCTTAGCAGATGATAATTGAACAATGCTGCCCACAGGAGAAATTTAATACCTTTCTCATTGAAGTCTGGCATATACTTAAAGTTATTTATTACAATAAAATACAAAAATCCTAAAGCTTTTTTCTCTTTCTATATCAAAAGAAATGTAAATGGGTTTTTAATAGTTTTTATATATATAGCCATCATTATTATTTCATATGTATATTATTCTATCACTCAGAGAGCAGTGCCTGGATTATGATCACATTTCAAGATACACTTCTCTACATTTTTATGGTCTCATTTTTACTTTTCATCTTTTGCAATACCTAACAAGCTATTGCTGCTAAGCATATTTCAGGTGTATTGTCAAGTGCTTCATAGTTTTACTTAAACTGCAAAAAAAAAATTATTCTCCCCAGACATTTTCTAAGGTCCCAATACCAAACAGAAGTGTGATTTGAGCCACTCCTTCCTAGAAAACTAATCAGTTTTCCTTCACACTGAATACAGGGCACAATAGCATAAGGGCTGGTACTGTCTATGGTACAGAGTACAGAAATGAGAAAAAGCTAAGCTGAGCTATGGACTTGAGCTGGAGAACAGTTCTTCCTGTAAATAGATCCTGAAATAGATCATATGTAGATATTTGACACACCTGTTACATAGTTTATTTTATTTTTATGTTATGAACCTTATTAAAATCTCTTATTAGTGAGAACTCCATATACTCTGAAAGCAATGTGCAAAAGGATACAGTTTGAAGCTGTGATGTGGGCAGTCATAAAGGCAATGTGCTTAGAAGAAGAACTACCGAAGAGAAGAAAATGACTCCTGAAAAATACTGACAGAGAACATGTCTGCCAGTCTGAGAAGTGTGAGCCTGGGAACTAGGCCTGGGAACTAGAAGTATCCTTGAGAAGGGCAACTATCATCTTTGAAGTACAGTTGGGTACCTAGAAACTAGAGACATCCTGAGATGAGTGCAAGAACAAGGAAGTACAATGATAACTTATCATCTGAAAAGGTGAAAAATTGTTTGGAAAAAGGTGAAAACTTCCTCAGAAAGTAAGAACTGGTAACTGCCATTAGCTATTCCAGCTGTAAGAATAGGAAAATACAAAAGAACAGAAAAAACTAAAATCAGCTATTGGTGAAAAATAGAAATTAACAGCACCTATTAAACACCTATTGGCTGCTCGAAGTGGTGATATCCTATGTCCTACAATACAGAAATTACTTAATTTTTATCCAAATTGAAGCTTTTCTCTAAGAACTTCCCATGTTACACATACTTTCTAATTCCTATTGTGTCTTGGGACAGTGACAAAACCCAGTGCAGCAGAGAGCGGCATAAGAAGGATTAACATTGCTTAAAACACGGTAACAAGGTACAAAATGTACAACATTATGAACAATTTACATTCACTGGAAGTTTGTTGCAGAACAGATTTTATGCAGAAGTTTGAACACATCTGATCTTTCTTAGTTTTGCAGTCATGCCAATACTCAGAAAATTAAATGTGAGATACTGCCTCAGTAACAGAATCATATTTGAAAAAGAAGCAGACACAAACTGAAGCTGGTCTTTGTGATTTTTTTTGTGATATTTCACATTAAACTTCTTAATGTGCTCATGCTGAAGCATAGATATAGGCACTTCTTCAGAAAATGCTTTTCTTTCATCTGTTCATAAACAAAAATCCTGTCAGCAGAACTCGAAGGTACAGATAAAGTCAGACCAAATTTTTTTTTTTTTTTAAATCTCTTTGTTGAGGAAAGGAGATTCTCTTCTGTCTCTTTCTCCTCTAGATCATTCAGGCACGCTTCTAACTGGAACATGTCAAACATCCTACAAAATTCCAAAAAGATCAGACGCATAATTTTAACAATGACAATGATAAAAACCACAAAAGAATCTTTTCTAAACCAGACAATTAGACTTTCTTAGATACAGGGTGAAAATTTGTGAAGATATGATTGCTATCCAATGATCATTTACATGAAAAATTGGAAAAATAAAGGTAGTTCATAGGGTGTTTGAGATTTTTTTCTGAAGATTACGAGAACAAGCAGACTAAGTGTAACAATAATTACCCTTGAAAGATCACCAAGTCTCCAGAAAATTACATTGTGTATGCAAGACTAAATGTACATCAGTTTCAATCGAAAATTTGTGGCCAAAATGTACTGTACCAAAAAGCTTTAAATATGCAAAAACAATCTTAGCAAAAGTTACATGGAGGGAAATTCCAGAAGACTAAGCAATAACAAGGAAACTGGGACATTCTGCTGCTAACCATGTTGTGTTTATCTTTAGAAATACAACAGGGAGAAAACGAAGAACAAAATTCAGCTTCAAAGATACACCAGAATGCACAACAGCTGGACTGTGAATGTGCAACATGGACTGGGAGTGAAGAAAAGTGAAGAGGAAATCAAAAAGCTGTGGATTTTGCACTGTTACTCATTTATCTTTCTAAAAGTTTTAAGATGGAGAGTTCCTTTAACCAAAATATTTCTTTTCCTTTTCCACCTTTACTAATATTTCGTATGTTTTCCATCTGAAGTGGTCCAGTAGAAAAAGAAATACTTTGAACTTGTGGACTCATTGACAGTCTTTGAATTCAATAGGAGTTTTTCCTTTTACATCAGTGAGAAAAGACTCATGGATCAGAGTTATGATAACTGCTGTTTTGAAGCATCTGTAAACAAATATTGATCAATCTAAATACTAATAAAACTTTTTTTCAATATTGTTAGTGGTTTTTCTCATGGAGACATTTCCTATGCAACATTTTTGCAAAACAACTGACCATTTTTCCTCAAACTGCATTTTTCCACTATTATGCTTTTTGACTATACCTTTTCATCACTTGCTCAACTGTAAATGTGTCACTCATTACAATAAATGTTATTGCTTGAAGCAGCACACATTAGAAACTTAACAATAAAAGTGTTTCATCATTTATCACTCCATTTGTACTCATTGTAATTTTTACTGCACTACATAGAACATTTCACTTTATAGCTTCTTTATACATCGTTTGCATTTTTAAAATTTGTATTTGTTTAAGATTCCACAGTAGCTCATGAAGGCCTTGCTAATATTCAGTATGTTTAGCTTTCTGTTTCTAGAAATGGTTGATTAAGGATTTAGAAGAGGTAAAATAAATATTAAAAACTAAATACTACAAAACATTAAGGATAACATTATTTAATTACACATGTCAGTCTAATTATACTCTTGTGATTAAGAGAGCTAGAGGGTTTTGGTGCCAGAATTTTTTATTATTGTCTGTATTTTTCAATCTAGGAGAAAAAACCCCAAAGTACTTTGAAAAAATAAATATTAAAATTAATGGTGCAGAATCAGAGATGGAAAAAAAAAATATTGGGATATAAGAACATTCTCACAGAATCACAGAACGTTAAGGCTTAGAAGGGACCTCGAGAGATTATCTAGTCCAACCCCCTTCTGAAGCAGGACCACCTAGATCAGGTCACATAGAAACATGTCCAGGCAGGTTTTAAATGTCTCCAGAGAAGGAGACTCCACAATCTGTCTGGACAGCCTGTTTCAGTGCTCTGTCACCCTCACAGTGAAAACATTTTCTTTATGTTTCTGAGGAACCTCTTATGCTCCAACTTGCACCCATTGCCCCTTGTCTTGTCATTGGACATAACAGAGAAGAGACTGGCTCCATCCTCCTGACACTCACCCTTCAGGTATTTATAAACATTAAGGAGGTCACCCCTCAGTCTCCTCTTCTCCAAGCTAAAGAGACCCAGCTTCCTCAGCCTTTCATCATAATGGAGATGCTCCACACCCTTAATTATCTTTGTGGCTCTGTGCTGGGCTCTTTCAAGCAATTCCTTGTCCTTCCTCAACTGAGGGGCCCAGAACTGAACACAATATTCCAGCTGCGGGCTCACTAGGGCAGAGTAGAGGGGGAGGAGAACCTCTCTCGACTTACTAACCACACCCCTTCTACTCCACTCCAGGAAGCCATTGGCCTTCCTGGCCATGAGGGCACATTGCTGGCTTATGGTCATCCTGCTGTCCAGCAGGACCCCCAGGTCCCTTTCCCCTATGCTACTCTCTAACAACTCAATGACCAACCTGCACTGGTACCTGGGGTTATTCTTTCCCAGATGCAAGACTACACTTGCCCTTGTATTTCATTCAATTTCTCCCCACACCACTCTCCATCCTGTCCAGGTCTCACTGAATGGCAGCACAGCCTTCTGGTGTGTCAGCCACTCCTCCCAGTTTTGTATCATCAGTACACTTGCTGACAGTGCACTCTGTTCCCTCATCCAGGTCATTGATGAATATATTGAATAGTACTGTCCCCAGTACCGACCCCTGAGAAACTCCATTAGATACAGGCCTCCAAGTAGATTCTGCCTCATTGACCACAACTCTCTGACTTCTTCCCTTCAACCAGTTGTAATCCACCTCACTACCTGATCATCCAGACCACACTTTCTCAGTTCAGCTGTGCGGATGCTGTAGGAGACGGTGTCAAATGCTTTACTGAAATCAGGATAAACCACATCCACTGAACTACCATTTTCTACCCACCTGGTTGTTTATTCATAGAAGGCTCTCAGGTTGGTCAAACATGACTTCCCCTTGGTAAAACCATGTTCACTGCTCCTGATGACCCCCTTGTCCTTGATATACCTAGAGACAGTGCCAAGGATAAGTTGTTCTATCACCTTTCTGGGGATGGAAGTGACCTCTCCTGTTCTCCATGACTTACTAAAGATGATGGAGAGTGGTATAGCAATGACTTCCACCAGCTCCCTCAGAACTCACAGGTGCATCCAGATTGCTCAATTAATCCTTAACCCAGTCCTCATCAACCAAGGAAGTCTCCTTCTCTGTCCTGACTTCATATGGGGCCTCAGGTGTCAGGGGTTCCTGAGGACAGTCTCCAGCAGTATAGACAGAGGCAAAGAAGGCATTCAGTAACTCCGCCTTCTCTGTATCCTCTGTCACCAGGGCACCTGCCCCATTCAACAGTGGGCCTACATTGCCCCTAATGTTAGTTTTGTCTGCAGTGTATTTGAAGAAGCCCTTTCTTTTGTCCTTGACCTCCCTTGCAAGGTTTAACTCCAAGGAGGCCTTAGCTTTCCTAGTTACCTTCCTACATCCTCTGACAACAGCCTTATATTCATCCCAAGTGGCCATCCCCTCCTTCCCTCAGCTAAAGACTCTCTTCTGCCACTTGAGTTTGCCCATCAGTTCTCTGTTTAACCATGTGGGTCTACTGGCTCCCTTTCTTGATTTACTACCTGCTGGGATGCTCTGATCTTGAACCTTGAAAAAGTGTTCCTTGAATATAAGCCAACTATCTTGGGCCCCTTTACTGCCTAGTACCCTGTCCCATGGGATTTCCCCTAGAAAGATCTTCAAAAGGTCAAAGTTGTCCCTGCTGAAGTCCAGGACTGTGATTCTGCTTGGTATTCTGTTCCTACCTCGCAAGATCCTGAACTCCACCATCTCATGGTTGCTACAACTAAGGCTGCCCTCAACATTCACCACTTCAACCAGACCCTGCTTGTTAGTGAGTATAAGATCCAGCAGTGCTCCCCTCCTAGTTGGGTCATCCACCATATGCATAAGGAATTTATCAATGCACTGGAGGTCTGTGAATGGCTGGCCGTGTAGGCCTTCCAGCAAATATCTGGGTAGCTAAAATCCCCCATGAGAACCAGGGTCTGTGATTGTGAGGCTGCTATCAGCTGCCTGTAGAAGGCCTCATCAGCTTCCTCATCCTGATCAGGTAGCCTGTAATAGACACCCAAAGCAGCATTAAACATGCAAGCCTGCCCCTTAATTCTTACTCACAAACTCTCAACTCACCCCTCATCCTCTCCTAGACAGAACTCGATTCATTCTAGTTGCTCTCTCACATAAAGAGCATCTCCACCACCTCTCCTTGTTTGCCTGTCTTTCCTCAAAAGGACATAGTCATTCATGACCATGTTCCAGTCATGTGAGCTGTCTCACCACATCTCTATAATTGCCACCAGATCATAACCCCTTGCCTGAATATAGATTTTCAGCTCTTCCTGTTTATTCCTCATGCTGCATGCATTGGTGTACAGGCCTTTCAGGGAGTGAGCTGAGCACACCAATTTCACCCTAGAAGGATGGGAGACTTTATTCCCTGTGCTGCGTGCTTTGGTGTGCAGGCACAAAGGAACACATAAGAAACATATGGAACATGAAAAAGAGTGGTAAGGAAATGCAGGAAAGACATGTGATACACTTATATAAAATAATAAGTACAGTAGAAAAAGTAGCTGGGAATTCTAGTCTCCCTTCGAGAATCTCCCTCTCTAATACCACATAAATAAAAGAATAATTAACAAAATTACATTGATTCCAAACAGTTGTAAGGAATCACTTTTACCACATCAGGAATAATAGTATTACAAAACTGATTTCTTACAGGATACTTCTGATGTCACAAATTCTGTAAGTTGGAAGAAAGTGATTGCCTTATACATGGATGCCTTTGGTAAATGGAATGACAACAGCTACTGCTAAAATCAATTTTTGGAAAAGAGTTTAGACTTCATTCTTTCAGTATTATACTAATCTCTAAATATAAATTTCAAGAGGTGTCCATATGTTGAAACAGATTATTGAATATCTGCTAGTGTCTGTTTTTCCCCTTGAAGGCAGGAGACAGGATGTCTGGTGGGGTTTTACTAATCTTTGAACAAGCAACAACAATAAATGGGTAGTTGTATAGTAGGGACATACCGTGAAATTCGCAACCTTGTAGATATTGTTTATCTCCAGGAACAGGACAATAAGACATCTTGAGGAACCCGAGCATGCTGAACAGAAAGAACTGGTTTTGTGTCAAGAATAAGGATTTTAGGCTTTAGGTCACTAAAAGAACATGGTGATGAAGAAGAGAAGATGAAGTAAATGACCACCAGAGGTCACGAAAGACCACTGAGGAGAGAAAAGACCCTAACCCTAATTTTATTAAGCATGCTAGGAGTATGTAAATAAATTCCAGGAACCCATTAGCATAAGTCTGCTTTTTCTAAGAAACATAATGAATATGTGTGTTTAGCCAGCATATAAACTATGTACCTAGCTCGCATCAGTACACACATTCAGAGGAGTGATCCCCTGTGTGTCCGGCGCTGCAAAATAAAGAATGCCTGCTTAATAATTTCTGTTATTCAGTTTTTCACTGTGTCACCCTTAAACTCTAAATGTGGGTACTAGCTTTTGTCATTCATCAGTCTACATGTATCCAGTTTTTCTCTACTTTGGGGCGTAATATTAAATGGTATCTCCTAGTTTATCTCCAGTTTTTCATGAACTATGTGTACTGTTTTGTTAAAAGAGCAGAACTAATCATAAGGATTGAAGGTGTGTTGTGTTGTTTGCCTTGTCCTGGCCCCTGCACACTGTATGGTGCAGAGGGAGGGAAGAGCGTCTAAAAGCAGATGGGTAGGTTTATCTGGAGAAAAAATATTATGGGAATATTAGATGGGAAAATAAAAATGGGAAACAATGTTATTTGAGACTTCACCTCTAATACAATGTTCAGTTTGGGGGTCCTCGCTACAAGAAGGGCATTGAGGTGCTGGAGCATGTCCAAAGAGGGACAATGAAGCTGATGAAGGCTCTACAGAACAAGACCTGTGAGGAGCAGCTGAGGGAACCAGGGTTGTTTAGTCTGGAGAATAGGAGGCTTAGAAGAGACCTTATTACTCTGTACAACTACCTGAAAGGAGGTTGTAGTAAGATGGGTGTTGGTCTCTTCTCACAAGTAACAAGTGTTAGGCCAAGAGGAAATGGATTCAATTGCACCAGGAGAGGTTTAGATTGGACATTAGGAAAACTTTCTTCTCTGAAAGGGTTATCAAGTATTGGAACAGGCTTCTGTGGTAGTATTATGTTAATGGTTGGACTCCATGATCTTAAAGGTCTCTTCCAACATAAACAATTCTATGATTCTATGATATAAGAAGAATTCTAAAATATAGGAAAATCTGAGAAACTTCTGAGAAAGTATAGCTTCAAAATTATGGAAAAGTTCTTTCTTAGAAACATGGAGAGGTTGAAAAAAGTTTGTTACAACCAAGCAAGTCCTTGAAAGTGGTTGAATTGATCAATCCTAGAGGAAAAGAACAGCCCTATAAATGCTTTGTGTTCTGTCTAGACTGCTCACATTTAAAAGTTACACAAGGATCATATTGAGTCTCTGATAGTTTTGGGTCCCATCATATCTTTGATTGTACTTTTTCTTTGTATAATTTCTTTGATAGTCATTCAAAAATAAAATAAAATTAAAGGTAAAAAAAAAAAAAAAAAGGAAAAGTATCAGAATACTAAAATTAGAACATCTTAGTGCCAATCTTTACCATGGTTTTACTTTTGAAATCAAATGCATTACATATCTGAACTAGTCTCATGATCACCAGATGGTACCCTTCTTACAGTTAATTAGCTTAATATTAACTTGTTCTTCTCACCTTTCTTCTCCTTACAACAAAGAGTTACTTTCTTTTCCTGCTGGTTTAAAAAGTCACAATAATTGAAATTTCCCATTTTAGTGCCTTGTTTCTACTATCATCAAAATACTGAAGGTTATGCTTTTCTTTAGTCTGACTAGTGGAATAAGCAAAAGAATTACTCCTGAGGGCCCTGTAAATGTTAAAGGAAACATCTAAAAGAAGTGCTGTGAAATAAATGGTACCTCATTCTTCATCAAACCAAATTTGAAAGTTGAAGTTTTACCACCTTCCTAGCTGCAGCACTACCCACCTTCATCACTTCCAACATTATCCTAAAATCCCAAGACCAGCCCTTAAGCAGTATGTACTAATTCCCAAACACTCATCATGAAAGAAATGTTACAGATCTAATTCTAAATAGCCTTGACACCCTTGCTTGGTGTCTGAATAGCTGAAATAAGCAGGCAGGCTGCCAAATATTTCTCCAGAGTAGTTATTTCCCTTTCAGCTATATAATTTTAATTTACATGGAAATCATTGATACTTTAGAGTAGTACTTGTCCATCAAGCTTGTTTATATCCTATACCCCTAATGTACTGTAATAGAAGTCATTGATTGGTTGAACAAATGTAATTGACTCAAACAAAAGTTCAGATTGAGTGTCTCAAATTCCTTTGAACTGACTGAAGTCCATCCATTGGAGACAGATTCATGCCAATCAAAAATATATTCCAATGAACAGTACTCCACCGATTTCACATTATACTGTACTGAATAACATAGTCTGAGCTGTATGCAATAATATGCTTTTTTGTTTATTTGGATATGCATAGGATTGTAAATGTGTATGAATTTGAATACAAGGTAGTGGTGTTTTAAAAACATGCAGAATTTATTCAGTGTACATTACTAAGACTAATGTGTCAAATAAGCATCAGTTTTACAGTGACAAAATTTTGCTGTAAATTATTGCCCTTGTCCTTTTGTGCCTTTCTCACTTTTCTATTCCTCATTTAGATACTAAGATACAGGATTAAACTGATGAAATTCCCTGAACTAGGCATTCAACACTCCTTTTGTAATCAACAGAGAGAAATAAGCACCTTGGGACATAATGTATTTCACCCTGAAGTAGAAATCCATGATAGATCAGATTAATTGTTCTTTAAAAATCTGTCTTTCCCATCAACAGTAAAGAAGAAGACTATGGTAATAAGCATAGATGTCTGTATTACAGAAATCTAAAGTTAGATTATTCAATTCCTGTCTTGAATGCCTTCAGGAAGATGCTGAACTACTTCAGCTTCAACTGAATCTGCAGGAGCCAAGGAGCCCAGCTCCTCCTGAGAAGAGGGATTATATTCCATCTTAAAAAGAAGATATAGACATACTTTTCAGTTTCTTTCTGCCTTTATCTTGATGTCATGAAAAGAAAAGAATGTAGATTCTGCAAAGGAGAATGATGATTTTGTAAATTCTTTGTTGGCAGTGCTAGCGGTCATGCATGTGTCAGCACGGTAGCAACTGGGAAAAATCAGTAAAAGAGAACACTGTTCTCATGAACAAGAAGGTCAACCATGTTGATTTTCTCCTGACATAGTTAAGGAAAATATGCTCACACTTAGAAAATGTGTAGCATGTACTCTTATAACTAGTTTTAAACCACATCATTTAGCTCCATACATGTAAAACTAAAGTTCTTCTATCTCAAACATTTTATTTTTTTTCCTAGTTGATATTTTAGGTTACAGAAAGCCAATCTTACTGAATTCCAAACTTTACCAGGCGCAAGCATTCAATGGGTGGCATCTGTTTCAAATGTCTCAGTTATGGTTTCTTGACATCAATAATTCAGGAAATCTTTTTAATAGTTCACAAATTCTAAAGTCCGTTTATTTATAGGATGATAAATTAATATTTAAATATGAAAAACATCTTTGAAAAGCTGCAAGATTTTTGTAACTGTTGATTTTAGGGAATAAGGCTAATATATATTAAATCTCCCGTGTTTATTTCAGTTCTACTGAGTTCACCAGCAGTGATACTTGACAGGATAAACACAGGATGCATTGGTAGAAGGAAAAAAAAATGAACATACTTTGGCTGTTTATTCCATGTTTTTAAAAGCAAAATTGTGTCATTCAGGAAATCTCTTCTAGCTCTTCATTATGCTATGAATTCTTATTTCAAATTTCCTATATAATCCATATTTACATAACCTAATTTGAAAATATGTTGATGCTACAAAGATTATGCAGTTTAAAGCACTATTGTTGATTCACTATATTAAAATGTTGGAGAGAAAGATAAACTGTTGTAAAAGAAAATTCATATACAAAATTTCACAAGGACCAGGGACTCTTCTTTAATATTTAAATTTAAATTTTACATAAAATATTAATGAGTCAAGGACATGAAAACCTACTTAGATTTTTTTTTCCTCCCCACTGCAATAATCTCATCCTGCTGTGCAGGCAGGGTTCATTTTACTGAAAAGCTTGTTTTCGTGTTCCAGAGGCAGCAGCTAGAGCTGTGAACATTGTATTATCAGATGTCCTATTTCAGAACTTAGATGTGTCTAATGATGTCTGAAAATTTTAAATGTTTAATTTTAAAACAAAATACTTAAAATTCTCAAATAATATACTTTTTAACACTGCAAGAATTAACCCAGTCTAACCCATAACTCTGTTACAGTAAGCAGTCTCATCCAAAAACTTCCAGAGGCTTTCTGATATGGCTATGTAGAGTTTTAGTACTCCCAAGAGTGGACTAATGATCCAGTAACACATAATTAAAGTAATTTTCTTCCACTCCCTGATCATCTCAGTGTTTTTGTATGAGCTTAGGAAGGCCATATTAAGGAAAACAGACATAAACCCCATGAATTTAAAATGGGATTGTGTGGTTTGGTTTTTTTCCAGACTCTCGATCTATATACACACAAATATGTGTGTGTGTGTGTGTATACCTGTAAAAATCTTTGAGCTTAGATACTACAGGACAGACAGATCCTCTGAGGATTTTAAATACAGTCAAATACATCAGCTATTTTAAGTAATGTATTTCCCTTTTTGTTGACAATACGTGAAAAAGAGTAAAATGGTACTATGCATCTGTGTCTCTGAAGTATCAGTTATCAGATGGTAACAAAATGATTTGTAAATAATTTATATTTGTAACAACATATTTTTCAAGAAAGTAAGTAAAGTAATTATTCTCTCAAAAAGGTACAATTATCTATAGAGCTAGTCAAAGAATGGGAAAATATCAATGAATAATTCCCTCACAAAAAATATTAGAATTTATGGACAAAATAATTTATAGTGAATAATATAATCATATCTAACTTTAATAATTTAAATAATTTAATTCTATTGTATTTTTCAATTAGATTGTTTAATCAAAACTGTAATTTTCGGTATCAGTTATATCTGGTTTAGCTTTATTCTTCGTGATCATGATCTGAACAAAGTATTGGGGAAAATCATGTTAAAAACTGACTTCAGTATGTTTGTCTGGATGTAACAACTTGTCTTCCCATCAATCCCTGTTGTGGCTCCTGACAAAACCTGTTCAGCCAAATATCACTGAAGAACATACAAGCTTTCAGCAGGCATATGTTGATGCTGTCTTTGCTCTTCACTACTATTTCAATACACCTAATACAAGTGATGACTTAGAACAGCTCACAGTGTCATAGAAAATTAAAAAGGCTTTTGGCTCAAACAAATATGCAAATTAAACATAGTAGGGGCAGCAGAACAGTTCTTAAGGACACTACTAATAATACTAATATTTAGTTTTCACTCCAGTGTAAGTCAGGTCGCTTTACAGCTCTTGGGGGTATTACCATTCTTTAGAATAGTAATATTCTAAAAAAAGAAGTAGGGAACTTCTCTCATCTGCTTACAAGGTTCAAACTGAAATTACAGGAATTGATAAAGAAAAGGAATGCTGGAAATAAGAAAGTGGATAATTTATTGAAAATTATTAGTTTAGAAGACAGGTAGGGAAACAGGTAGCTGGCTTTCTCTACAATTATGTACTTTACAAAGCCAGGTACTTGTTTTCCCAAGCTGTTTTGAGGTCACTGTATATTATTTAATTCTAATGGCTGCAGAGTTAGATCTGTTGTTGCAGCATGTCTTACCAGTGTTCAGTGGATCTATGCCAAAAGTTATTTTCTGCAGATCAATTTCACTGACTTTAAAAATAAAGCTTGGAAGGTGGATTTCTATTTCCTTGTCTAATCACAGATATATAAAAGCTTAATCCTATGTGCTTTGGGTTTTTGGGTTTTTTGGGGTTTTTGTTTTTTTTTTTTTTTTTTAATATAACATTGTGACAGGTTTTGAATGGCGATAAGTGAAGAAAATCTACATGCTCTTAAAATTCAATGATATAACCAGACTTGAATAATTAATGTTGTGGAAATGGAGCTCCATTATTTTTTCTTTTAAGAAAATTAAAGTTTGTTAATAGTTTTCTGATAACCTAGAGAGGTAGGGAACTTATCTCATTTACTTACAAGATTCAATTTGAAATTAATTCCACAGAACAACTCAAGGGTGTTTAGATTTTTGCAGGAAAGGAGTTCTACCCATTCTCACTGCATCAGTCCTTCCAACTGCATTGCATAATTAACAACCCATGAAATGCATCTCCCAAAGAAGTTTCAGATACCTGCCTTTTCAGTGGATAGAGTAAAGGACACAAAGTTGAAATGAAACTGTTTGAGTGCCCTCAATAATTCAAAGACATTTAGTTTATACTTTGTATATGTCCTTTTATGTTGGTAAACATAGATGTTAATACACATTCAGTGAGTGAAAATAATAGGATCATAGAATTGTCAGGGTTGGAAGGGACCTTAAAGACCATCTAGTTCCAACCCACTGCCAATGTCAGGGACACCTCCCACTGGATCAGGTTGCTCAGAGCCCCATCCAGTCTGGTCTTAAAAAATTCCAAGGATGGGGCTTCCACCACATCTCTAGGCAACCTGTTCCAGTGTCTCGCCACCCTCATGGTGAAGAAATTCTTTCTAATGTCTAACCTGAATCAACCTATCTCTAGTTTTAATCCATTCCGTCTACTCCTGTCACTGCCTGACAGCCTAAAAAGTCCCTCCCCAGCTTTCTTGTAGGCACCCTTAAGATACTGAAAGGCCACAATAAGGTCTCCCCGGAGCCTTCTCTTTTCCAGACTGAACAACCCCAACTCTCTCAGTCTATCCTCATAGGAGAGGTGCTCCAGCCCTCTGATCATTCTCGTGGCCTTTCTCTGGACATGTTCCAGCACATGCATATCCTTTTTGTAATAGGGGCTCCAGAACTGGATGCGTACTCCAGGTGAGGTCTCACAAGAGTAGAGTAGAGGGGGAGAATCACCTCCCTTGACCTGCTGGACACGCTTCTCTTGATGCAGCCCAGGATATGATTGGCTTTCTGTGCAGCAAGAGCACACTGATGGTTCATGTTGAGCTTCTCATCCACCAGTACTCCCAAGTCCTTTTCTTCAGGTTTCTCTCAAGCCAGTCACTGCTCAGCCTATATTGGTGCTTGGGATTGCTCCGACCCAGATGGAGGACCTTGCATTTGTCCTTGTTGAACTTCATGAGGTTGGCATGGGCCCATCTTTCCAGCCTGTCAAGGTCCCTCTGGATGGCATCCCTTCCCTCCAGCTTGTCAGCCACCCCACACAGCTTGGTATCATCAGCAAACTTGCTTAGGGTGCACTCAATGCCACTGTCCATGTCACTGACAAAGATGTTAAAAAAGACTGGTCCCAATACTAATCCTTGAGGGACTCCACTTGTCACTGGCCTCCACTTGGATACTGGCCCATTGACAATCACTCTTAGGGAGTGGCCATCAAGCCAGTTCTTTATCCAATAAATTGTCCATCCATCAAAGCCATATTTCACCAGCTTGGAGACCAGAATATCACGTGGGACAGTGTCAAAGGATTTTCTCAGGTCCAGGTAAATGATGTTGGTTGCTCTTCCCCATCCATTGATGTTGTGATCTTCTCACAGAACACCACCAGGTTAGTCAGGCATGATTTGCCCTTGGTGAAGCCATGTTGGTTGTAGCCAATCACTTCATCGTTATTCATCTGCCTCAGTAGTGCAGTAAAAATGTAAAAAACAAGTAAACAAACAAACAAAAAAAACAAAACCAAAACTCAACCTTTTATCAGTTATACTTTTCATACTCCTTCTTGTAAAAATGAATTGTGCACAGGTGAGGAACAACCAGGTGGAAAGATCTGATGGTAATTGTATATAAAGATCTGTCTCTCTGCCAAGTCTCTATTAAAAAAAAAAAAACCACAAAGGAAAACATTTGTTATGCAGAAAAACAACTCTTTCTTATGCCAGAACACCATCTTAAGAAGCTTGTTTCAAAATACATGCCACATGTAAAAGATACAAACAAAAATCTGTATCTCAAATGTGAAAAAATAAAAAAATCACTCAATATAGAATAAAACTAAATTAATTTGTCATAGTGGAAAATAAGGACCGCTAAATAAAATGTTACACAGTTTCCAATTAAACATAGTTGCCAGTTGGGTAGAGAATTAGGTGAGTTTTATAGTGGTAGCCTGATACATTATGTACTGATGATAAAGTATCTTTTATTTAGAAAGCTAACCTTGACAACTTATGCCATTGAGAATGCTGTGGGGGAAACAGAACAGAATACAGTCAGATGTGGTTATTTTCAACCATAATACTTAGTAAAACAGCGGAATGAACAGACCATGGCATTTATTAAAGACACTCCTGATTAATTGGATTTTGGATAAAGGTAAATTTATTTCTATTGTAATATTTATAATCTCAATATATGGATTTGAAAAGAAATAAAAGGCTTACTTATTTGAAAAGAAAAAAAAAAAGAACTTACTGTTTTTAATTATAACAAAATTCTGGTAGTAGGTCCTAAAAAAAATCCTTAAAGTACTTTTCAAAGTAGAAAAAAAATAGAAGAAAAAAAATCAAGATTTGGCAATTCAGTCCAAACATGAAGTATTTGTTATCTGCTTCTAAAAGCCATACTGACATTTACAGCATCTTCCTCACACATTTATTTAAATGAGACTAAAATTAGAATAATTGGGTACTATAATAATATTCCTATATAGTAAGAAAAAAAAAAAAAAAATCCTCTGTGTAAAAATGTTGAAGTTGTTTGTTTTAATAAGGCATTTTTGCACCTTTAAACTTGTGCTTTAAGAATAAATAGAACTGAAAGAACATAGTGACTGCACATAGAGTGCACATCATTTCAATCAAGATTACTCTTACATTATTAATATCTTCAAGGAATAAAATCTACATGTTTAATAACTTGTCACTACTGTCTCCTCAAGGTTTAAATTTATATTCTTGATTTCTTAATTTACATTAGAGAATCTTTGATATCTCTAATAGTCACTGGAAAGCATTTTTTTGCAACAGTTGCTTGTGCCATACAGCTACTCTCTGGACTCAGTCTAATATTGTTTTGATGAAAAGGAAGATGTGCCAAGAAACTGATCCACTTCTGTAGTGTTCCTGATATCTAGAACATATAAATGTTAGTACACTATTGGGTGGATAAAAAAATCATACTTTACATAAGTCCAATTAAGTAAAGTGGAAAAACAAGTATTACTTCCGATACTCAAAGTTCTTTTACTGTATCTGGCAGTAAAAGAAACAAACTAAGTCTAACCTACTTCCACTAAGGATATATCTGAAAGCTGTCTTTCCTTCATCCAACTAACTACCTGTTTCCTTCCTCATAAGAGAATTTAGCATTTCAGGCCTTTCGATGACCTTTTTTCTTCAAAAATATGTCAGCTGTTGTGACTACTACCCTTTGTAAGATATCCAAACAGTGCAGACCACTTTAATCTTTCACTGAGTGTGGTGGTGCCATGTCAGGACCAGCCAAAATTGTGCTCTTTTGGTTACAAGTGCAGTGGGCTGGGACAATCTGGCACTTTCTCATCTTGAATATATGTGTGGTGAGTTGGGATGATCTTGAACTTCCTTGTCCTGGTTACAAGTATAGCATGATAGGACAATTAAGCACTCCCTAACTTTACCTGAAGCTCCTGATGCCTGGATTGTAGTCTGCTCTGGAAGGTACCTGACTTGCCTGACAACAATTGTGGAAAAAATAGAAAAATACTGACTGAAGTCAAACATCTTGTGATCCTATCAATAGTAATCTGAAGTGAGGCCCTTTGAGTTCTCTGGGATCACAGAAGGCTGTAAACCCTCATCTCCTCTTGAGTAAGGATGCCTCTCAGGGTACATTTCACGAGGATTTCAAAGTGCAGACATCTGCAATGATTTCAAGCTCATTTGCTGATAGATGCCAATGATGAAGAAGTGTTCAAAGATTGTCTGCTTACAAATGTTCATGAAGTAGAACAGTGACTAATTCACTACAATTAGATTTTGTGCAATTCCAAAGATCATTTGATATCAATAATTTACTACCATTTCCAAGGAGAGAAAAAAGTTTGATCATAGTTTAACCTCTATATATGTGTGTACACGTTTCTCTGTGTGTGATATTATTTAGGAAACTTTGCTGTAAGTCTTGTATGAACCTTGCCATGTTTGAATCTTTAACTTATTCATTGTGTTGATTCTTGCAAATTTTATTAAATCACTCTGATAATTGGGTAATGATCAATTTTGTTAAAAATCATACAACCTAATCTTGGGATTTACTACAATAGTGCTAATAAATCTTAATTTACTGCTACCACAAAGTTGTGTAGGATCCACAATCACTCATTCTGTGACACTTGGAAATGTGCTCTAATTTCTTCTTAAGTACAAGACATTCATGTCACCTTCTTAATTAGAGTAAAGGTTGTTTTCCTTCTGTGGATGGCACCATAGTTGCTCAGTTAGGAGGCATTTTCTGTGTTTACCTGTCTAGTAAACAACTCTTTGCTGCAGTAATTTGAAAAATTCTCCCTCTTCCTTTAGGGGCTTCTTGGTGTGCTCCCATAAGGAATGTCTTTAACTAGACTTTACATGCTATGGAAATCTTTTCCATTCGTACTTGCTTCAAATATAAAACCAAATCAATTGTTTATATTTTATTATAGTCTTTTTTTTGAAATGAGACATGGGATAATCAACTAATTGGAATGAGAAGGGTTGAATTATTTAGCCACAGTTGCCTCTTGCTTTGTAGATCATAATTGTAACATATAAAGAAGGAATATTAAGCTTATGTAAATTTCACAGAAGATACAGGGCCCTGCAAGACTCAGGTTTACAAACAATGCGATAAAAACCAAACTAACCAACTGTTACAAAACGTTTTATATCAATAACTGTAATTTCATTTACCTTCCAATCAAAAGCAATCAGGAACATCTCTCCATTTTCTACCACTCTGAAGATTTCATCACCATCAGGTTATTGATCATTAGAGCTATAAAGGTGATTAAGGAACTGGAACATCCCTCTTATGAGAAAAGGCTGAGACCCCTGGGACTATTTAGCCTGGAAAAGAGAAGACTGAAAGGGGATCTTATTAATGGTTACAAATATCTGAAGGGTGGGTGTCAAGTACAAGGGGCTAGTCTCTTTTCAGTGGCGTACTGTGATAGGATGAGAGGTAATGGTAGCAAGGTGAAACCTTCCACCTCAACATGAGGAAAAACTTCTTCCCTGTGAGAGTGACTGAGCATGGGAACAGTTTGCTCAGAGATGTTGTGGAGTCTCCTTCTCTGTAGACTTTCAAGACCCACCTGGATCTGTTCCGGTGTGGCCTGCCCTAGGTGTTCCTATATTGGCAGTGTGTTTGGACTCGATGATCTCCAGAGGTCCCTTTCAACCCCCACCATTCTATGATTCTAAGATTTCAAATCAAAACATAAGTTTAAATACTTCCATTATATAGAAGTGTGAAATAACTCAGAATTATTATCTTGAATAAGGTGCTACAGAGTACTGATGTCTGCAAGGATGTCTGAGTGCTGAAAGAAATTAAGTGGACAAACTTAAATTTTGGCATGAGTGGCTCAAACAAACATTAAAAAAACAAAAAAAGAGTCTTTCCTCAAAACAATCCCTACCACCATAGCTAACACTATTCTGTTAAGCAGCAGTATCCTAACATCAGTTCTTCAGTTACATAGTTTATACGAAAGGTAATTCCTCCAAAGCCATTACTGTTTCTATTAGGCATCCATCCAAGAATTATTTTTCTCATTCAGCAATAAAAACAGTAATGTATTCCTCCCCCTCTTAAAGTTTTTAATCATGGGTTTTACTGTGTATAGCAAATCAGATTTCTTTTCCTGCCTAAACCTGTAAGATGATACTTGGCATTAGAAACTGATTATCTTCTTTCTATCGATTGAGAATAATAATCAAAAATCAGAAAACCTAGCCACACCGCATTTGTTATTCTGCTCTGCTAGTAGATACAAACCTACATTGTGAATAACATAGAAATAATCAATGTAGACCCTCAGTTTTCTAGAAGCCTTTGAAATAATATTCCCCCACAAGTGACTACTTTATTAGTACACCTATTACGGATGAGTCACCTTATAAGCCACTATTTTTTTTTTACTAAAACCTGATCATGGATCTTCATTGAATAAAAGTGAGTTGCAAGCAAGCAGAAGTTAAGCAGGAAATTGCAATTTTCATTGTCTTGGTCATTTTAAAATAAGTTCCTCTTAGACCCTTTGCATCTAAGTTTAGCATGATCTGGCCTACAAAAGTAAAATATTGCCATAAAAATGCAATACTCTTTCTAGAAATACATAGGATTGGAATTTCTCAAAATATTTGAAGGAGTTTGATGAAAAGACCAGTTTTCTTCAGTATTGTTCTTGAGCAAGTCTTTGCACAAAATTACGTAGCAACTTCACCTAACACTTTGTCTACCTGTCACATTTTTATTATTATAAGAAACATTTGTTACTTACAGTAATGACTACATTCTTAATTGGTTATGTCCTGGCTGCACATTGTTTATTCATTATGTGACTAAAAGTTCATCCCCATCATCCTCATAAACACAAAGGCAAACAGAGGTATGATGTACATCTTGGGAATCCCAATAACCTAATTAGAGAAACCAGCCTCAACTCTGCCCCTCCTAGGCCATCCCAGAGGGATGTCAGACCCTTGGGTTAGGTGAGACCTGTCACAGTAATGCAGCAGGGGTGGTTCTTCAGCCCACCTTATAGATTGAGGATGTCATTGCATTAAGGTATGTGTCCTGTTGTGGGATACAGAGAAAGAGCATTTTAGGACTGTACAGGAGTTACTATGTGATGTTTAGCAAAGGGACCAAAGGTGGGGAAAGAAAGATCACATGGAGGCTTGGGGAGGAACAAACATATGAAAACAAAAGCATAAGGGGATAAAAGTGGTCAGTTGCATGTAAGAAGGAGACAGACTTCACTTGTCTGGCCATATCCTGCACCTAGTAATCACAGTTTGTCCTTTCATCTTGCAAAATTCCATTTTTAACTATTTTCCTGAACACGGGGCATGGATCCAGGTTCAGATAGTGGATAAATTGAGTAAGGCCTGCTACTGGAGGAATCTACTTGTTATACATTCATATATTTCGCACTAATGATCCTTCATCCTGAACACCCAGAGAGGAGGATAGGATTAGGCCATTCGTACCATCTGTGTTTGTATGAGCATTTCTGTTTGTTAATTTGTGTGTCTGGACATGGAAATATGTGTTTGCAGCATATGTGCTCACTTATGTCTACTGGGAATACATGCTCAGCCTCGCTACTGGGTGGATCTGGGGACATGGAGCTGTGGCAGCTTCTTCTCTGCCAGGCTTTCAGATTCATCAGTTCTAACATTGCTGGATAGTTTAATCAGACTCAAAGCACAGTGGATAATTTATTGTTATTATGTTATTTAAGATTTGTAGTTTATTTGTTTGTTTGTTTCCATTACCCTATTCCTTGTCTTCAGTATCAGTGGCAGAATTTATTCTACCCCTGCATCCACATTTTTTGGGTAATTTTTAAAGATATCTGAGATAAACTACACATTACAAATGTTTAAACAATATGTATAGAAAGAAATATAACACATTTTCAGAGAAAGATATTTTTGCCTTTCCTGTGAATAGCTGGGGGGGGGGGATTAGCCTTAGCAAATAGTTAAACTGCCAACCAGTTGCTCACTTATGTCAACTCCTTACCAGAACTGGAGGAGAAGATACAATGAGAAAGCTTGTGGGTCAAAAAAAAGACGGGGAGATGGGTTACCTTTTACTGTCATGGGCAAAACAAACTCCACTTGGGGAAAACTGATTTTAGTTTATTGCCATTTAAAGCAAATTCAAGTACAGGGAAACAAAGATAAACAGTAAAATAATATATTTCCTTCCCCTTTTCCCAAGATTTTTTCACTCCTTCACTCCAGACTGCTCTACACTCCCCCTAGCAGCACAGGAAAGATGAAGGGGTTATAATAAGTACATAAAGATTTCTCTCTGCCTCTCCTTCCCTTTCATACTTTTCCTCTGTTCTGGCATGGGCTCTCCCATGAGCTGCAGTCCTTCAGGAAATATCCATATGCTTCAGTCTTCTACAGGCTTCAGTGAATGTCTTCTTTGGCACCTGGATCTCCTCCTCCTCTTCTAATCTTGGTGTTCCCACTGTTGTATCTCATTCCTTTTTTTCCCCTCTCCCTCTCATTCTGTGGTGTTTTCTGGCCTTTCTCAAATATATATTTTAATAGAAGTGCCACCAGAAGTGCTGATGAGCTCAGCTCTTATGTGATGTGGGTCTGTTGAGGAGCTGGCACAAGGCAGTGCCTGCCTGGCATATTTTTACAAAAGCCACCCCTAAAAACACCACAATCCACACTCCCCAACTCTAACACCAAACCCTTGCCACAGGTACCTAAACAGGTGAAGTGCTCAGACAATTTTATTTTGTGATCTTTGTTGGCTTTAAATAATCCTTCATATCCCTGCTACTTTATACATGACCTAGGTGAAACAAAGGAAGAAATGATGGCTGTATGACTGGTAAATTGTAGTCTATCACAAAGGAAAGAACAACAAAAAAAAATTTTTACAACTACATTACTAGATCTGTTTCATTTTCTGTCACTTGTGCATGCATTTGGATGGAGGTCCAAGCCTTGTCTCTGTGAATTTAACTTGTGATGTTGAAATCATTATTTAAGTATAGCTCCAGGTTGCAATGAAATTGCCATGAAAGGTTTAAGCTAATACATTTTACCTCATTGCTGAAGGTAAAACCATGCATATAGATATTTGGAGAAGCTCCATGACCATGTATTTTCTCACCAACTACTATAATTGGTCACATTTAATCTAGAACATTAAGAAAAATGCAGATATTTTTAAAGAAAACAAAATTATTATGTGAATTTCCAGCCTCATCTATGCACTAATTTCTACTAGTCTTCTTGTATCCTATATAGTTCAAAGTGAAAATCATTCAGATGCCATTCAGAATAACACAAAAGAAAATACTTGATTTACATTATACCCACTTCACTTACTATATAAACATTTATAACCATTTCAGAATCCAAGCATGAATCTCATGAATGCAGAGATGAACTAGAAAACAGAGACAATATTAGCCTCAGGAAGCTGCAGAATCTGTGGTCACAGAACATCAGCTAATTAAAATACCCTGTATATTTTAGATCGGTAGTGCATTTTATACTAGTAATTGCATTTAAAATCCGTAGTTCCGTGACATTATTATGGGAAGCACTGCTGATTAAATGTCATTGCACAGCTGAAGAATCAAATTATGCCATTAGACATTCCATCCTGTTTTAAAAAATGATACTGTCTGTATAGCATGACAACTACCTTTAACAAGATATCCAAAAAGGGCTTCCTAAAACTCACAGTGCATACAGGAGCTGTGTTACTTATTCTAGGCATTCCGTGTCTTTATTTCACCATCTGGTATGTCATGTCTGAGCTTAATAAGAAATTTTGCAGCTTGCAAAGTCCTATAATTCTAAGAAGATGTTTATATAAAGAATAACCTTTAAAATAAGCAATATGGAAAGTAAAGTAGCAAAAGTTTGATGAAATAAGGGAGAAGGAAATGACTACACTTTTTGCTTATCATCTGATGTCCTAGTACCAAGTTACCATGAATAGAGAGGAAAATCTTTACTGGCAAGAGTTCAACAAAAATTAGGTGATTTTACTGTAAATTGAGGTAATTGAGTAATAACTAAAACTTGCCAGACCGAGAAATATATGATCTGTTAAATGGAGGATCATCAAGGGCAATGGACTGACAGTCAACCTCACTGTTTACTTGCTAGCTTACCCTAGTTGTCTCTGGGATTTCTCCACTGTGTTTTTGGGTTTTGGGGATGGGGCTATCAGCATGGATCCTTTAAGAAGATTCTAGAAGATCCCCAAACTCCAAGTCTGACCCACTTCTGGCAAAGGCTAAGCCAATCAGTGATGGAAGAAGTGCCTCTTTGATACCACATTTAAGAGGGGAAAAAGCTGTTGGGTGACTTGTTTTGGAGAGGAGTAGTATGTGAGAGCACTAACTATCAGGACACCTAGGTCAGTGAGGAAGGAGGCAAGGGGAAGCACACTGGAGAAGTGATTCTCCTGCAGCTTGCTGAGATGGCAGGCTGAGTCCCACAGCCCATGGACATTAACAGGCAGAATCTTGCTTCAGTCCATCACAGACTCCACAGCAGAGCAGGTAAATATGCACAAAGAAGGTCATGACTGTGAGGGAAGCCTGCACTGGAGCAGTCCATCACTGGGAGTACTACACCAAACAGAAAGGACCCACACTGGTAGGAGAAGTTTGTGAATGACCATGTCCCATGGGAGGAATGCCACATTGCCACAGGGGAGGTCTGTGAGGAGTTTTCTCCCTGAGGAGGAAGGAGTGACAGAAACAACATCTGATGAATGGACTACAAACTCTATTCACTGTCCACCTGTGCCACTGAGGGGGAGGAGGTAGAGAATCAGGAGCAGAGCTTAGCCCAGGAAGAAGAAAGAGGTGGGCAGAAGGTGTTTTGGGGATCCAGTTGTCTTTCTCACTATTGTACTCTGATTCAATTGTTATTTTGGTAGTGGCATTGTTGTTTAAATTAAATTGATTTTGCTTCCCCAAGTAAAGTGCCTCTTTTGCCCTTGACCATAATTGGTGGGTGTGCCTTCTGTCTCAGCCTTCAAGACTTGTGTTAGATCCTTTCCTCCCCAACACACTGGAATGGGGTAGGAGTGAGCAAGCTGCTGCATGGTTGTTTGTTGCTGTCTGGGTGGGCTTAAAACATGACATCCACCCATATCTCTCTGAAACAAAACTCTAAAGAGCAAGATAGCCCTATGCATCCTAAGTGTGAACTAGTCAGGGCTATTTTTCCTCAATGACAGTTTTTGGCCCTTTTTTATTTAGGTGTATAAAAACATTCTAAAGTGTCAGCTTGCTATCTTATCAGAGATTGAAACAGAAAACAAAAACATAAAAACATAATGTAGAACTGAACTGTCTTACGATTTGAGGTCTTTTTTTATTTAAAAAAAGAATTTTTTTTTTTTTTTTTTTAATTTAAATTTATTTATTTAACCCTAGTTTAATAGAAAAAAAATCTTTTTATTTACATACCTCTTCTAATAATTGAGAAGACTCTGCATGACATAAGTGGTAGTGTATTGTCTCTCTTCTGGAAGCCCATGAAGCTACAGTACCAAAGTGTCACTTGTGCAGGTTTGGGAGTACTCATAAGTCAGAGGAGGATTCCTCACTAAGCAGTAATGGTCTCTTATAGCCTGGTATGGCAGGATTATGGAAAGGAATGTCTCACAGAAAATGTTAACCAGAGTTTCTTTGGTAAGACGTGGAATAACAGGAGAAGCAAATCTTAAATATCTCCTTCAAGACAATTCAAATATCATGGATGTCACCATGCTAAAACAACTGCAAATTGGTTCGGTTCAATTTATCCAACAAATGATACCTCATTTTCTCCTGTCTTTCTTCCCACAGAGATCTGAATTTTTAATTGTGGACCTAATATGCTGAAGGACACAAGACTTTTTTTTTTTCTTTTTTTCTGAGTGAGTTCTGCTAGAATTAAATCTATGATGAGTAGGAAGTTCCTATGTCAATCCTGAGAAAGCTCCATATTTGAATAATTCATTTACATAGAACTTTACACTAAGAACAAGAAAGAAGGCAAAATCATTACTGCCATGAATCTACAGAAAGCATGTCTGTGGGGAGACACAATACAAGAACAGTATGTTGACCACATGCTCATCAGGGGTCCATAGCTAAAAGCAAAACCAGCAGTGAATGCAAACAAGAAACTGCTTATTAAAAAGGGCAGGAGAAAATGCTGACATCCATATGTCATTATTGAAAATTTCATTCAAGAGCTTAAATGTATCCTGTAGCTCCCAAAGATTTTTTCTGTAAGAAGTCACAGCAGCATGCTGACATACGGAGCAGAATGGAGTAAGTGCATTACATATGGTCAGAAACAAGAGAATTTAAAGTGAAAATTCAAGAGACCACCGCAGGATACATATGCCAAATTGCTCATGGACTAAGCAGTTATTTGAAGCAATGATGAATGGTTTCAGAATTTGGCAGGTGCATTTGTTGTCACACATCTGCTTTTTGTTAACATAACTTTGTTCACAAAAAATCCAGAGGGACTGTGTGACCATGTATAATAAAACCTTATTAACTTATAGATCTTGATACAGCTTCAGGAGATGATAATTTTAAAGGCAGTGGACAGAGCCATCAGCTTATATAGGAGTTTCAAGCAAAGGCAGAACTTCAGTATAAGTTTTACCATTCACAGTTCTTACAGCACACAAAACTCAGGAAATTAGGGTTTAATAATGTAATATAATTTAAGTATATTTTGGTTCTCTGCCCAGCTGAATTGAATGCTCTACGTCCTTTTACAGAGAGATAAAATTCTCCCTCACTACAAAATCTTGGCTTATCTTCAAATACAAAAAAAAATAAGTGCCAGTTAAGAACATTTTTGATTCAATAGCAAGCCATTTCAAAAATTTCAGCATCACAAAAATGCTGAAAAAATTATAACTTGTTGAATCCTCCCCCACTCTCCCATCCCCCTTTCCAAAGCTGGCAGAGAACATAAGTAATAATGAATAAATCTTGAACTTGGTTATAAGATCTAATGGTCCTTAGACTAATTTGTCCTTGAGAAAAAGACTGAAACTTAGGATATCTTTGCCCTCATAAAAGCTATAACCATTAACATGTTCTACATAGTTCTACTTTCTTCCAAATGCTATTAGACAAAATAGAAAAGTTTCATCAGGAATCATTTACTATTTTCCTTGCACAATAATGAAGAGTGTACTGAAGCTTCATAAATAAATACAAGAAGGAGGCTTGACTGCTGCAAAATAGGCTCAGATCATTATGTCATAATAAATGCTATAATACACTAACTATATCATCACTACTAGCTGAGATTAGATTTAAAAATAAATAAATAAAAGCAGTTATATCTTCATGATGTTTGAAAACAAAGTGCTTGAGAAGTACAACCATATGATGTTCAGTCTTCTCACTTCAAAGTGGAGCTAAATATTTAATTATGTGTAAATCTTGGACAAAGTTGGGACTGAAAACTCACTGGATAGGATTCAGTTCAATGTTAAAATATTTACATTTATGTGTGCACAATCAGAGGTCAATATGTATGCTAAGATCTGATTTAGTCAGCGAAGATCAAGTTAATAGGGTTGACTGAGACCCTCAAACTTAGCAAAGAGGGTATCCAGTCATACCCTCAACATTTCTAATCAGATGGGTTAGGTAGCTCCAAAAACTTGTGAATCCAGGACTTAGGTATTCATTTCTTCCTACGTATTGCACTAAGACTTTTAATGACCTATTCTAGGGTATTGTAATACCTCACTCCTTTTGTGGATTTAATCTTAAATGATCTTATCAAAAAAACAGAGCTAATAGAGCTAAAGTACAGACTTCACAATGTAAGAATGTCTAGTGTCCAAACTCTCTTTCCAAAGAAATATAGAATATTTTGCTGTATATCTAAAGTTCTTTCTGAAGCCTGATATATTAAAATAGATAAGACTGATCTAGTCTAAAATATGACATAATGACCATTCCTTACATTTAGCTTCTTGTTTGGTTATTAAATATAGAGACACTTAAAGTGGTTACTTGAGATCCCAGCTATGCCTACACTGTTCCTCAACTGTTACCAAGAAATAGCATGAATTTCCAACTGTCTTTTCCTCCATTCTCCTATGTTTTTCTTTTTTTAATAGTTCCTGCCCACCAAATTTATTTTGGATAGGTATGTTTTTGCTTTCAAGCACTGACATTCTGAACATAATTCTACTCTCTTCTCTCAGTGAATTCCTAACTAATGCTGCTTCTTTGAAATCAAAACGTATCATTACCATTACTCTTTAAAAGAAACTGTGATCTCACAATTTTCTCTGTCTTTTCTCATCTGTTTGCTATACTTATTCTTCCCAACTGGTAATAAAATTGTATTGTCAGGCATAAGTAGAATAAATTTACTTATAATATGTCAGATTGAATTTTATTATATCTGATGTTTCTGAATTTTCTGTACTTCACATTTTGGAAAGTAAGTAATGTCTGTAGTTCTTCAGGAATTTCCAGTACACATTTTAATGGATAATTAAGCATAATGGACTAGTTAGATTTAGAAGGGGAAGAAATGCGCTTTTTGAAAACTGTGGAGACAGAAACATAGTCTGTGTTACTAACTGAGGCAAAATTTGATATCTGTATTTGTACCAATTTTAAGCATTCTTCAGAATTATTTTTTAGTTGTAGACAAAGTGCAAAGCATCTCCACATTTAATGAGGAACAATCAAGTAAAAATGTTTTGAAAATAAATTATGGGATGCAAAAATGAGTATTCAAACTAATAATATTTTACTTTCAAAACAGTCAATTTTGAGGAGTAACATTCAGTTTAAGCTTTTCTTTATGAAATGGATACATAGTACTTTAATACTTAAAGGATTCATGTCACAATCTAGACTGCAATACATAGCAAGAATATGCTTTGCTGAGGAAAATAGTCAGATACAACTTAAAGTCTCAGGAGGAGTAGATATGCTCAGAAATCAGATAGTATATTTTAAAGAGTCATTTTTCCTGACCATATGTCATGGTTTAGGGTCAGGGTGGCCCCTTAGACCTATAACAGACACTCTCTGTTAACCGCCCTCCCTCCCCAAAGGGGAAGAGGAAGGGAATAAGGGAGAGAGACTCGACGATTAGAAAAGGAAACTAGAACAGCTTTAATGAAGATAAAATTAATAATAATAATAATAGAATATATATATACAAATATATACAAAACCAATACCAAACCCAACCCCACTGATGTCACCACTGACGTTGTGGAGCAGTCATCGGAGGAGTCCCAGACTGGGCCCTATGGTAGATGGGAGCTGTGATCAGGAGCTGGATTTCGGTACAGACCGGGATCAAAGGCAGAATGGACAGAGTCTGTCTTGGGTGCTCTGAGGAAGGAAGTGAGCCAAGCCAAGCAAAGCTGGCGAAGCAGTCCAAGAGGGGAGAGAAGAGCCCAGAGACCCTTCAGATCCCTGAGGTCTCTGACGAATATGACATATATGGGATGGAATACCTCATTGGTCAGTTGAGGGTCACCTGTCCTGTCCACTCCTCCCTGCAGGTGCAGCCTTTCACTTTCTGCACCTCCCAATGTGGTAGACAAGATCCAGCAGTGACCTTGATCTGCACACCAATCCTTGGTAGTAATTCTAAACATGGGGTGTTACCACTGCTAGAAGCAGACACTGTCTGTGAGAACAGGTTGCTAACTTCAGAAAGTGCAGTTAGTTAGAAGAATTGAGCTGAAAAGTAAAATTACTGAACAGAATTAGTTCTGTTCTTACTCAAACCAAGACACCATAAGAAAATTTTAAAACTCATCAAAAAACAGTCCTCTACTAATTATCCGGTTAGGCTTGGACTAAACAGATGACGCAGGACAATGAAAATATTTAGAAAGGAAAAAGACAAGGATTTCTTTTTATCAACCAACTGGCCCTCTTTATTCAGGTGACATCTGCTATCTGACCTGCAGACTTATCAGTAGACATTTCCACACTTCAGGATGACATTAAACCAAAGTTCCTCATGTTCTAGAATAACATTAAATTTTATCTTTTGGATAAATTGAATGAAGTCAGTACTGTTCATAAGGGAGATTTTATAATAGCAATTCTAAAAATGTTTGTAATAGTTATAATTTTTTTATTGATAATATTTTAATATTAATAATCATGTCCTAACTGTTCAATTAAAAACTTATGCTATAAGCCTGAACTGGAATACAACTGCTTTATCAGATCTCCTTTATTTGAACTGTGAATCTCTTAAGAATACAATTTATCATGAAAGTGTGCACTAGACATCCACAAGCTATATCAGCAGAGCAATAATATAAGTGTCACAGAGAGCTGGCTAACAAATACATGAACAGATGACTACAGACTACTATGATAAATGAAAGTCACTTTGAAAAATATATGTAAAGAAGTAGGTAGAATAGTTTAAACATATCCATGAAAAGGTGTTTCCAGTTAGAAATACCTAGCTGCAAAAACACTTACATGACAATTAAAATGATTGTACTTTCTCTCTACATTGGCCTGTACCTCTCCTTTGATAGGACCTATGGATGTTTGCTTTCCAATGAAGACACATTAATGAAGCTTCTAAAGTTGGCCATTATTATTTGTGAATTAATTTAGAATTTACCAAAAGGCAACTTCCCATTAAATTTATTTGACTTCACCTAAGTCCAATCAGACAACAAAATCTATTACCATTATATATATTACCATATAGCATACATCTTTATAATATAGAAGCTACAGAAATGGTGACTTAAATGTTCCTTAAGCCAAAACTCTATGTTATTAGTTTCTAGATTAAATATCTACTTTTGTACAAGAAGCCACTGAACTCCTACAACTGCAGAACTATGCTGAACATACCATACGTTTGTCTTATATAGTCACTGTCGCACTCATTCTATTCTTGTGAAAGGACTTGGTTATTACAGGGACACGTATATAAGCAATACCACCATACCTGTTCCCATCTTGGCACTCCTTTTGGTGGTAATAAATTAGACTCTGTGCAGTCTTGAGTATGATGCCATTAGTCAAAAGTAATGCCAGAAACATCATCACCTCATTTTTTGTTTACCGTATCTTAACTTTAGAGTAATTTAGATCTAAACAATAGAAGTTCCAACTCATAAAGATTGTGACATTTTAAATAATGCCAGTACTTGTGTTTAGTTGGGTTTTTTAAATACATTGCTGTTATTCAATATTCATGTGTGACTATATAGTTCTGCACACTATACATGTATATACAAATATAAAATGGTTATTCATGTTTATTCTCACAGTAATTGAATTTCATTGAATTTTGGAAAGTATTGAAAACAGAGTAAAATTTCTTGATAAACGTCTTTTGATCAAGAAGTTTTATTCTCTTAGATGTGAGATGTATAATGCTGCACTTTTCTGTATGGTTAGTCTTCACTGGTCAACCTGAGGCATATAGGAAGCACGGTATTTATTTATCAATCTAAAGGCTGTAAAAAAATTATTCTCTTTTTTCATAATTTGTAAAGGCTGACTGATTCCAGCTTCTGTTTCAACAATCTCAGTACATTTTTCTGGTGGTGTCATTTGGTATTGCATACATGATAAGAATCAGCAGCTGTTTTAGGAGTAGTTTGATGTGTGATGATGAGCATAGATTGTTCATATATTTATCTCCATTACCGATCCTGATCTTACATATAGCCTACATAAAATTTGACCAAAGATTGTGGAATTGTCACATTAAAACAAAATCTGAGGTATGCTTTCTTTCTATAAATATTTATATACACATGTTAATATGCATTAAATGATTTTTTTTTTTTACTATATATTTATATATAGTAAATACAGTTTGTGTATATGTGTGTGTGTATAAATAAAAGAAAGCATACTATCAAACAATGAAAGAGAACTGAAAGAAACAAAGAGACATGTGAAAGGTCTGTATCATCTTCTGGACATCTGTAGTCACTTGTGAACTTTAAAGGAAGAGGTACTCTCATAGCTGTAGACCCAGAGATGAAATATAGAGGAGAATTATGAAAGTCACAGAATGTCTTATACATGTGATGCTGATACCTGTTGATACTTGTTGACACTTAAAAATCCAGGTTGCTTTGGACTGGGAAACAGATGAAAGTGTTGCAGGGTATTTATTGTGGATGTGTGTGCCCTGAAACTTCTCCCTGACACTTTATCTGTAGACCTGTATAATTATCATTTAATGGGATGATGAACTACTACAGTGTTGGGAAAAGGCCTGGGAACAATGATCAGGACTCAATATGAGTTACAATCATGTTCCACTTTATTACTGTCTATGCTTCGCTTATATGTTTCTTGCTTATTACTGATTGGCTACATACAGTTCACACGCTCTAATACATATTATGATTGGCTACATACAGTTCACACGCTCTAATACATATTATGATTGGTCTACATACAGCAAGCACGCTTAAGCACCCTGGCCCATTCCCCCCCCCCCCAGTGCAGGGAAGCGGCGGTTCTGCCCGCTTCTCCTTGCAGGCGCAGCCTCCCCCTTTCTGCACCTCCCAAGTCTCCTGTTTTCGGTCAGCACGCCCTGGGAAAGAGGCCTGTTAGTTGATTGTTTTATTGCTTTGTCTTCCTCTTATCACTTGCTCAAGGACGATTCATTGCCCATCTGCTGGCTTGTTCACACTTGCAGCCAGGTACCCATGTCCACCCTGCTCCTTGAGCCATTCCTCGACAATTCCCTTTTCTTCTTTATGAACAAGCCAGACCTGTGAAAACAACTGCTGTGCAGCCTTGCGTATACAGCCTAAAATGCATCCCCCTATTAGCAGAATCACTATCAAAACTATTGCTATACTAATTAACTGCTTAACCAAGTCTAGCATCCACCCAGTAATACCCCATCCCCGAAGCCAGTGGTCAAATCCTTCTCTCACTTGCAAAGCTTGGGCTTTGCCGCTTGTCTGGAACTAAAAATAGGGCCCTCTGCGCCAGGTCAGCTGACTTTACCCAGATTTCAGGGGAATACGCGGCCTGTACCTCTCCCAAGGCATAATTCCCCCGTCCTGTTAACATATCAGGGTTTATGCCATCGAGAGGGTCGCCCGGTTGTCTGGCTTTGCTACATTCATTCACCGACAATCTGAGCCATTCACTTTCCCACAGCAAAAATTGAGAGGGGGTCAAAATAAGTCTGGCTAAATTACGGCAATAGTGAGGGATCATCTGTTCAGCAGTAAAGATATAGTTTAAAACATGCCGAGCCGCTTCTGAACGAATGCCACTCGCCTGCACAATCGCTTTGCATTGTTGCATCAATTTCCAATCACGTGGATGCCATTGCATTACCCCCCGCTCCATTACCACAGGACATGCTATAGATCCAGCAGCCTGCCAGTCTCCCTCTAAAATTGCATCCCTCACCACTCCAGACCAGCGTCTCTGCGGGAGACATTTCTCCCCCCCTGTTCCTCCCCCCACCGCCCCCTGCAGTTCCCTCTTATCTGTATGATATGGTGGCGGCCGATCGTTTGAGTCCACGGGGGCTGAAGCGTTTCCAGGGGGTTCCCTCTGTGACTCTGTCCGCAGGGTCAGCTGTCGCAGACTTCCCACAACTTCCGACAATAACTTTTCTATGGGGGTTGAGGCAGGTCCCGGCTGCGGTGTCGATCGTCTGGACTGAGTGGGGGATGACTCCACAGTAGATGATTCCGCAGGGATCGGCGGCAAGTCAGGTTCTTGAAGCCTCGCAACGTCTGAAGTGGGTTTAGACTCCGGACAACAAGGGGTTAATCGTTGTTGGGGTGGTTTGGGTGGAGGGGATTTTCGCCCAGGTTGCTGCTCCTTAGGACAGCCTGCCTGTCCTTTCTCTCCTCCCTGTTCAGATTTTTCTTTCTCTCCTTCTCCTTCTGCCATCCTTTTTACCTCTGCGGCTGTCTTACATTGATATTTAATAGCGCCTCTTTTAGGTGCAGCCTCCATCCCGAATCCAAAAAATTTCTGTAGTCGGGTGGGCTTAAAGTCAGGGACAGGCGCAGGACCGATAGCTTCAGCCGCAGCCAGAGCAACTATTTGCTCAGTTTTCATTTGTGAGAGAGTGTTAAAAGTCTCACGCCATACCGGTCCTAGTTGTCTTGCTTCTTTGTCCCCACTTATTGTACAGTCCCATAGCACATTTACGACCTCTCTCCACTCCTGGGGACTGAACGCTAACGATAAATCCTTTAAATGGCCATTCTGCTTAGCCCATCTAAGCAGTTTCTCGACCTCTTCTTGTTTTCTATTGATGCCTCTCTTAGAGAGTATACTACCGAGTAAGGAGGCAGTCGTTCGCAACTCCATACTCACCCTCGTCGCCGGCGGGTCGCGACCCCGCTACTGCAGACCCTTATGTTCGTCTGACTAGCGACGCACCTTCCTTCTTCCCCAATCCTGCCTCTTTGAGCCTTGGCCTGGCTCAAGTCGTCGGCACTGCTCCTGCCTCTTTGAGCTTTGGCCC
>JANVCC010000018.1:44936114-44954049 GCA_025345505.1 Todiramphus chloris collaris | reverse complement strand
ATAATTAGGCGTAATATATGTGTGTATATAGTTTAAAGGTTTAAGTTTGGTGTAACATGTTAGTATGGAAAAATTTGGGGTGGATAATTATCTTCTATATTACACTATATGAAGCCTCTGCCTTCATCTGAAAGATCTGGGGAAAAAAAAAGAAATTGACCCCAAATCAGTTCCCACAAGCATTATAGAAACACTTGAGTTTGTCCACATTACTTGGCAACAATTTTAATTCATGGTTAAGGTGAGGAACACTATCATCTAATGCTCTCATGACTTGCATTCAGTTAAAATGCTGCACATCTTTGAATAAATCTACCAGGACTGAAATATTCTTTTCCATCTGAAAATCAAAATCCATGTTCTATTTCCAAGGAAAATGTAAGAATTATAGTTTGCAGTGATATTCTTGTATATCAGATACTATTTTACTAAAAAATGGCAAGTGTATCATTTTATTTTTGTAAAATATTTTGTGTTTCTTTGCACAATTCTAGACTCAATACTTATTTTTATTACGAGTTTTTTATTATTATTACTTTTATTACAGATTTTTATTACAAATGAAAGCCTCTAGTACACTGTAGATGTAAGATATGTAGAATTTACACAATGCAGTGAAACTATTAGAAAATAGAATATTCACTTGCAAGAATTATGTATTATTCTAATACACATTTTCAGTCATAATTGGTTGGGGTTCTGGAAATACAGTTGATAATTTCAGATTCTAATAAATAAACCAATGACAGTTTTAGTGCATGTTCCAGTTGCACAAAAAGTTACCATTACATAATAAATATATCTGGTTTTATTGTAAAGCTGGGAGCTATTTTATCATTGTAAGATGTACGAAATAGAACTTTTATTTCTATTATGCCAAATAAATGAATTGAAGTGTTGAACAAGGAAGTGTTTTAAATTAAGTGTTGTATAGGGATAAAGTATACAGAAGATTAAATGAGAAGACAAATCAGAATGATATTTTAATGTAAAGTCAATTCATTCAGAAATAAAATAGAAATTTTAGAGATACTGACTGTATAAACCTCAAGGGTATTTTCTGTGCCCTGGGATGTAATCTCTCCCCTTCCTTCCCAAGGAAAACAAACAAACCCACCCCTCTGTTAAGACATTGTACTAATACAGCATTTGAATTGACTAGAGTACCCTGAATAGTACAATGCCACTCACAACAAAGCAGTTGATGCAGCTGTGTCTGTCAAAACTGCCATTAACTTTGACAGGATTTCTATACACAGATTGCTCACTAGGTTGAGGATGCAATGTTGGTAAACTACAACTTGCTTATTTTAATTAGATGATTTTTTTTTTTTCTTTTATGTTTTTCAATCCTGTTTCTCCATTTTCTTTTGCAACACTAGTTTCTATGGAAACTGAAATGACAAGTACATGAATGGAGTTTAATGATGCCAAATAGTGCTGCCTGATACCTATTTATAAAACAGATTAAAATGTCTGTTATTATATGTGCAATATTTTATTTGTTAGATAATATTAGTGTCTAGATCTTTGGCTTATCATAAATGACCATTTGTAAATCAAGCTTACAAAAATACACATATTGCATGTCCAGAAACTGCAGCTATCTGTTACTATAAAATGAAAGCCCATGTGGTGGAAATGCCTTCTTTACTACATTGTGCTGCAGCTGCTGCAGAAACAGCTTTACAGCACTCTCTCCCCTTTGAAATGTTTCCTTCCTGCAACTGCACTTTTCCCTTATTGAGCTCTTTAAGATATTAATAAAGTAGATACCTATCTGAAGTATTTTATGCTCCTTCAGTCATTAGGAAGTTATAAGTCCTCCACCCTGAACAATTTAGATGCATTTTGACATATGGAGAGAATAAATTTCTGCTTTTTTTTTTTTTTTTTTTTTTTTGTTTTTTTTTTTTTAATAGAAATAGATCAGCTTTAGACAGGTCTTCTAATGGGGAATTGGAATTTTTCATTCTTCATTGCATTCTGCACTGCAACAGATGTCAGAATAAGAATGCCTCAAGAGCTCCACCTCAAAACCTCAGATGTTGATGCTCTGTATCATATGTTAAGCCATGTGTCAGTTAATAAATTTCAACAAAAAAATTGCTATCATTTTTCTTTACAACCCACATACTATTGTAATGACAGTTAACACATCCGAGAACACTTCTGCTCTGAAGGTCTGCAAACCACATCCTCACATACATGAGCATGTCATCTTGCTGTTGCTGCTGGTTGGCCTATACTGCACAGTTCAGCTGAATGGTAACATAGCCAACTGCAAAAGTGAGAATATAACTGTTTCAGTACTTTGTTAATGACTGCTTGAAAGATTGGACAAAACTTCATTGCTCATACTGCCACTAGAAGATTTCTCTGTCATTGGAGTAATTAAAATCTACAAAGAAGAAAGTGCAACAGCAGGCTTCTGCCTGGTGAGTTCTCCCTTGCCCCATTACAGTTCCAAAACTCTAGCTCATCTACAGTCATTCTGAAAATGTATCCTCCCTTTGTATTGTACAGTTGTACATATAATACATTTTGCATGCTGGATTACTTTGACATCATCTGCATGTACTTTGAAGCAATCCACAAATTTTGCAAGTTACATTTTCCTATTCACTGCAGCTCACAGGTGAAGATGTTGAATAGGATCTCTGTCAAACCTACGAAGAAAAGTATTCATATAACAACTATTCCTGTTGGCTCTGGTCTTCTTAAGAGTTGCAAATTACTGTGTTCTTAATTTAATATGTATCTAGGTATTTCATTTAATAGGTATATAAATGTATGGTGTACTAGGTTAAAGACCTTGAAGCAGTCTGAGTAAATTCATATATGGATAGCTACCTTGGGCAGTCAAGTTTCTAATCCTGACATAGAATCAAATGAAATTGTGTTCCAAGACTTCTTTTACATAAGAAAAAATTGATAAACATAGATGACAATCCTTTAATTTTTTTTTGTAATTATTTTATTTGTTATTGCCCATTCAGTATGCATTTTTTCATATCCCAATTTCAGCAATTTAAATATTTTTTATTCTCTTGTTTCTCCTCATATATATAAAGAGAACAATCATAGTCCTTCCCAGTCTTTGTTTTGCAAAAGTAATTTAATCAAAAACTTTGATTATGTTGTTTTTTTTTTTTTTTTTATGAGCTGAAATATATTATTTAGTAATCTTAAAAGACTGACTTTGCATTTGTTTAATTTGAATTATTCTTTTTTGATCAGGTTTTGTCAGAACTATACACAGCATTCCAGAGTGGTTTTACCATTGTTTTGTAGAACAGTACTGATACTTTCCTCTGTAACTAGATGTATTTTGGCCATGAATATAAGGTCTTTCTTCAAAGTTTAATAATTTTTTTCCTTTTTTTTTCTTTCTTTTCTATACTATGATTAATAACGTACACATTTTTTTTTTCCTTGCTGTCCTTTCCAGTCAAGAAAGGACAATTCAATGTTGTGATATTCCTGTGTAATATTTGATCTTCTTTTATGTCATTAGTACCTCCAGACATTATAAAAGATTATTTTCTAGGAGTTCTCTACTGATGGTGGAGATTCCTTCCTCTTCAGCCTTGGGGTCCACTTGTGGTTCTTTTTTTGTTTCCTTTGTACAATTTGCTTTCTTTTCATTTCTTCCTAGGTAGCCTCAAGTAATATAATGGACTATTGTTTGTTACACAATGACTATCTAGGTTTGTTAGACCTTTACCATATATTTTACCTTTACCATAGTACTTACAGAACTTAAGCTAAAGCAGGTTTGACAATCACCACTATAACCACTTGATTCTCAGACAGCTGAGACAACAAACTAAACCCAACTCAGGCCAGAATAAGACCAGACAAATGGAAAAATCCTGTATGGGGCATGTTTACTGTGCCATTTACATTCATGAGCAATATATGTGGAGCCTAGCAAAATACATTCTCATATAGAGGGAAAAGTCTTTCCAAAAGTTAGATTTCTTTTCAGATTTTCCAAAAGTAAGGTGCTAGGTTTCTTTTAATTTTTTTTTTTTTTTTCACCAAGATTAGCTTGTTATGAGTCTTTCTTAAAATTACTTGTTAATATTATGCTTGATTTGCCCCCAAGGATTCTCCAGCACAGGGACACAGTAAAAATAGCTGAGATGTACATTGAGACTCAGTTCATCTTCTCTTGGGTTAAATGGATAATCTGCTCTCTCAATATGTACATACTTATGTGTCTACTTACCTTCCTACACAATGCCTCTCCTTTTCTCTATTAACCAGTATCTCCACTATTTCTTAGAGAAATATTTCTTCTTATTTTAATAAAGGTACAAGTTTAAAGTATATATATCCATTGTTATCATGAACTAAATATATACATATATATAACTGCTGTATCATATAGTTCAGTATTCCCAGAGTGATGTAACTGAGATATTCCCTTTTTCCAAGGATGTATCTTAAACTGTCTTTACCTTGGGATTTTTGCATAGTTCTATAAATTCAAATGTATACAGAGAGGAACAATTCTGAAAGATACATATACAAATATATTTGTGTTTACATCTCAAAATTCTACCTTAGGCTCATGTTTGCTTTGATGTTAAAGACTTTTTATTACTTTTCACGTGGGAAGTGATCCCACTTGGTCACTCAATCACTGTAACATGAGAGTTTTTTAAAGAATGCAGTTTTCTTACAGAGATGAGGGGAGTTATGGTTTCCTATTAACACCACTGTAGTGTGTGCTTCTTGTAACAGTGTTACAGGAGGCAGCTGTGTAACTGATAAGAGTTTGTCCTGTTTCAAAAATACGCTGGAAGAGAAATCTGAGACAAAAGTCTGAATAAACTTCCATATTCACAAGAGAAACTCATTTGTAGATGAAAAAAGAAAAACTAACAAACAAACCAACCCCAACTAAAAGCTGTCCGATTCCTTTTTTGTGAAAGAAAACCATGTGATGATTCTTCACCCTACAGGGCAGTTACCTGGCATCTAAAGCTAGTTTAGCAAGTGGAACAGTTATACCTCACATCAAGATTCCCCAAGTCATTGTACTCTGCAATGACATAACTAGGAGGATAAAAGAGGTTCAAAGGAATGTTACATATCACTATTAATATATCAGCTACCTCTGATATATCTGAGTCCCTCATATAGATCTGAAATGTCTTTTTACAGTGGCAGGTGGATTCAGGGGTGAATTTCTGTAGCTAGGAAAGGAAGTGTTCATTGCTGCTTTCTGTGAGATAACTGCTTGCATATGAAATGAGGGACAGTAGGGATTGGGATTTGACTGGATCCCACAGATTTTAGCAGGACTGTATTAAGAAAGTTTGCTCACCAGATGTTCATGCCTGACAAGCTTGTAAAATCTATTTCACTGTTTTAAATTTGAAAAAGAGACATTAGCAAGTCAGGTTAGATGAGGAATCATCTAAACTGTGCACTTGCCAGTGGGGAAGAAGACTGGTGTGACTGAACAGAGAGCTTTGCTGGAAACTCAGGAAAACAAAGGAGAGTTTATGACCTTTGGAAGAAAGGGCAGGCAACTTAGGAGGACTACAAGGATGTTGTGAGGTTGTGTGGAGAGGAAGAAAGACCAAACCCCAGCTAGAACTTAATCAGGCCACTGCTGTAAAAGGCAGTTGTTGCTTAAGGGTGAACAGACTGAGTCGGGGGAACAGGTGGTAACCTTAGGACCCTGAGGACCCTGAAGGCAACTGTTATTCCCTCCCTTTCTCTGCCACACTCCATAGAAGGAGACAGGAAGTCGGGGGGGGGGGGGGGGGGGGGGGATCTTCTTTCCTTGGCTCTGCTGCTGTGACTGCGTCTCAACACAGCTGGGCCTGACTCCATATGCGTCATGCAAACCATCACCGTCCAAGAACGGATTTTGTATATAGTTCTATAATCTTTTTCCATTAATATTCCTTTTTCTGTTTTTCTTCTGATATTCATTAAATTTGTTATAGCCTTAACTTCCAATCTTGGGTGAGACATTTTTCTTTTTCCTTATTCCCCTTTTTGTCTTCTCCTGGGACGAAAGAGGGAAGGGAGCTAACAGAGATAAATCCTTCTCAGTGTTTCATGTGGTCTTGCCCTGAGGTTTAAACAGAGACAACAGTAAAAAATATTTTAATAAATATATTAACAACAAAAATAGGACTACAGAGAATGCCCATCCTTTATTGGGTGTGATGGGAAACAGTGACAAAGGATGAAGAAAAGACTGAGGAACTTAAGAACTTCTTTGCCTCCATCTTTAATAGCAAGACCAGTTGTTCTCCAGGTACCCAGCTCCCTGATCTGGAAGACAGGGGCAAGGAACATAATGGAGATTATTAACCCATGGGGAAGTGATTAGTGACCTGCTGCTTCCCTTAGACGTACACAAGTCCATTGGGCCAGAGGGGATCCACCTGAGAGTACTGAAAGAGCTTGCAGAAGTGTTCACCAAGCCATTTTCCATCCTTTACCAGCAGTCCTAGCATACAATGAAATGTTGTATGACAGTGCTTTTCATGGATGACAGGCTTGACTTTTCTCTGAAAGAAACTGGAACATAATCAGGGGTTTGCTAGTTTATCTGAATGCTAAGATACCTCCATAGTTTCTTCTTTGCCTGCTTTTCCATTTGTTTTGTTCTTGTCTTAGTTCATATTTTCATTTTTTTCATATAAGTTTCTAAAAGTGAATGAGAATCCTTCAGACGTTATTTTATTTCAGGGTAAGAGTTGAATGCTTGAATTAGAAAATGTAGAAAAAACCATCTTTTTTTCACACTTTATGATTAAATACAATTTATATTATCATAAATAAGCTGTTTCAATTGAAAAGAATAAATACATTGTGAAATCAACAGTTGTTGGAGGCTTTATTGCCTCAATAATCTTTTTCTTCAAAACATAAATCACATGAAGATATGCTAGAATCAAAGCTAATCTGTCAAGCTGTTGAAATAAATAAGGAAAGGAAACCTCAGATATTATTCACTATTATGCTATTCTAGTTTAACGCTAATCAAACTCCACAGGCTTTTTTGCTTGTGGACATTATGAAACAAGTTCAATTTATTAGCTATTCCAGAAGACAAAGCACCATAAAGTGCATTCACCAGCAGCTTCCCAGAATATTTGTTTCCTGGAATACATAAGAGCAAAAAGTGGTGAAAGGCTTTAATAGCAACTTTCTCAGCTTTTGTGTCAAAAAGGTAATTCATAGCCACAAATTCCAGCACAATGAAAGTTGTTCCGTTCAGAAGTGTTTCTCTGTGCTTGTTTTCCTTTTATCAACATTAAACCAAATGTGAAATGCCAATCTGACTTACTGTTGGGTTTTTTTGTTTGTTTGGGTTTTTGTTGTTTTTTGTTTTTGTTCATTTGGGTTTTTTGTTTGTTTTGTTGTTTTTGTGGGGTTTGTGGTTTTTTTCTTGTTATTATAATTATTATTCATAGAATCACAGAATTATTTAGGTTAGAAAAGACCCTTGGGAACATCATGTCCAACCATTAACCCTACTCTACATTATTATACTACATTATAACATTACATTACATTATAATATTTACTGCATTAATGAAAAGTTGTAGTTTTCATAACAAAGTTTGAGGTACATCAGAGTTATTGTTAGGGACATTGCTTGTACATGAAATCATGAAGCCACTGACCTACCAAGATACATGGCATCCAATCATAGGTTTGATTCTTTCCTCACATACAGAGGGTTTTACCATCAGCTAACTTCAGTTAGAGCTCCTTCCAATTTACTTCAGTTTAGCCAAAAGAGAGTTGATACTGTGCTGATGGAAGATGTAAACTCCAGTACTTAATCTCCTGGAAATGAAACTAATGTAACTGAATATTTTACAGAAGTTCTGAAATACATGTATATATTAAGAGTTTTATTTGTGATGTGCTCATTTGCAGCTGCCATCAGTGTCAGCTTTCAGACAGGTAAACAGCAAGTACCTATGAATGAAACTGATAAAACTCTTGTTCATCTGCTAGAAAAAACCTGCACTCCTATTTGCCATTCTTTCTTTAAGTTATTCATAAACTTTATACATACTAATTTCCACTGCTTTTCATCAAGGAATTAATTCAGGGTATTGCTGTTAAAAAAAATACTCAGTGGGTAAATTCATTGTAAATTTACCAAAGTGCTGTATTAATTCTGCCAAAAGTATAAATTAGACTTAATTGAGTTTGGTTTAAAGATAGGAAACTATGAAACATCACAGTCTTACTGGAGCTGCAAATCTGATTCCACAAGCAAGGACAAGATTAAGACAGACATTTAAGTTTCTTTTAATACTTATCCTAATGCACTTCATGGACACAAGAACCTCACAGTTCAGAAGTTGCAATGAGTTGTAATAATAGAGATGGTTTCTTCATCATTAACTCTTCCTTTTTTTCCTTTTTTTGTTTCTTTTCTCTCACTTTGAAAATGACATGTCATGGACAAATTCCAAAACCCAGAACATTTTTGCACAGCCCTGCTTATGTTACTTGGAAAGATTTTGCCTTCAGTGCTTCAGATCTCAAATGTACTTCTGCATATGTTTGACATTTAAAATTAAATCTATGGCTTGCATAATTGTTAACTCATTTTTGAAAGATAATACTTTCCATGATCTCTTTTTCTAGATTCTTAGTTGTCACTTTTACAAGATAGGAAAAAATCTTGTAAAAACTATTTGGATAACATGACCTTTGGCTAGCTACCACATTTTTTACCTGTCTGACTTGAATAACTCTTTGGAGTTTCCATAGTGGAAACAAATCTTTGCCACAGACTTCCTGATGTAAGAATATGTGGTGAGTTCATCTTGGTCACTAGGTGTCCATCAAGCTGTTCTATCGCTTCCTGTTCTCAACAAGACAGGGGAGACAATACGATGAAAAAGTTCATGGGTTGAGATGAGGGAACAATTACCATCATGAGCAAAACAAACTCATCTTGGGGAAATTAATTTAATTTATTGCTAATTAAAAGGAGTAGGATAGGGAGAAATAGGAACAAACTTAACTGTGCCTCCAACCTTCCTTTCTTCCTAGGTTCAACTTCATTCCCAACTGTTCTTACTTCCTCCACAACTTTTCTTACTTCCTCCCTTCCAAGCAGTAGAAGAGCATGGGGAATGGAAGTTGTAATCTATTCATAAAACTTCATCTCTGCTTCTCCTTCCTCTTCATGCTCTTCCCCAGCTCCAGACTGGGGTGCCTCTCATGGGATGCAGACCTTCTTGACCTTCTCCAGTTTGTGCCCCCCTTGAGCTCACAGGTACTGCCAGAAAACCTGCTTCTGTGTGGGCTTTCAGATTCCTTCAGGCACTTCCACCTGTTGCAGTGTGGGATCCTCAATAGGATACAGGTGATTACCTGCTCCACCGTGGACCTCCATGGACTGCAGGGGATCAATCTACATCACCATGTTCTTCAACATGGGCTACAGGGGAATCTCTTTTCCAGTGCTTCAAGAATCTCTTACCTTTCATTTCTGTCTGCAGAGTTGTTTCTTACATGTATTTTCATTCCTTTCTCACAGGTTCTGTTGTGAAGCATTTTTAATCCCTTCATAAATATGTTATCACAGAGGCACTACCAATGTCACTGATGGGGTCAGCTTTGGCCAGCAGCAAGTCCATCTTGAAGACTGTTGGAACTGGTTCTATCTGACCTGGGAAACTTCTGGGGTCTTCTCACAAAAGCCAGCCCTGCAGCCCCTCCAGATACCAAAACCTTGCCACATAAACCAAAGTATTAATCTGTAGGTAGTCTCATGCTGAAATGCAACTACACAGGGTTATTCTGGCTTGAACCATTTCTTAAGGTCCCACATCATGACACTACAAGACATTCAACACCTGTGTCTTAAATTATTTTCATCTTTGTAACATATATACTCAATATTAAAGCTGACACACACCTCCCACTCACCACCCTGACTGTTCACAGCACAACAAATTTTGCACCAATGTGGGGAAAAAAAAATCCACTAGCAATATACAAGAAGTTATTTTAGTCATTGAGACAGAATCCAAATCCTTCTGGAAGAAAAACTTCATGTAAGTTTAAGTTCAAACTTCAGCATTTCTTGTGGAAGAAAACAAATAAGAACAAATCTTTCCTTGGGTAGCAGATTATCAGCTGTAACACCACTCTTACAAAGTTACACTTCAGAGAAACACTTTCCTAGTTCCTCCATACCTCAAATTACTGTGGGGTAATTTGACAACTGATTTCCAAACTGTCAAAACTTTTACCAGGAGTACTGTGGGAGCAGATGCAGTCATAATGCTTTGTAGGAAATTTAAGTATTTTAAGCAAGTGAGTATCTGTAGGCAGGTGTTTTATAAGGATTCCAAGCAGATAAGTGAGTATTGAAAATGCCAACATTCTACCAATTAGACGTTGAATAATAAGAGCATTTTTATTACAAAAATAAATACATTACTTTGAGTTAATGAATTTTCTTTACATTTCATGTAAGATTTTTCTTTTATTTGCTTTATTTTGCTAAAGACTAATTTAAGAATTGTAATTTATCTGTTCTATTGAAATAACAAAAGAAAAATCCCCTTCTTTTTATTTGAACTATAAAATGTGTAAAAAATGCAGTGGATCTTCAATTTCTGACACAGATTGAGATTGAACTATAGAGGACAATTCAAACTTGAAGTGACATGAGGAAATGTAACTGTATTCACAGGGAAAGAGAATTATTGAAATGTTGGAGCATAGAGACAAATAAGAGAAGAATGAATAGGAAGAATCAAATTGAATAGTTTTCCCTTTGGGAAGGGATTTTTCTCTTTTTTTTTTTTACCCCTTTGTAAATCATAAACGTTCTTCTTTATATTATATCTGATTGCTGTGGGTTTTCTATTCCAGCACCTCAAGAAAATCAAAAGAATATTATATTGTTCATATACAAGGGACACTCTTAATATGGAGATGGTGGAGCCAATTCCATCCAGAACTTTATAACTCTGTATAATCGTTGTCTCTTTTCCTGCTGTGCTAACTATGGACATTTACTAGGCCTACACACACCTGGAAGCGTACTGTGCCTATGCAACAGGGAGTTTTGACAAACTCAAAGGTGTTAAGAGCTCTCAGACGCATTTCATGAATAGTGCTGAAATCTCAGGCCTCATTTAGAGAGCATGAGACTTGAATTGAGATAATTCCTTAACAGTAAATCCATATATTTTTCTTTTAAATTTGTCCTTAACCTCCTTCAAAATCTTAATCTTAACAAATATTAATTTCCTTCAAAAATATATGAATTATTAAAATTGGTGGCCAGAATTCTTCCTGCTGTTATTGCTAGCAATGAAGTAATAGTGATGTTTTGCTCTTTATAATCTAGTTAGCACAACTTGGGGCTTTTTATAAAATGAAAGGATATGTACAGTCTCTCTTAAAAAAAAAAAAAAAAACCAAACAGTTAAAAACATTAAGGGGCCCACTTCTGTGGTATCAAGGAGTACATAAATTTGACTGGCAGTCCTTTGAATCACTTACTTTTACCTCTTTGTTCTCATGCAATTTCATTATATGTAATACTTCTGTCTTCTTTTTCTTATTCTCTGAATTAATAGTGAGCAAACTGTTTGCTTTTAAAATGGATGCTATTCCCCTTGTTTAATTGCAATCAGATAAATGGACTATAATGGCTTACAAGTATCTGCTTCATTGACTCCATACTTATTTTTTCTTTTAATTATGGGACATAAATTAGATACTTACAAGTAATGTAATCTTCACCTAATAAAGCTAAGTGAAGAAATCACAACCCAAAAAGTTCCTTCTTGCCACCGTTGAAATTGTTTATAAAATCTAGCAATATTTTCCTTCATGATATGCCTAAATATTCATTGTAGGTTAAAAACTACACCACCTTTGATGTAATCTCAGACACCAACTTTTGGAGGTAAAGTACCTCACTGATCTGCAAAAATTGGAACTGATGGTGAATTTTAAAAGAACCATTTAACTTTTAACAGTGCTGGCCTTTGCATTTTGTTACTATGGAAAGTTACAATTTTCAAATAGTAATTTAAATTAAAAATCACAATCCAGTGTAACAAATATGCTAATTTCATAACAAAATATTGTATTTACTATAAACAAATAAATAAACATTTCTGTTTGAAATAACAAATTTCTTTCATGTTAGACACATGGAATCAATTGGTGTACTGTCTCCCGTTCTGAGCTTCCCAGTGCAAGAAAGATATGAACTTATGGAGCAAGTCCAGTTATGACAATGACTAAAGAACTGGAGAATCATTCATATGAAGAAAGGCTGAGAAAGCTGGAACACTTCAGTCTGGAGAAGAGAAGGCTCAGGGAGGATCTTCTTACAATTTATAAATAACTGATGGGTGGGAATGACAATGAAGGAGACAGGCTTTTCCTCGTTCTGACAGTGTCAGAGTCAATAGTCACAAATTAAAACATGGGAAGTTCCATCTGAATATAAGAAAACAGATTTTGCTGTGAGGGTAGTCAAACATTGGAATAGATAGCCCAAAGAGGTTGTGGAATCTCCACCATCAAAGATAATCAATATCTGATTCAGCGTGGTCCTGAGCAACCTGTTCTAGGTGACACTGCTTGAGCTGGGGATCTGGAAATGATCTCAAAATGTTCCTACCAAAAGAAATCATTCGTTCTGTGTCATCTACCTTCTGGATCACATTCATCAGTTTTACTCTTTATAGTCTGAAAGATATACTGTCCCCATGATTTTTTTTTTTTTTTCAACAGAAATACATATATTTTTATAATAGCTTATATGTTTTATCACATTTATTTGAACATTCAGTGTTCATATTCATATTTCACTCCAGAAACATGATCACAAATCTCATGTTATTAAAAATGTATACACAAAAAATTTATAAATTTACATTAATAAGATACAAAAAGCTTCAGCACTGATAACATGAGAAACCCAAGTAAATTTATTATTTAACTTGGTGATTTCGCCCAAATCTTTAAGCCAAACAAGTTAGGTTTGTTTTTTTTTTCTCAGAGAAGTCTTTGACAGAGTCACAGCTTTTTATTTTGAAGTTGTAATGAGAAAAGAAACTGCAAACCTGAGGGGAAAAGAGCAAAATTGGTATGACTCTGCTTAAAAGTTTCATGAAAACTCAGATAATTTCTTTTAAAATAGTTAGTTCCATTCTTCATGGAGTCATTTTCAAAATTGAATCTTTGTCAACATCTAGATCACAGCAGCAGAAAATTATAAAGCTAGGGACAATCCAATTCTGAAAACACCTGTTTTAAACAAAAAAAGCTTTTCCTGATCATCAAGCAGGTATTGTCCCCACTTTTTTTCCATCTGTGTGTAATGATACCTACACTAACTTCCTCCTTTAAAAGAAAAAAAAAAAAAAGGTTTTAGCATTTGGGCAGTAATCAAAGCCTTGTTTCTTTTGAATGCAAGCTCCAACATAGAAGTCACGATGGTTAAGACATGAAACAGTCTTTTGAACTATGTTTGCATGCTAATCCACCTCTTTATGTACATGCATACCCAACAGGAATATAGTGCCAGATGAGGAAGAAGGGAAACATCATGAAAAGGAATAATTTTCACCTCCATTTGCAGCTTTTTTAAAAAACCCCTCTCAGCAGCTGATCATTTGATGAATGAGTGGTAGCCAAAGAAATTAAGGAGATCAGAAATAGGTAGTTAATAAGGGTATTTTAATCTAATTTTTTATGAAGTAGGAGAAATTTTCTTTTGGGTTATATTTTGTGGATCATAGAATCATAGTATCATAGAATCGTAGAGGAGAGGAGTGGAAAAGAAAGAGGAAAAGGAGTAGTAGTATTAAAAATGAAAATCTACCATTTGTTTCAACCATACCTAGCTTTTCACAGATAGGAAATTCTAGTCTAAAATAACAGAATTAAATGAAAAAATAAACGAATACTGTCACCTTACAAGGACATCAAGAATGTGAAAAAGTGCATACCTGCCTCTTAAGATAAGGAGAAATCCCTGAGGGCTTGAAGATTTACAAACTAACTGATAATGCTTTTCTAAGCTTCTGAGATCTTTATGAATATTAAGGTAACTTCTGGACAAAGATCTGTATTTGAAATGGATGCTTAAACACAGCTGAGCCACCGCACATATCAAAGAGGTAGTGACAACTACCCCAGTTCCAGTGGATATGTTAGGGAGAAGGTAACTACACAGTATGTTACATTATACACAAGACAGAGCTTAGGACATTAGTGTTCCAGAAATACGTATGAAGAGTGAACAGTCTCAGGGTTAGAATGTCAACATATTTTAGGTGCAATCTTAGTATGATTCTGAACTATAGTGATCTAAATGTATCAGGACTAACCTACTGAGTCAAATTCAGAACTAATAAATTTTAATGCTCTTCTGAGAACTCACTAGTATAAATGTGTTAAACTGCTGATGATTGACAGCTACAAGAAAAATTTGCTGTCATGATGGTTCCAAACAGAGAAAAATTCTAAGCTACATACCCTTTTTAAGACAAGTGCAGAAGTAAAAAAAAAAAAAAAAAAACATCAAAAACAAACAAAACAAGCAAAACAAACAAAACAGCAAAACCAAACAAACAAAAACTTAAAAACACAAAAAAACCCACCAAACCAAGAACTAAAACCACGTGCACTTTAGTTATGGATTCATTAAAATCGTGAACGAAATTAGACCTTTCTTCAGGCATGAACACTGTTTAGAAAAAAACATTTAAGAAAATATGTTAATGTTGCCTTTATTTCGAAGGACAGTAGTCAATAAATAAAATGAATATTGTTGATACCATTGCGAAGATCAAGGAAAACTGAAAAGTTTTGATGGTTTCATTAATACTGTTATAGAATCACATAATTGATTTGATTACAAGAGACCTTTCAAATTATCAAGTTCAACCATTAACCTAGCACTGTCAAGCCTCTACTAAACCATGTCATGAAGCACCACATCTACATGTTTCTGAAATACCTCCAGGGATTGTGATTCCACCACTTCCCTGGGCAGACTGTTCCAGTGTTTCACAGCCTTTTGTGTAAAGAAACTTTTCCTAATAGTCAGCCTAAACCTCCCCTGGTACAACTTGAGGCCATTTCCTCTTGTCCTGACTCTTGTTACTTGGGAGAAAAGACCGACACCCACCTTGCTACAACCTCCTTTCAGGTCTCCCCTTAGTCTCTTTTTCATTAGACTAAACAACTGCAGTTCCTTCAGACACTCATGTTAAGACTTGTTCTGTAGACCCTTCACCAATGATGTTTTGCCTTTCTTTGGACATGTTCCAACACATTGATGTTCTTCTTGTAGTGAGGGGCCTAAAAATGAACATAGTATTTAAGCTGTGGCTTCATCATTACAGTGGGACAGTCATTTCCCTAGTGCTGCTGGACACACTAGTGTTGATATAAGGCCTTCCTGGCCACCTGGGCACATATCTGGCTCATATTCAGCCAGCTGTTGACCAACACACCCAGCTTGTTTTCCACTGGGCACCTTTCCAGACACTCTTCTCTAAGTCACTAATGTTGCATGAGGTCGTTGTGACCCAAGTGCCTTGTTGAACCTCGTACCATTAGCCTCGGCCCGTTGATGCATCCTGTCCAGATTCCGCTTCCCTACCTTCAAGCAGGTCAACACACCTGCCTTAACATGGTGTCATCTGCAAACATACTGAGGCTGCCCTTGATTGCCTCATCTAGATCACTGGAAAATATATTAAAGAGATAAGGTCCCAGTACTGAGCCCTGAGGAACAGCACTTGTGACCATCTTCCCACTGTATTCAACACCTTTCAGCTGCCTTTGGGCCTGACCATCCAGCCAACTTTTTATAAAATGTATCCCCATCCAAGCCATGAGCAGACAGGTGTATCAGGTGAAGCTGTTTTGGGTTCTTTTACCTGGCAAAACAGCATGCTGGCTAGAATTTAAATAATTCCTGGGACAGACCACTTCCTTCTATCACTATATCACAGAAATGGAAAGACTTCCTTCTGGCATCAAACTTCAGAACATCAGATACACGAGTCAAACAAATCTAAATGATTTTTAAATGAAGAGGCAAGTCTCAGAATAGGGTTAATTTCCAAGAAGTTGCAATACTGGATTCTGTGCTGAAAGAGTGGAGAAGTGCTTGGAGAGCTTCATATAAATGGCAAATACCTCTACCATACACAATTTGTAGTACTGTTACTTATCTTTGTATGTCATGAAAGGTACATTCAAGTAGGTAGATGACTTCTTCCACAGAGCAGTCTTACAGCAATGAAACAAGATGACTGAATAAAAAAATGCTAATTTCAATCTGATAGAAATACAGAGAGCAAGGTAACACATTAGAAATCCTTGATAAAATCAATTATCCATTAGAAGACAGTAGTGGGACAGAGCCTCTAAACAAGCTATACAAGTCAAATTTTGTAAGTGCTCATGCTCACCACTGTGACAGATGCCCAAAGGAGTTATTCTTTGAATAACAAGAAATGTTTAACTCTGAGATACTGTAAGAACACAAGATAAGATAAAAGATAAGAAAAGTAATAATAAATATTATTTCTAAGATAACTGATGTAGACATATTCCCTCAAAAATACCTTGGACCTGAAGCATATGGAAGCCAGCAAAGAAAGAGTTCAGTTAAATGCAACCACAGATATTCGTAGAATCGTAGAATCATAGAATGGTAGGGGTTGGAAGGGACCTTTGGAGATCATTGAGTCCAACCACCCTACCAACACAGGGACACCTAGGGCATGGCACACAGGAACAGATCCAGGTGGGTTTTGAAAGTCTCCAGAGAAGGAGACTCCACAACCTCCCTCGGCAGCCTGTTACAGTCCTTGGTCACTCTCACAGGAAAGAAGTTTTTTCTCATGTTGAGGAGGAACTTCCCTCATTTCACCTTGCTAGCATTACCTCTTGTCCTATCACAGGGCACCACTGAAAAGAGACTGGACCCTTCTACTTGACACTCACCCTTCAGATAGTTGCAAACATTGATAAGATCCCCTTTCAGTCTTCTCTAGACTAAACAGTCCCAGGGCTCTCAGCCTTTCCTCATAAGAGAGATGTTCCAGTCCCTTAATCATCTCTGTATCTCTGTAGCAGATATTACCAGTCCAGTGTGTATTCTCCAAATTTTACCAGTGCTATTGAAACAGAAGGAAAAGCCACCTATGTACACATTAATAATAATAATAATAAAAAATTTACTTGTTTTATACTTTAGGAGGTGGGGTTTGAGACGGTGTCAGATTTCCTTAGTACTGTTGTAGAACTTGCAATTTCCGACCCATCTTTGCTGTTTGACTGCCTTTTTCTGTGGTGAGATTATGTTAAGAATCAATATCTATTTTGGGCAAGCTGTGTAATTTCATGGCAGGTGGCTTTGGTACTCTTGGATCTATTTTCTGAATTCTGTGCAGCTGAGGTGTTATTTTTCTTACTTGGGAGGGAGGAGGGGGACAACACTTTTAATTTGTGATTCTTGATTATAATTGAAATTTGTATCCAGAAAATGAGGAAAACAAAACTTTGCACTGAAGCTATTTTACAGGCAGAGGTAGACAATCATCTACCAGGTATTGCATAAACATAGCTGATCCTGATCCTGTGGCAATGGTGTCCTATCAGGAGATCTCTTTCCATTCTGTTTTCTATGATTATGGGAAGATTTCCAGAATAAAAATATCAACTGCTGCTTTTGAAAATATCTGAGGAGAAAGCACAGGATATGCTACAATTTGAAGAATGTATCACTCAGCAAAGAAAGCTATGTTTCAAAGGCCAGAGAATGTACTTATAATGTGAGAAATGGCATAATTCAAGCTGAGTTTGAAAATCTTTCATAGCACATAAGGCCTGTAAACAGAAAAAAAAAAAAAAAAAAAAAAAAAAA